>OZ024753.1:34082972-34085472 GCA_964016885.1 Eledone cirrhosa
CAGCTGCAAATGAGATTTAACTTTACATTGGACTATAATACGTTTTGTCCATTAACGTCACATGAAACCGATAAGCGCCTGGTGTTTTTCTATTCTGGATAAAGACTTTAATAATTAATGTAAAATATCTAATATATCATATACCAGTTTCTGTAAACTTTAGCTATGCAGACATGATATTTTTACAAAGTCTAACTGAAATAAATTGGTAGAATGGATGGCGCGTCGAACAAAATGTCTTGCAGTATTTATTCTGGTTCTCTGCATTGTGGAAGTAAATACACCGAGATCAATTTTGTCTTTCAACCATTCGGGGTCGATAAAATAAAGTACCAGTCGAGAGGGATGAATTGATGGATGCGATTATAAGAGTGTTAAACGGGTTTGCCTTGTAATATGTGTCAATGCATTCGAGGTTTTTCTAAAAATAGCGTTACTCCAACTAGCTGATCACTGCGTGGGTTTAGTATTGCTCAATCTGTTGTAAATATTGACACTTGGTCTCTGATTTGAGAACAATTCCTTCCCTTTTCCCCACTAGTCTCAGAAATTATGAAAAGAATATATATATATATATATATAATGTCTTTCCACCACTCCTCCTCACACCCTCGGAACTCTTTTCCTTTCCACTTTTCTCCTGATAAAGGCCTTATGCCCGAAACATCGTCGTCCACCCCCCACCCCACACTAATATAAACATACATGTGTTCGAATCGTAAGGACTAAAATTTGCTGGGGTAAAAAATACTAACTACAGCAATATAGAATGTTATCCTTAACTTTAAATATTAAATTAAGAAAAATTAAGAAAAATAACAGACCTATATTGGGCAAAAATGCCTGGTAACAACTAGACAGTGTTGGAGACTGTTCGCAACGACTTATAAAGTGAAGTTTTCACGTTTCTCTGCTCCTCAGTAGTTGTTGAGAAATTAGTGATCCTTTCACTTCTAAAAATATTAGAGAATGAATTGTGTACGATATGAATTATCGCACGTGTCAATCGGAACCCAGCTTGTCTCGAAATTCCCTGCCGCTAAAAATAGCAGCCTGGCTGACAGGACAATAAAAATTAACTCTACATGAAGGAGCCGACATATATATATATATGTGTAAAAGGTAAACAGAAATAACAACACAATCGGTACAGTATATGGAAGGTATATATTAGGTTAATGCTTGATATAGCAGGAAGAGGGTCTTAACGTTTCGGACGCTAGTCCTTCATCAGAAGAAAGAATGAGAAATGAAATAGATTAAGGGGACGGGCTGGATGGAATTGGAAAAAATGTCTTTAGATAAAAATAATAAGTCCATTCATGTTGACATCTCTTGCAAATATATATATATATATATACATATATATATATACAGGTCTGTATGAAGAATCTAATCCATGCAATTTAACAACCATACAATCATGCATCGCTATTCAAATCTTTCTAATATTCACATGAGTGGTTTAGACTGAGGCAACAATCTACGTATCTTTAGCTAATCAGTAATGTAATAAACCCAGCCACCTCCAACACACTCACAAATAATTAATGCTATAAAATATAGTAATATAATGGTTTATAATATCATACAACATTTCAATTATCTCGTTAACAAGAAGCCAACTTATAAAATATCATATATTCTGATCATATCAAATCGAATTTCCTTAATGAATAACAATAAATATCGGATGATATTCCCAGATCTCTGTCAGATTAGACAATATTTCATGATTCCCAAATGTCTTTTATTTGTTTCATCCAATATATTATATATATATATATATATATATATATATATATATATATATATATATATATATATATTTTAAATTCATTTTGAATTTTTCAGAAAAATATAAGGTCAATATTTTAATTAACATGGAATATTATTTTATTAGTGTTATTAGAATCGTTTTGAATGTCGAACAAAATGCCACGCGGTATTTATTCGACTTTTTACTTTCTGGGTTCAAATTCTGTTGAGATTAATTTTGCCTTTTATCTTTCCGGAGTCAGTAAAATAAAGTATCAGTGAAGTGCCTGAGTCGATTTAATCTGCTAATCCACTCTCACAAAATTTCTGACTTAGTACCTATGTTAGACTACTACTACTTCTAGTGGTTTTGTGGTTAGGATATTCGACTAATAATAGTGAGGTAGTGAGTTCGATTCTAGGCGGCGCGTTGTCTCCTTTAGAAAGATACTTTATTTCACGTTATAATTTAAATTGGCTATTTCAGCAGAGTCCTGGTTTAAGTTTGATATAAACAACGATTTGCTATAATTCTCTTCATGAGCAGAAAATGTGAGTACTCGTCCTCTAAATAACAGCCAATAAGCAGATAACATTTATATACCCTACAACCTCCCAACCAATATTTTTCAGTGTTAATTCTCACGGCTTGGTGTATAATTTAAACAGTAAGTTCTCCTATTTTTAAATTATCTCGGATTTTTCATTATCTATCTACATATACACATGCATACACACACAT
>OZ024753.1:34092972-34095472 GCA_964016885.1 Eledone cirrhosa
TCTTCTTTTTGGTAAATATAATCTTGGTTAAGAGAGTGGGACTGGCTTTCGGCAGTGCCTTTGCTCACTATAAATGGTTCACGGCACAGGCATTGCTTTATATCTGGAGATCTCTCTGCACTTGTCGTCACATGGTACCATGGGCCCAGCACTATGTGTCAATAATTGTCACAAGTGTAGTGTTTGTACCAGAGTTTTCAAGTCGCTGGCTGGACTAAAAAGTCACACTCGATCAGCGCATCGGTAGGGGTTCTCCTACATGGATATAAAGTAGTGGCCGTACTCGAAAACGTGTTGGCAGCCACCATATATATATATATATATATAATAAAGAAGAAATTAAAAGAGTTCCATATATTTTATTTTGCGCATTTCGAATATAAAATCAGCCCGAGACAAAAAGTGTTTTCATCAGATAAAATAAGGTAACATGATATGAGACATAGTAACACTTTCCTGTAAACAAGTGCTATTATGCCTCATATCATATTACCTTATTTCATCTGATGAGAACACAATTTTTGTCCCAAGATGATTTTGTATTCGAAATGCGCATAATAAAATATATGGATCTCTTTTAACCATCTTTTAATTTCTTCTCTATTATATATACTCCAGTTCTACCAACTGTTGCGTGCTACTTATCTGATATATACATAGTTTTATTGTTCTACAATATTACTCATCTTCTATATATATAAAGTTGTTTTTTATTCAAAGTGACGCCAACACACAAAATTGGATCACATCCTAGTTTCACTAGTTTAATTACACTGAACAAAATATATATTCATTTATCGCTTTTGCTTTTTGGATTGATTTTTTATTTATTTTTCTTGGTTTGTTTTTAGTTTCGTTTTTGCGTCGTTTTTTGGGGGGTTTTTTTGTTCTGCTTTTTGTTTATTTTTGGGTTGTTTTTTTTTTGTCATCAGATTGTGTTACCGTAAAACAATTCCATCGAGGTTTCGGCGACTCAATACTACGAGACATCAAACTGTTACATCAAAAATATGCACAGCATATCATTTTATATCAGAATTGTTATCTTTCCTCGTATAGGAGATACAGTATTTGTTTCAATACGAATTGATCAAAGGCCACGCCGTAGTAAGCCTGATTGTATGAGTATTGTCGAGTGAGTAGGATTTGAACTGACGATCATGGGGTCGTGGGTTCGATTCACGCTACGTCTGTGAAAAAAGCATTTTCTTTCACGTATATATATATGTGTGTGTTTATGTGTGCATGTGTGTGTGTTTGTGCGTGTGTAACAAGGGTAAATTTTTAGGCGAAGACTGATATGTTTTATAATATTTCAAGCTCAAACGTAATTCCACAATCAGAAAAAAAATTAATCTATTCCTCACAGGCATAATCCGTACAATATTAGGGATTAAACTTTGAGGAAATAAATCTGACTGGGTGACGTACCCAGCTTCACCCGGGTAAACAGATGATAAGAGAAGACAGGTAAAAGAGAAAATGACTGTATTGGATGTTTGTCTGGTTACAGTATGATGCGAGTCCGTGGCGTCTGTGTGATACAAAAAACAGTAAAAGAAAATCTTCCAGGTATACCAGATTCTTCATTGTACCATTTGTGCATAGTATATGAACAATTCTAGGTGCTCCCACCTAGAATAGTGACCTCTAGGAGATGGTTCATCTTCTGCCTGGCTGTAAAACGTGTATCATTGCATAGACGTGGTTTTTCTACGTTTCTCAAAAGGATGATGGAAGTTCCAATCTTTTATATTATATGTAGATATACATATAGATAATTAATATAAAAGATGATGCTCAGCCAGTTCGTCTTCAACCATCGCAGCACGCCGTCGCTGCTTGGCACCAGTGTTTCGTTGGCGTTGTTCAGCCAGCTCCTCTTCATTGATGGCGGCACGTCTTCGCCTCTGAAGTTCGGCGTTGCGATGGCGCTGTTCGGCCCGTTTTTCTTCATTCCTGGCTGCACGCCGTCGCCACTGTAGTTCACTGTTTGATAAAGTCGAATTGCTTTTACTTTCTGTGGAACGCTGCACGCACGCTCACATACATAAATATACGCGCACGTACATACACACGCACACATGGTAATTGTTACAGCGTTTACTTTGCCTCTGTTTCTTACTCTACACTCTCACTCCCTCATTGGCATTATGCATATTAATTTAAGTTTGGCGGAGTCGTTTGAAACCAATGAAACAATGACAATCGAGAATTATGACACACGGAATACTGACATTGTTGAAATTAATATATAGATGTGTTGTATGAATGCAGATATATAATAATGGATAGAAATCCTTGATGTAAAAATTTAAGACATTTGAGACGAATAAAACATCTTTGAATTATATCCACTTATATATATATATCTTATATATATATATATATATATATATATATATATATATATATATATATATATATACATAAAGTGTATCGAACTAGACAATCTGAGTTTGTGCTAGTGCGTTGAACTTTCCCACTCGCTCTATGAATT
>OZ024753.1:34102972-34105472 GCA_964016885.1 Eledone cirrhosa
TATTCAAAAACACTGGCAGGCATTATATAAAATAGACTCGGAATATAATACACTGAATTGGATTTCATTTATACGAAATTGATTGGATGCCAATGTCGAATGTAAGTAGCAGCATGACAGGCTCTAAGTATTTGATTGATTGCGTGTGTATGTGTATGTGTGTGTGTGTGTGTGTGTATCTGTCTGTGTATCTGTAAAGTAGAAAGTGAGTCTATGTCTCTGTACGTATTTGTCTATATGTGTTTTGTACGTGACATGAAATATCTGTTGAAAATATAAAGAGCGGAATACAATAAAACAAAGGCTAAACGGTATGCTGTTTTTCTATACAGAAGAATTAAAACACTCGCCAAATGTTAGTGACTCCGTCTCGACTAAGTATGGAATGGGTGGCAGGAAAATTGATGGAAAATCGATGAAGTATTTTATTTCCTACTGATTGGTAGATTGTTTTGTTTTCTATTCATATTATTTTATCTTTCTTTCAATTATCATCCCGGTCGTGATCAACATCATCACTACCAACATCATTATCGTCATCGTCAGTATTACGAGTGTGCTGATGAAACACTCCATTGAAATTTGATAGACGAGAACTGGGTGGAGGTCCGTCGCATGCAAATGTGTCTGTATGACAACTTTATGTGTATGTGCGTGAGTACATATTTGTCATCGATACATTCATATACACATATATATATATATATACAAACATATATATATATATATATATATATATATATATATATATATATATATATATCACAGAAATGGAATGTATTGGACATATAATATCCAATAAATTCAATTCGTCGCAACACCGATTCCCTTTTTTTCTGTGATATCATACTCTGCTCTATTAGCGCATCGAGTGCTCATACGGCCTACCACATCCAGACGCTTTGAGCATCCAACACCAATTATATATATATATATATATATATATATATATATATATATATATATATATTTATATATACGTTATTCCGGGTTGAATCGGAGGTAACCACAGTAAGTAAGGTACTCAATACATAGCAGAGTATAAAAGTTTTAATATAGAAGAGATTCTACAGGACTAGAACTGTTTCATTCTTTAGAAATCATCAGGAATGATTCCTGATGATTTCTAAAGAATGAAACAGTTCTAGTCCTGTAGAATCTCTTCTATATTAAAACTATATATATATATATATAAATTACTTCAATTGTTGTCCACACGAATCAAAATTCTTACTGAAGAGATGGTCTCGGTCGAATTAAAATTCGATTTAACCCTATGTTACCTGCCCTCTCTCTGCCCACAAGTCAGCCTTTTTTTGTTAGAATTCTCTCCTTTACATATATAGAATTTAACCATAAAGAAATTAATTAATTGAGGTTTTTAAGTGTTCCCTACCCTTAGAACTCTCTACACAATCACAATCAAGATTCTCCTCGGAAGTAACTCCATTACAGTCAGTATGACAGACTGAATTAGTTGGCGTTAGACCCAACGAAAGTTTATTATCGGCGTAATGCCACTGTTTGTATATATATATATATATATATATATATATATATATAAGAAAATATATATATATAAATATATCTCTTCTTTTCCTTGTCTCTCTATCTCGCTCCGTTGTTTTTCTTTACATACATCTCTTCATCTTCTTCTTCTCATCTTCGTTTTTCTTTCTATATAACTGTCATAACAGTTTCACTACCAAATCAACTTTTTAAATGGAAGTTGCATTATTACAAGGTATGTCACTAATTATTTATAAAACAGCTTATGTATTGTATTTTGTCTGAGGAAGGCATACCATATTTTTTAATATGATATCCCAGAAATATATATAACGAAATAAATATGGTTTTATAAATATAGTTTCCATTTGTTTAATATCGTAAACCTACTCCAGAAACTGTTGAGTGCTTTTATATCAGTTATAAAATATTTACTCGTTGTAACCCAACAATCTTAAATAAAACTTTTGCATATATATAAATATATATATATATATATATATATATATATATATATATATATATATATATATATATATATATATATATTTAAGAAAAGGAGGTTTTGTTTTCAAAATGAAAAAAAAACGAGATGTCCTACACGAGTGAAAGTATAAGGAAAAAAAAATGAAATCGAAAATGCAACTGGAGTCGTTTTAAGAAAATAAATATTCTTAAAAAGACTCCAGTTGCATTTTCGATTTCAACTGTTTTCCTTATATATATATATATAGAGAGAGAGAGAGAGAGAGAGAGAGAGAGAGAGAGAGAGAGAGAGAGAGAGAGAGAGAGAGAGAGAGAGAGAGAGAGAGAGAGAGAGAGAGAGAGAATGTCTTTCGATTTAGTAATTTCAACAAATTTTGAAATTACTAAATCGAAAGACATTCTATTAAATAGAAGACAGGAATTAATTATCGCATGTAACCATAGAATTAGAAAGACATTCAAGTATTATAAATACAACTAAATAAATACAGAAAAAAATATAAAA
>OZ024753.1:34110472-34120472 GCA_964016885.1 Eledone cirrhosa
TCAACCAATGACCTGCACCCATCCAACTCCCCACCCTCTCCTACCACTTGTAGAGACCTATAAATACCATATTTATTTTTTGATACCCAGATTCCTGATGATTTCTAATGAATGAAACAGTTCTAGTCCTGTAGAATCTCATCTATATTAAAACTATATATATATATATATATATTCTTATATATGTGTGTGTATATTTTTTTGCTATTAGAATTAATCCATAGATTCAATCCTATATCTCATCCCTTTAACTGTTTTAAATAATTAACTATTAATGAGCACTATATATTACATTATATTCAACACTCTAACAAAACTTTAACAGACATGCATTTAAACCTATTAAGAAAGCCAGATTATTAATGAGATTTCTTATTCGAAAATAAAATTCCCTACAGGTAAAACTTCATTCTCTGACCACTCTAACACAATATAATACTTACACAAATTTTATTATTTTCTTACCTATATATCTAAATTTTACTTTTATTTGATTCCATCTGTATTCCTCTACTTGTTCTATTGTTAGAACAAATTATTCCTCTTGAACAAAGAAATAACAAATATTTAGGATTGTTCTATACTATTCTACTAGATATAACACACTGATATCTGCACCCCTTTTCCTCCAACTTTAATCTTCCTTGACTGTCCACACTTTTCTATACAATCTGTCTAAAGTCCTTTACACTCGCAACTTTCTTTTCTTTTCTTAAAGGTCATTCGACACCTCATCCCCTGATTGCTAATTTATTCATCTACTACTATATTTACTATTGGTCAATCTCAACCTTGTTCTTAAAAGGTTACTTATTCATACATGTTTTTTATATTCTTCAATAAACAAAACTCATTATTTCTGAAGACGGCGGGTAGGGAAGACGTATGTATATTTTCTTACTTTGATAATTTGTAATATATTTTACATAGATCACTAATAGAATGAACATACGGAGAACTACCCCCCAGAAACGATCGTAAAATAATGAGTTTTACTATGAATTACCCGTATTTTATTTAGTTTCATTGTTTTCACTATTTGTATTATTTTGACTCTGCTTCCAATGAATTATATCGTTGAAATTTTGTATTTTAAACTTTGCTTCACGACATCTTCTACATACGGATTACATTGAGTTCTTCATACGGCTTGGACCCTACCATTAATTGGTGGATTTATCTGTGTATATATATATATATATATATATATATATATATATAACAGTCAATCGACAAGATCCTAGATCTCATTCGCTTAACGAGTGGGGTGGAGTTCGTCAAATCGGACCCAGGAAACAATGTTTCCATTGGCCTTTCCAATTGCTAATACTATATATGTGTGTGTGTGTGTTGATGAGGTAAAGGTCCGATCGCGAGACCCATGGTTTCAGTTTGTTATCTCGCAAGCTTCTTCAATATATCCACTCGGTATCCCATCATGCATCGAGTACGACTATGTTCTGTGATCTTTCCGGTCTTCGCACCACAGACACTTCATATACATGTGTGTGTGTGTGTGTGTGTGTGTGTGTGTGTGTGTGTGTGTGTGTGTGTGTGTGTGTGTGTGTGTGTGTGTGTGTGTGTGTGTGCGCGCGCGCGCGTGTGTGTTTAATGGATGTTTTCTATTCTGAATGTTATTGAACATATTACATATTTGCATTATTGATCTTTCTCCTCCCAACTTTCCCTTGTCTACATTATTTTTTTCATTTTATATATAATGAAAGAGAGATATACATATGTATATTTATAATGAAAGAGAGATATACATATATATATCATCAAATATACTGAACATTCTCATAGTATTAAATATTAAATTGCCGAAGATATATTCGAACTGTTACTTGTAATATTACTGTACAAATATATATACATTTACTTCATAATATTATCTCAATAATTTTCTCATTTATCCCGACCTACATTACAGACTTCAATGCCGCCTAAGATATATATATTTCACACTGACATAGAGAGTTGAGATGAAAGTATGAAGTAAAAATAAAATTTATAAATACAAATACTATATACATAGATAGATATACATAATATATAAATATATAAATATAGATAGATAGATAGATAGATAGATAGATAGATAGATAGATAGATAGATAGATAGATAGACATACATTATATATATATATATATATATATATATATATATATATATATATATATATATATATATATATATATATATATGTAGGAGGTGAGTTTTATTGTTTTATTTGATGAAAACACAAATATTATTGCATGATGATATTTGTTTTTGAAATGCGCATAATAAAATACAAGGAACTCTTTTAACCATCTTTTGTTCTTATATATATATATATATATATATATATATATATATATATATATTGAAAGGATAACAAGGACGTTTGGTTACTCCTTCATTACATTTATTTGTAGTTGACGCGCATTTCGCCACTGATCAGCTCAAGGTTCGATTTGTATCTATCTTACCCGACTCTATAATCGGCAGCTCGACGGACCCTTTAAAATGCTAGTAGAAAATTAAAGGGTCCGTCGAGCTGCCGATTATAGAGTCGGGTAAGATCGATACAGATCGAACCTTGAGCTGATCAGTGGCGAAACGCGCGTCACCTACCAATAAATGTAATGAAGGAGTAACCAATCGTCCTTGTTATCCTTTCAATATAATACACTCTGTATATTTATATATATATATGCATTATTGTAAGCAGTGATTTTCAATGGTTTCCGTTTTATAAACTATTGTTATTTGTGGGAACATTCCGCAATTCTTGACGTTGTGTTTTTGCGTTCCTCTGTATTTTCAGAGATAAGAAATAAAAACATGAAACCTCTTCTTAATAGAACCAACAAAACATTTCTTTCATGATCATTTTTTTTCTTGTTTTTTCATGCAATAAATAGATACAGCTGCAAACATGTTCTTATCTAATTCTAAACATAGATAAATTATACATACAGATTATTAGAATAAAATACACCCATGAATTATTAGAATACGTCGGCATGATGTTATAGTCTTTTTTTCTTTTCTAACATGGAACTAAATACCCAATGGAAGTTGAATACTAAACAGTACAATGAATCAACAGAATTCTTTATAAATAATTCTAAGAGACCGTTATTTACGTTGTCAATTGTTAGATTTTTTTTTTTTTTTTTTTTTTGCTTTGCATTCTTAAGTTATCTTATTATAGAAAGAACATTTACTGACCAGGTTCTGTCGTCGGTTCCTAAGATCATTATTGTAGCTGTTCTGGGTTATACTTTGTACTTGTTAAAGACCACAGAGGGAAAATATTGTCTTTTAATCGAAGTTTCAGTTTGAATAGATGATAATATAGCTCTGAAAAGGAAAATGGGAAAATTATCTTTTTTCTTTTCGAGATACAAATGTAGTAGTAGTTGTTGGACCTCCGTTGCTTCATACGAGGAGTGATCCAGTTGGTTCAATCAACGCAATTAATTGCCTGTCCTGTTTGTGAAATTAAAGTGTAAGTGGCTGGGCATTCCACAGACACATGCACCTTTAATGTAATTCTCATGGAGATTCGGTAAGACAATGTGTGACATGGCTGGTTCCCCTAAATTACAAGTACAATTCGATTATATATATATATATATACACAGGGTGAACCAAAACAATGTATACACACTTTGATTGGAACGCTATTGAAGTGTGTATACATTTTGGGGGACACCCTGTATATACATACGTGTGTGTGTGTGTAGAGGCCTTGTGAAGAATTAGTGGCAATGTAAGTATAATACTTATTCTCTGCGTTTTTTAACCTAATTAGATTATTCTCTGCAAAATATTAGATATGTGGTTTCCTATGATATTGGCAGTGTTCAAAGCTCTGAGGTCTGGGATTTTAGCCATAATTCTTTCATCGAGCCATCATAGATCCACATGATCGTTATATATTATATATCGATCTCTTTTAATATATATATATATATATATATATATATATATATATATATATATATATATATATACAGAGAGAGATAGAGATATATGCATGTATATTTATTTGTAGATGTGTGTGTCATGCCAATATATATATTTATATTATATGTATATGTGTATGATTTTGTATACACATATATGTATGTGTGTGCATATCTGTTTGCGTGTGTATGCAAGTGTAATACACACACATCGTATTGTAACGGAAATTTAGTTACAAAATGGATTATTGTTTATGATTCAATGCAGTGTGAATTATCCTCATTATTTCCAACCATTATCGACACATTTTATGTCGTTTGGAACGTTATTAAATTATCCCTTATTTCGAGGTATTTTGTGCTGTTGTTTTTTTATTGAAGCAATAATAAATGACAATATTCTCAGAAATTCTCTGTAGAGTATAAAAATCTCAGTTTGTTCTTGTTAATCGCCTGATTAACAACTTGCATTGAAAGATTACACTTGAGCTTAAAAAATGTTTTGTCAATGGCAAATTGTGAATTGACAGAGTAGTTAAAGCGTAAGACAAAGGTTTTTATTGTATTTGTTCCTTTCTTCCGGCTCTCTACATTCTGGGTTCGAATCCAGCCGAGATCAACTTGGCTTTTCGTTTTTATGGAGTCAATGAAATAAATTGCCAATCCACTGTTGTGGTACATTGGCAGAATTGTTTTAGCGTCAGACGAGATTTTGTGAAGTATTTGTTCCGGTTCTTTGTGTTCTGATTTCAAATCTCCCCTAGGGAAACTTTGCCTTTCATTACTCTTTCCAATCGGATATAAAGATTTGTAGTGTTAATTTCGGCTTTCTGTGCTCTGTGTTCAAAACCCACCGAGGTCAACTTTGCCTTTCATCCTTTCTAGAGCGGAAATAAGATATTAGTTCAGTACTTGGGTCGATTCTTCCTCAATATCTCTTTCTCGCTTCCTCTCTCCCTTTCTTTCTTTCTTTCTACATCTCTCTCTCTTTCACTTTCTCTCGCTTCCACTGCAAGAAATTGACTATGTTTTGCCCTGGAGAAAAATAGTGATAGTAATAATACGGTGAGTCATCAGAGCTTCATATAGAATATCTTGCGGTTACTGCTCTGGCTTTCTGCGCTCTGAGTTAAAATTTCGCTCGGGTCAAATTTTACTTGCATCCAATTGGAGTCCATAAAATAAAGTACTAGTCTATAGCAGTAGATGGGTGGAATCATTGGAATGCCGGATGAGGTGCCTTGCAATATCAGTTACGGTAGTTTGTGTTCTGGATTCAAATCGCAAAAGTGTTTTTTGCTAACCACTCGATCACGAAATCGTAACTGATTCTGAAAGCCGCAGTGGGTTGAAAGAAGGAGGCTTGCGGTCGTCTGTTGCTGCAGTCGAACGATGATGACGATTATGAGTACTGATGGTTTATACCATATGTATGAATGATAAGATTTATAGATGACATTTGTGGTGTTCAACAACAAACAATTAAAACAACAATAAATAATATACCAAAATTAAATTACGTTAAACTTTAGAGAATCACAACAAATTTAAAACACAATTTTAGGAATGAACTGCAACAAATATAAATAATATATTAGCTATAGAAAGAGAAAGCAAAAGTAGAATGGGGGCGTTGCAGACAGCAATAGACAGATCAATCTTGTTTATTAGCACTTTTCTTTACACACACCTCTTTTCTAGTTTTATGTTTTAGTCAATTAAATGCAACTAGTGGTTAGTGCCTTGAAATTGTTATTTCTGTTGTTATTAACTAAATTTAGACTGGATAATCACCGCTCTTTTTCTAATTTATCGTTCTGTTTAATAATGGAAATGATTATTTTAACGAGAGAAAAAGAAAAAGTCTCGTAAATACGAGCAGGAAAAGAAATGGATTTTATGAACCCGTAATAAAACTGAAACGTAATGCAGTATTTAATTTTCGAGGTGAGGTATGTAAGTGTGCTATCTGTAAATAGATATAATACTGCTGCTTTCGAAAAATAACAAAATCACTGATGACAAAAATAATAATGAGAACAAGAAGACGAAGGTGGGGAATATGATGATATATTTCTATAATGATGGTAGCAATGTTGATATTGAAGATAATGTAAATGATATTATGAAGAACAATTGCGATTGATGAAGTAAACAAGACAATGATGTTCATTTTGGATGAAGAGACATGGTAATTATGATGATGACAATGATGATGATAATGATAAAAAGAAGAAGAAGAAGAAGAAGAAGAAGAAGAAGAAGAAGAAGAAATATAACAATCGTAATAAAATCGTTTAAATCGATACTAAGACTCCATTGATACTATATTTTATCGAACTAGAAATAATAAAATTCAATGTTGACCTAAGCAAGATTTTAACTCAGAATGTAAAAATCGGCAATTAAAGCTGCAATACATTTTGTCTACGCTCTAACGACTGTACTATATGACAGCAAAAAATACAAAGATAAAAATACTGAACATGATATATATATATATATATGTGTGTGTGTGTGTGTGTACATCATAAGAGCTATATGAAAGTATATACGATGTGTTAATGTATAATAAAGGGCTATTTCAGTCTCTTAAAAAAATTCATAACGAGACTCTCGTATGTTTATTACACATAGACATATCGCATATGCTTTCATATACAGACACACAGACAAGCAGGCAGCCTGACAGACAGATAGATATGTTTCTATGTTTGCCACAAGGGCAATAGATAGATAGATAGATAGATAGATAGATAAATTTCTATTTATTTGCCACGAGGGCACAAAAGAAGGGGACAAATACACAGTGGGGGAGTTTACATAAATCGAGTAAAGAAAAAGGAATAACAATAATAATATAATAATAAAAAGTCCTCAAAAGGGAGGGGGCGTGTTCGGGATTGCACATACCCCCGAAAAGTGTGCAACCCTTTTCGCAGGGGAAGCCCAGAGAGGAGGCGCTCCCCCTTTCCTCTTCACTTCTTCACCTACAGAACAATGTAGAGAGAAGGCCCATTTACACGAGCCATTCTCGCTTCTTTCACCCACCTTTCATAAAACTGTCTGGGGCCAAGCACTTCTCTCTCCATCCTGATCCTTCTTCCGAAGTGGTATCGGAAGAAGTAAACCAGGTGATGGCCGGAGAGAAAGTCACCCGACCTCAGACCTTTCAGGCGCGTCCACCACACAACCTCTTTCATCATGGCTATTACGCACAGAAAGACCGCTTCTGCTTCGTTTCTGAAGGGAGGAGGCGGCTTGATGTTCACCACAGACTCGGCGGTTAATCGAATCGGCGCCACACGCGACAGCAGTCGTTCGACGTAGCCCCACAGATCGGCAACGCCCGGGCAGTGTACCAGTGCATGCGCAACGGTTTCCTCGTCGCGCACGCATCTGGGACAGATCTTTTTCGCTGGATCCCTGCCCGGGCGCCCGTGTCTGTAGAGCTTTTCTCGAACGGGCAGAGCCCCCCGGTAACACTGCCAGGCTAGGGACCTCTGGAAGTTGTCCATGGGTCCCGGGCCGAAAGTTCTACCGAACAGGCTGGCCAGTTCGTCCTCCTCCATGCCTAGCGACTCTCCAAGGGTGTCGTCGCCCCTGCTAGCCACCAGCCCTCTATAGAATGTCGAGGTGGATTCTCCACTGACAGTCGGGTCCGCTTGCCAGATAGCCGTGAGCGCCTGGGCACACTCGGTGTGCCAGTTGCCCAGTTTTCTCGGTCTTTGCTTCACCCAGGATTGCAGCTCGGTGAGCGAGACGAGCTGTGGGAAGGCTCGCCTCACAAACGGGGCCCACACCGGCTGACCGGTGAGGAATACCTGTAGATGCCGTAGCCTCAATGCGTGCCTACGCATCAACAGCCACGGCATACCCAGCCCTCCTTTCGAAGGGTGCTGGCAGCAGATGGATCTCCTCACCATGGGAGGCCGCTTCTTCCAGAGGAACTGGAAGAGCATGCGTTCCATGATGGTGATCTTTTCCTTGGGGCAAGGCACGACGGTCAGGCGGTAGCAGATGACGGACGCTATGTAAGCGTTCGTCACCTCCGCCCGACCTTTCAGTGATAGTTTGCACTTGGCCCACTTCTGGGTCAGCGCAAACACCCTGCTCGTCACCTCGCCCCAATTCTTCTCCACCTGGAGGTCCGGTCCGAACCAGACCCCGAGCAGCTTCACCGGGCCCTCCGTCCACCGCCCGACGACACCGTCTAACGGCATCGGTTTGCCCCTCCACGTTCCGAGTTGCAAACCGACTGACTTGTCCCGGTTCAGCCTAGCCCCCGTCAGCCTTTCGTATTCCTCCAGTAGGGTGGCGATCGCCCCGATTTCCGAGGCGTCCGCCACCATTACTGTTACGTCGTCGGCATAGGCCGAGACCGCTTTGTGCAATCCCGGTTCCAGGGGTATGCCCCGCAGCAACTCCAACTTCCGCAGCAGTGGCTCGAGAGTCAATACGTACAGAAGGGAGGAGAGGGGGCACCCCTGTCTGATGGACCGGGTGATTTGAAACGGCTCCGAGAGGTAGCCGTTTACTTTAATCCTAGAGTAGATGTTGCCACTGTGCATGGCAGAAATCCAGCCCCTGAAAACGGGTCCGAAGCCCGCCGCCGCTAGCACCGCTTCCAGGTAACCATGGTCGACCCTATCGAACGCCTTAGATTGATCCAAGTTGATCAGGGCCCCACCAAAGCCGGGTTCGTTGCCAACCCTCTCTATGATGTATCGCATGAGGTGGAGGTTGTCGTGAATGGACCTGGACGAGATAGCGCATGTCTGCGCGTCTCCCACCAAACCACCCACCACAAGCGCCAACCTCTTCGCCAACACCTTGGCCAAAATCTGTAACTCTGCATTCAGCAGAGTTATGGGCCTAAAGTTACTTAAGTCGTCCCCCTTGCTCTCGTCCTTCCTCACTAGCGTGACCACGCCCTTGGTCACAGAACAGGGAATTCTCCCGTTCTGTTGCCAGTTGCAATAGACAGCCTCGAGGAGTTCGGAGAACAAGACCGGCATAGCTAAATAAAGTTCGTATGGTAGACCATCGAGACCCGGAGATTTGCGTCTGCTGCATTGGCTGAGCGCTTCCCCGATTTCAGTGGCTGTGATTGGCCTTTCGCAGCACTCCGCTTCGCCGCTCGAAAGACGCGGTAGACCGTCGAGGTATGGACCGAAGTCCACATCCCCGTCCGGCCCCCCGCCCCCTCCGAACAGTCGAGCAAAGTGCCTTTGAAAGGCCTCGCACATCCGCTCAGGTTCAAGGATCACCCGTCCATCCTGGTCTCGCAAAGACCGAATGGTGGATTTAATCCCACTCTTGGCTTCTGTCACGCGGGCCCAGCTAACAGCTTTGGTCCCCTCGTTTCCTAAAGCACGTATTTTACTTCGGACAACGCAGCCTTCGTGCTTCGCGTCAAAGAACTGGCTCAACGCCGTTCTAGCCGCTAACACTCTGGCTACGTCTCCGCTCCTAATCGCCTCTTCTAGTTTATCTGTTAACTCCCTTTCCTTCCTATTTCTATTCGCCGCTAGTTCCTTACTGTAACCTATCGAACTTACTCTAATCTCTCTCTTTAGAGATACCCACCACCTACTGTTGACAATCGCTCCCGTCAACCGCATCTTAACTAAGCTACTAATCCGGTTCCTGTAATCTTTCTTTGCCGGCAAGGACAAGTTCATCTTCCAGTAACCGGGACCCTGTCTATGCGTTCTATCAAGGTTGACCACGCAGGTCACTAATTTGTGATCTGAATAGCCAACCATGATCAATTCTGGACAACTAAATATGTCCCTATCCTTACTCCTAACCAAAAACCTATCTAGGTACGATCTAGATTGTCCACTGCGGTTTGCCCAGGTCCAGGTTGGCGCAGTTGGACAATCTAGTCGAAATCTATCGACCAGGTCGAATCGATCGAGTAACCCCTTGAGGCTGCTACACCCCCCTCTATCGGGACATGCCCCTGCATAGTCCCAACGCGCATCTAGGATTCCATTCCAGTCCCCCACTAAAAGCAGGGAACGCGACGTTCCTA
>OZ024753.1:34132972-34137972 GCA_964016885.1 Eledone cirrhosa
TTCAGTAAAATTTATCAGAAATATCTATTGATATTATTAATATTATGGCAGAAGGCCAGCAATTATCCCAGTGCAATAAAGCACCAGTAATGTGCTGGGATAATTGCTGGCCTTGTGTCAAAAGTAGAAACAATTAATATTATGGAGGTGGTGGAGAGTTGGAAATGATAACACGACTGACAAAATATGTTCTCAGTTCAAAACATTAGATAAAAAAAAACAATTATCTTGTAGTAGAGGTTTGAGGGAAAATTCATTTAAATAAAAGGGGACCATGGTAATGAAAAGGTTGTAAACCGCTGCATTAAGTATATCAGATACTACTCAGTTAATGTACCATTATTATTATTATTCTTGGGCCATAGTTTGTGAAGTTGTTATTATTTGTCATATAATTTGATATATGTTGCATTAATTGTATCATGAGAAAAGTTTCTTTGCAATATTTCATATTTTCCCTTGGGGTTCTATGTTCAAAACTGAGGAAATAGACTTTGTATCTTATTTTCCAAATTCAATAAAATAAAAACCTATATTATTCTATACCTACCCTGTGCTAATGTATAGAATGTGTTTACCTTTGAACTAAACATGGATGGTAGATTGGCAAAATTGCTATTTATATAGTAAACATAGTTACTTTCTGAGTTCAAATCTCACTGAGGTCAAATTTACTTTTTATCCTTTTGAAGTCAATAAAATAAAGTACTAGTCAAGTACTAGAATCGATATAATCGACTTTCCCTTAAAATTAGAAATCATTATTTGAAATACACATTGTTTGTCTCTGAATATAAAACTTTGTTTATCTTTCTATGTAAAACCTAAATTAAACAATGTTCTTTCAAAATTGAAAGCAAAAGTCACCTTTATAGTGGCTGTTGGTGGGGTTTATTTAGTATTTGTCTTTGTCTGTGAATAAACCACTCTAATTTTCATTACATCCTAATGTTCTTGACATATTATACAGTTGTAATGGTACAACAGCTTTCAGGTTTCTTTGTGGCATTTATATATATATATATATGTATATATATATTGTTATATTTGGGGAGAGTCATGTTGTTATAATATTGCCAGAAATATATAATAAAACACACTCACTGTTTGGTTGGGGTTGGTTTTCACTTCCTTTATTATATATTTTTGGCAATATTATAACAACATGACCCACCCCAAATATAATAATATTTGTTTTAACACACGATTTCACATCAAAAAACCTTGCAAAACAAATTTATATATATATATATATATATATATATATATAGTAATAATAATAAAATTGAAGACTAAAATCCAAAGAGGGCTCGATAAGGAAAATATATATCAAATATATAAGAACCGTAGAGCAAATATTTATTAAAATAACAGATTAAAGTTTATTAATCTGTTATATAATCTGTTATATAATCTGTTATTTTAATAAATATATAAATAATAAATATATATATATATATATATATATATAAATATATATATATACAGAGATTATTAACACACTGCTTCTTAAGGACACCGACTATGGAGAAGTATCAAACGTAGAGTCCTACACCATTATATATATATATATATATATATATATATATATATATATATACACATATACAATCTACACCGAGGTTAACTTAGTTTTTCATCCGTCTTGGGAGAATAAATTAAAGAACCACTTAAGTACTGGAGTTGATATAATCGACTTTCCCCCCACCCACAAATTTCTGCATTGTGCTTAAATCAGAAATCTTCTTCATCACCATCATCATATTAACTACTAACACATAACTTAATAAAACAGAAGCAGAAGGTTTTTACTTATTCCAAAGAAAATGAAGTGTTGATTTGTTGACAATGTTACAAGATCTAATGTTTCACTTTTAATATATACTTCGTACCATCTGTATATTGTATTCATGTGGAAAGAATAGAAGTGTGTTGGAATGAAAACAAAACTGTGTAAAGATATCAGGTGTGCAATGGTCCTTATCCGCGTTTGATGAATATTTTTGTTGTCAATTTTATTCTGTCTGTTTTAATTTTTTCGAAAAATATAGCATTTGTGTGTTTCTGTGTGAGTGTACACTATGCATACATACATAACTATGCCTATAATATGCCTTATTATATATAATTATATATATATATATATGTGTGTGTGTGTGTACATATATATACATATATATATATATATATTGTATGTATGTGTGTCTGTGCGTATGCATTGTGTGTGTGTATACTATGCTTTCATACATATATATGCCTATATATAATATTGTGTGTGCGAATTTCTTTTCAGACACTGAAAGCTTCAATATTATGGCTTTTCTGTAGTTTTAGATAACATTATCCAAAATATATTGCTTTCTAATTCTTTCTCTATAGAATTATTGCTGAAAAGAGAAAAGACGGTAAAAAAAAAAGTATGCAATAATAATAAAGTTATTATTGTGAGGAAAAAAAGAACGGCTTTATCTACTTCTCAAATCAGACGAGATAAAATGATATTGCTTGTTCAATGACTGAATATCGAATGACGTAGGTAGTTTGAATACATATTTATACTGGCAAGATGATAGCCAAGAAGATGAACAGGCGATGACGCAGCAATAATAGTTATAGAAAATTAAGAATTATTGCACCATAACGACTTCATAACAATGGCTCCTGAGAGCTGGATAAAAGGAGAGTTTCGAATTGACGACGTTAATCGGCAGCCAATAAGTATGAGAGGTAGATTTAGACAGTTTGCACTGGTGTCAAAGCATTGTTGTTTGTGCTATAGTTAATTGAGGTGATGTGAACACAGCATGATTGAATTGTTATAATGTTTGCTTTGCAATCATGAGTCCCTGAGTTTGATCCCACTTTATGGCACCATAAATAAGCGTCATTGCCTATGAGACAGAAATTGTTGTCAGTCTTTCTGACTGACTTTATAAACTCTATACAAGTAATTCAAAGCAGCAGTACACTGTCAGGCAATGGGTCTCTCTGTATAATCAAGAAAGAAGACCATTGCCATATAATGGCTTGACGGGAACTTAAATATCACGCAATGTCAAGTTATTTATCTGAAAAGCTCTCATGCAATCCTGATTAAAGAATTTACTAATGTCGAAAGCAAAAACATTATGTTATAAAATCTATATCTACCAACCTATTAAGTACCTTCTTTTTATATATATATATATATAGTCTTTAATGCGAAGAAATACCAACGATAATCAGCAGGCTACTGATGAAGGACATTCTTGTTTCTCGGTCTATTTTTATTCATATGTTCATATTCGCAACAACGGAGCACGCCATTTTTCATTCATATATATATATATATATATATATATATATAGTCTGTATCAAACTGAATCATCCGATTTCAAAAGACTATATGTGTTTCAAAAATATAGTCTTTTCAAATCAGATGATTCTTTTTAATACACCCTGTGCATATATATATATATATATATATATATATATATATATATATATATATACACATATACATATATATATATATATATATATATATATAGGTCTATCATGTTGTTGTGATATATATATATATACATATATAGATAAATATATGTATGTGTTAGAAAGAGATAGAGGATTGGTTGAGATCCTAGCGAATTATATCGAGGTATTTAGTCATGCCCCATTGTATTTCAAATAGCCTCTTTCATATCATTTAAAAATAATTGTTTCTAGTATTGGCACAAGGCCAGCGATTACCCAGTACATTACTGGTACTTTATTTTATCGACCCCATAAGGATGAAAGGCAAAGTTAACCTCGGAAGGAATTGAACTCAGATCGTAAAGGGACGTAACTATGCTGGAAAGCATAATCCGACCCTCTACCGATACTGCCAATTCACCGCCCTTATATCATTTAAAAATATCATTTAAAAATATCACTTAAATATCATTTAAATATCATTTATATATCATTTTAAAATAATTGTTTCTACTTTTGGCACAAGGCCAGCTATTACCCCAGTGTATTACTGGTACTTTATTTTATCGACCCCGTAAAGATATCATTTAAAAATAATACTAGTCATTTACTAACGATTGATTTAATCGAGTAGTCCCATCCTTTAAAAGTTAATAATTCAATATCCGAAGCAGAATTTATACACGGATGTGAATACGTAAAGAAACTGCATAGCTACACACACACACATAAACATACATGTAGATGTGTGTAATAAAGTGCATTTATGTATACATATATATATATACATATATGTATGTATATATATATATATGTATACATAAAAGAATAGAGGTGTAACACACAAGTTATTATATATTGGTAAACGGAATAGAAAATGCTGACAAATTGTTCACAGTTGAAAAATGGTTTAATTAGGAATAAAAGAGTATTAGTGATTGTATACATATATATATACATATATATATGTATACATATATATATGTATACATATATATACATATAGATATGTGTGTGTATATGTAAATATACATATACATATATATATATGTATACATATATATATATGTGTGGGTGTGTATGTATATGTATATATATATATATATATATATATATATGTGTGTGTGTGAATATATATATATATATATATATGTGTGTGTGTGTGTGTGTGTATATGCGTGTGCGTGTGTGAATATATATGTATATATATATATATAATCAAGGTTTAGCAAATAAGAAAAAGTTTCAAAATAAATTTTTTTAAATTCACTGTACTCACTATGGTTACCTTTACCGTTTCGAGTCTCAAAAATAAATGGAATTTCATATTCTCCGAGTGAAAAGAACCTTCTGACGAGAGTTTATCTTTTCAATGGAAGACCGCATGGACTGTCCATTTATTTTTGAGACTCGAAACCGATTCGGTAAAGGTAACCATAGTGAGTACAGTGAATTTCTTATTTGCTAAACCTTGATTATATATGTTCTGGCTCGTTAATTTATTAACCTGCCATTGAACCACATTGGCATATGGTTGGACAATAGAT
>OZ024753.1:34142972-34145472 GCA_964016885.1 Eledone cirrhosa
ATGTGTATTATATATCTTATAGAGGAATGATCATTTATATTTCAAAAATTAAAATATTTAAATGTAAACACCCAAAGAAGCATATCTATATTACCTTGGCAGGTTCAGCTACCCCTTCCCTCCACAAATTGCCATGATAGAATTATTATGTCTCAACAACAAACTTTTGACCAATCCTTGTGACAATCACTTTTACCATATATGGAATTACCCTTTGAGAAGCTCGGCTATTCAAATACCAGGATAAAAATTTTCATTTAGTCCAGAATTAGCCGTCGAAACGGCTTGAGCTCAGCCGTCGGGGTCCTACTCGTTCCTATATATATATATATATATATATATGAAAGCCCTAATTGTACAGCCAACCATGTCACTCTTCATTCTTTAAATATATATATATATATATATATATATATATATATATATATATATATATATGTGTGTGTGTGTGTGTGTGTGTGTGTGTGTGTGTGTGTAATGGTAGCTATGATGCTTCCATAGGCGGTATGCCAGTAGAGCACTCTATGTTCTTACAGAGCAGAGTGAGATATAATTTTAAACGAAAAATCAGTGATGCATCTGGACTCAGTTTATTGTGTGTTACTATTGTTTCGTCGGCAGATAGCTCGAGACACGATCATTGTATGGATCTGTCTGATTCTATATGTGTATATATATACATATACATATATATATATATATATATATATATATATATATATATATATATATATATATAAATATATATATATATATACATATATATACATATGGCGGTGAATTTGTTTTGCAATGTTTTTTTATATGAAATCGTGTGTTAAAACAAATATTGTTATAACTGGGGTGAGTCATATTGTTATAATATTGCCAGAAATATATAATAAAGGAAGTGAAAACTAACCCAAACCAAACAGTGAGTTTTATTATATATTTCTGGCAATATTATAACAACATGACCCTCCCCAAATATAACAATATATATAATTATTATGTTGCATCATCATGAAGATAAATAGGTTTAAACAGTTAAAAGCAATCCATGTCAGTCGTATAAATTCAGCATTGTGATAGCGATTAAACTCAACAGAGTTTTCATGCACGAAACAAGGTTGAGATAGATGTTATGTTTGCATAATTGTATTTATCAAATTATACGTATTTCAAACACATGGTCGGTAGTTACTATGTAATGGTTAAATAACCAACTGGCACTGGTATGACATCATCAGACGTTAACACAATATATATATATATATATTAATAGAGAGAATATATATATATATATAACTTATAGTTACGATAAAAGAATGATCTCCGTTTACAATATATATATATATATGAGCGGGGAGGGGTCATTTTGGATATTGAGTATTTAGTTCCTAATAGAGGAGCGTGTGGAGACGAATAGCAGGTTAATTGGAGGTAAGCAGAAGCAGAAAGGTGTTGTAAAGGGTGTGTGAAGAGGTTAGTTTATGTGTGGGGGTGAGTGAGAAGAAAAGTCAAAAGATGTGGAGTATGTGTTTGTCTTTTTCTTGAGGAATGTGAAAGAATCAATAATATCAACGACAATAACAACAAAACAACAATAATATCATCAACAACAACAATATCAACAACAACAACAGCAATAATATCAACAATAATGCCAACAACAGCAACAATAATATCAATAACAACAACAACATTTGCATCAACAACAGCAATAATATCAACAATAAGAATAACAACAGCAATAACAGCAAAATTAATTATTTCTCAAATAAGACACAAAAGGTCACTGTGGAAATAAGTTCTGGTTCTAATTCAATTAATGGAGTCAGTCACATGATTTTGTTTCTAATATTTTTTTTCTTGAATTTTTATTTTTTGTTCTTTGAGTTCAATTTTTGTAAAGGTTTCTATTTAAATTTCTTTCTTGGAGAGAATTTCCATCATTTTTATTGTGTTTAATGTAATTACATGTGTGAAGCTCTCTTTACCTCTCTCTCCCTCCATCTCCCCCTCTCTATCCCTCTCTCCCTTCAAATCTCTCTTGGATTTTAAGGATCTCTTTGAAATAAGAAACCACTTACCAATGACTATGTAGGAAACAATTTTTGTTTGTTTTGTTTCTTTCATTCTTTATTTGTTGTTTTTTTCCCCCACTCTATGAGCATTACAACTGCAGAGGCATCAAAACGTAACTGCAAAAACTAAAGTAGACATTCCATTGACTACCTACATAGAATGGTCTATAAAAACAAATTTAAAAAAAGGCCAGAGGCCATAAAAACTGAAGTCACAAGAAAAAATAAGGCACCGAATTCTAACGAATATGAAAAGGATCAAAAACCAGTTTTTTTTCTGAAGCAGATATTTAACCTTATATATATATATATATTTCATGTAAGGCAAATGAGAGAGAAAGAAAAAATGAATGGCATAAATTATAAATTTCTTGAAAGCATCTTTCAGAGATGCGTATTAAGGTTTGTGGTGATCATGATAATTATGATGGTGA
>OZ024753.1:34150472-34167972 GCA_964016885.1 Eledone cirrhosa
GTGGTAAAAGACACCCAATGTGCCATGGAGTGAAACCGAACCCAAATTCATGTAATTAGGAAGCAAACTTCTCAACCACAAGAAAATAAAGAAAGTAAACTTTATGGAACTTTAAAGAAGACTGAATAAATTTTCTCCAACTAAGCACTGTAATAAAATTAACGTGTGTATTCCTTATGCAATACTAAAAATCAACTTCACTTCATAACAACTGAATTCTGGAGAGGTTACTAAACTAGAGCTGTTGGTTGAATATGATTCTCTTTCCCATCTGGCAGAGAGATGTGGTTAGCTTTTGGAGAGCGAAGAGTGCTGAATGTTACTTTGCAAAGTATTGAGAAAGTTTGGTTTGTTAGACATGGCTTAATTTAATATTTTTTCAGTAACAGACATAGTCTGTGTTTTATTTTTATTTTGAAATTTTGTTATTGTTGTTGTTGTTTTTGTTGGGGCTTTTTATGAGTTTTACTTCTTCTTTTTTTAATTAATTTGATAATGTCGAAAGGGGACAAGCAGAAAAAGAATCTAAAATTGTGAAATCTATATTGAGGAGAATTAAGATGGTGATTATTTCGATTGTGGTAAAGGTGATGACTATGATGCTGATTGTAGTGGAGGGAAGGCTGATGAAGAGAATCATGATTCTAATGAAAGCTACCATAATGACTATGATCATGATTATCTAGATTATATTGAACATTTTGTCTTTTTTGCATTTATTTTGGCCTCAGGCATTTCATTATCTTCATTTTTCATAATTTTTAAATCTAAAAACATCTTTTTTTTTATTGTTTCTGTTCACTTTTATGCATTGTTACTGATGAGTTTAAAACCATTTTGAAATACAAACCTCATTTGTTTTGTATCTCCTCATTCCCACCTCTGAATAACAGTATTTTCTCGAATTACCACCTTTAGAGTTAATAAACTATTTGTTCCATGCAACAACAAAGAACTTCCAATTTTCGAACAAAATGACAAACGCCACAAAGGAGGAACAAAAAATCTTAACTTTTTCATTGTAATATTTTTAATGAAATACACAGCTCGTGATTTTCCTTATCATTTTGAAAATAATCAAGAATTTGCAGGGATCTAACAATATAACTAACTTCCTTATTAGCACTATAACTAACAATTGTATTATCAAGCTAGTATTTGAAGTATAACATGGAGGTTCTTAAATAAAATTATGATGGAAGGTTTTTAGATAAATATAGACAGTTTAAAATGAACAGCATTGTTTCATAGAACCAGGAGTGCCCTTAGATAGTTTCATATAAAAAACAAATAGAAGAAATACTCTCAGCAAAATAATAATAAAATCACAGATTGGCATGAAATCGACCACCAACACAATGCCAATCTCTGAGCTACAAACGAACTGTCTCGTTTTTCTGTCTCTTCTTCTACGTCTCTTAGCTGTTATCATCTCACCAGTACTCATGGACTTCCTAACTTACTTATGTCCCCTTATAGTGCCTAGCCTCATCCTCTAGCCATCGCATTGACCCATTATACCTAGACCTTCCTTTCCAGAACGTCAACCATTTGAAATTCCGTCCTTTACTATGGTTTTTAGAGTCGTTGTTTTTTTAGCAACAAGAGTCATATAAAGTAGAATTGTGTATAGAAGAGTCTTGTAAAGTGTTGCTGTATGTCAAACGGAGCTAGAAGGCTGTATTTTTCAGATAATGCAATACCAATATCCACAATATCACCAGATGTATTCTGGGGCTTTATATTCTGAGTTCAAATCCCACCAAGGTCCTCTTTGCCTTTCATCGTTCCAGGGTCAATAACATAAAATACCAGAAAAACAGTACTGAGGTTGTTTAACGAATGTTGCCCTTTAAGCAAATTTGTTGTCCTTGTACCTGAATTTGAAATCAATATTACAAGAATTATCACTTTTTCTTTTCTTATTTAAAATTTCAAATATATTTTGTTAATGTATTTTGAAAGCAATGACGGAAAATAAAGTAAGAATATGAATTTTTACAAATCAATTATTTTAATGGGGATATTGTGGCCGTTGGAATAGTGGTGAATATTGAGGTGAAAACACTGATATGAAAAGACTGGTGTAGGTTCTGTTAAGAATGATCCATTTACGAGTTGATTTTATACTTCCTTTATTACCTAATAGACCATAAAACCAACAATTGGAACCAACTTTTAATATTCAGCGGAAGTACAGTCAGTTGAGGGTGAACTATCTCCTATAATTATGCAGACGCTGAAGTGTTCTATTTTGGTAGAAATCAAAAATATCATGTTTGCATGGTCAAATATAGAAAACAGAATACACGAACGATATCGAAATGTCTTGGTTTATGGTTTGCTGATATGGTAATCGCTAGCTACAAACACACATATACACTCACACACACATACCTATATTTCTATATGTGGGTGTGTGCATATGTATGTGTGTGTGTATGCATGTATATATATATATATATATATATATATATATATATATATCCTTAACTTTTTCACTAAAAGGAAATCTGCATTCACTTCTCTTTATTCCTAAAGTCTTCCACGCATACACACACAAATATATATGCATAAATACATACAAATACATACATATACATAAATACATACATATATACTATATATACATGCATACATTCATATAAACATATATATATATATATACACACACATATATATATGCATACATATATACATATATATATAGCTTATGTATAACAGACAATTGTATACACATATGAACCAATATACGCATTATTATAGTCGCGCATGTGTGTGTGTGTTTGTATGTGTGTTTATGTGTGTGTGTATATCACGGTGAAAATGATTTGATCATATGGCTGAGATCGAACTTTTATGTTGCTTTTCAGAGAGCTCAATAGTTTAGCCACTTAGTTTACCTCAATGCCTTTCACCAATGAATAAATATATTCTCATGCCGATATATTCGTAACGAATATTTATTTTTCTCGTTCTTTGTTTTCTTTGGTGAGGCTAAGAATTAAGCAGGATTTAATAGTCTTTACCACGTGTGTTTATCTTTCTCTTAATGGTGAAAAATACGGAAAACAATATGAAAACTCGCTTTGATATCATTATGAACTTTTACTGCGATCATATGTTTTATTGATCAAGAAAATAAATATTTGATCCTGGAAATGCACAATAGGCAATGTAGAAGCTAGGATAAAGGCCGACTTGGCTGCTTCATAAATCTCATAACAATATCTAACTTATTTGTTGAGATTGAGTTTACAATATATGGAACATCTTCAAAGAAGAAAAGCAGACATTCCCAAGATGTTCGATAAATAATTGTTTATGAACGTGGAGCCCATGGCAAAAGACATTCAAATTCTGCCGTGTCGATCATAAATGTAAATACAGGAGAAAGAAACAGTATAGTCAAAAATCGCCTGAAATTATAAATAAAACAATCAAACTCTCGAAAAATGTTTCTTTACAAAGTATCTTGAAATGAGGAGGTGATGCACACACGTATATATATAATTCTATATATATATATATGCGTGTGTGTGTATATATATATATATATATATATACACCTGGTGTAATAATTGTTTCTACTTTTTGGCACAAGGCCAGCAAATACCCAGTGCATTACTGGTACTTTATTTTATCGACCCCGTAAGGATGAAAGGCAAAGTCAACCTCAGCGGGATTTGAACTCAGATCGTAAAGGGACGTAACTATGCTGGAAAGCATGGCGTCCGACCCTCTACCGATACTGCCAATCCACCATTGGTGTAATAATGAAAGAAAAATAGTTTTTCACATAGGCAGTTTGTTTTCATAATGATTCAGGATAAATTGCTTTATACATTTATATAAATATGTAAAATCTATAATATTAAACACTTTGTTGATTATCTAGAATAAATCTTATTAATTTGGGATAACATATACAAACTATATATGACAGCAATAGCAATCTTAGATTATTTATTGCTCAGAATTTGTATGTGGTTAAACAACAAACACCACAACCACATGGCCGTGTTTGTTCCCTTGAACATTTACGAATATTACATCTATATATGTATATATGGACTCGTAACTCCCATCATAATATACGTGGTTCCATCATTACATATATGTCTTTAGCACTTTAAATCTGGCGGAGCCCATCACCTCTTCAGGTGTGAACACTACATATTTTTCCAGAGAAGGAGAGAAGGAAGGAGCAAGAGAAAGAGATAAGAAATGACAACAAGATAGAGAAAAAAAGTCAATCCCAGTACTATGCTGGTACTTTTTTTATTGACCTCGAAAAGATGAAAGGCAAAGGTGTCCTCAGCACAGAGACCTGAAACGAATACTGCAAAGTATATTATCCGACGTTCTAACAACTTTGCCAATTTGTCGCCCACATCTATATATATTTAAAAAATTAGCAGAATTTACGGATAGAGAAGTAGTAGCAAGTTTACTGTTGTAGAAACCTTGTTTTTTAACACTGATTGTACCTTTCTCTCTCAATTCATTTATATTAAAATATTTTAATGTAATGTCAACTGTGAGGTGTCATAATACTTATTTGGATCTAAATTCGAAGCTAAATAATAATTTCTCTTTAACACATTTTTGTTTTTTTGTTTATGAAAAAAGAAATTCTAAGTCTTGATCGTTAATCTCTGCTTAAATATACGATATGTATAGACTGCAGGCAATAACTGCCTTTCGGAATAAATAATAAACAAGGATTCTAAGCCAAAGTTATTGACAATTATAATTGAAAGTGAAGTATGGCTTCTGCAACTGTAATGCTTCATATTATAGTGAGGGTATAAACCTTCTGTTGAATATAGAATCTATCAAGTTATGAAATCGTAGCCTTCGGTGAAAAACTATACATTCAAATTTGACTTCCATAATAAAGAAATTGTCATTGCTTACCAAAATAAAGTAATAAAGAATACGTGCATAAAATTAATAAAAAAAAAAAAAAACATTAATATAAAATGTCAGAAATATCCAATAATTATGAAATTATTTTCAGAATTCCTATTTTATTGTGCAATCTCAACAAAGTTCCTAATCATAAAAAATATTTAAATGTTTCCTTGGCTAAGCATCTTTCTGGCGCTATATTGAGATATGGCATGCAATATCTGTTTAAAATACAGAGGTAAATGATTAAATAAAAATACATGTATAACTTTAACGGAATATAAATCATAAAGCTATGTCGTTTGCTAGCTAAATGCCATGTAGTAACAAATGAAAACTGCAAAATATTTTGCTGTAGGTAATATATTTATTGAATTTATTCTATAAAGAAAAAAAGAAACCTAGAGAAAAAGTATCTTTGTTTTTATTAACTTCGACTTGACTTCACATGTAAAGTAGTAAGCTGATATTTAATGCAGCATAAGAAATATTTTATAATATCTAATACTACATTAACAACAAACGAAAATGACGAAGAAGTTCTTATTGGTCATTTTCAGAAATTGCATATTTTCTTACGTCTATTTTCTGAAATCTTCATATATTTTCAATTTCCTCCTACAACTTATGGTGCATGCCTCCATAATAATAATAATAATAATAATAATAATAATAATAATAATAATAATAATAATCGTTTCTGTCACCATCATTATCATCATCACCATTATCACTATCATCATCACTATCATCTTCATCATCAAAATCTAGTGTTTAGCATAGTATAATAATTATTTCATTGCCTTAGATTAGAGCAAGGATGCAAAACCTTTTCAATCTCAAGACCCATTTTTAGCTAAATAAAAAATAATAATCAAGACTATCGGAGCTGTATAATTTATTATAAACAAAAATACATACAAAAAAAATATGAATTTAGTAAACTTTTTCTTATCCAATGCAATTTTTTTTTTTTTATCTTATCTAAAATTACTTTAATATCCGAGTCATAAATTGTGACTTTTATTTTATTACAAAAATTCAGATTTAATAAAATAAAATAAATAATTTCACAGTGCCTAAGAACCACTTGTGGCATGCTAATGACCCACATGTATCCGAACTCTTCTATAGAGTAATCTGTCAGCATGTTACCTCTCTATTTCAATTTCAATTTCACATGGAAACAGTTAATGTATGTTTTTAAAGTCTGGAACACTTTGATACCTCAATCTAAGAATCAACAATAAATCTAACTAATGGTACTTTAGTTTTTTAGTTTACTTTACCCTTCCCAACCAAGGCTATACAAAAATACATTGTTAGAGACGAAGTGTTTTACAAAAGATATATGGTTCTCATGCTGTTTGTAAATCCAAAGACACTTAACTTCGAAATCGCTTTATTTTTTAATGAATATAATGAATATTTAGAGAATCAGAATACATATTTGATAATGTACCATATATACGATATATGTTATCAATGACAAAACCAAAAATTAGCCATATATAAATTAAAAATCCGTTGCTTCGAAATTAACCATAGTTGCTTCGAAATTAACCATATTTGCTTCATGAATAAGACAAACATGCCCTGAAATTTTAAAGAATTACATTGAAACCTTTCGTTTACTTTTCTTCAATATTTTTACTTTGATGGAAATTTCATATGATAAGATGTCTCTAGAATATTCAACAATCCCTAATTTATTATTAAATAATTTCAGCATCATATCATAGTAGCATCTTATATTATTATTCTTGTCTAATTATCTCAGTAATTAAAATTGAGCTATTTCGAGATAATTACCTTGTGTAATCAAATTAATTTAGTTACAATGTTATGTAGCCTCAGGTCAAATCTATCTTTACCAGCTATTACATTTTATATATTTTTACAAAATCTCTAAAGAGCTGTGAATATAAATACAATTTTAATATGTTTTAATGGAAACATAATATATTTTAGTTGATTCTGAATCAACATTGATTTGAATAAAAATATTAAATTGGTGAGCTTATTGCTATTAGGTGGTACGAGAAATTTCATATAAACAAAAACAAAATCGAAATAAATTCAACAACCTACGAAAATGACATATATATAGCAAATATATCCAATGACAATTGTTAAATCTGTTAACACATTGGTAGTACAGCTGGTTATATACTCTATCTTGTAATTTAAAAGATTGTAGCTTAAAACATGGAAGTTACATTAAGGACATATTTTAATAATGAACATAATCTTCATTATACATCTTCATATTAAAAGTATAGATGCAAAAATGATGTCATGCTTACACTGCAAAATGTAAACATAAGTCATAGAATTCAATCAAAATTTAAACTTAACATCTAACAATATATGAAAGAATAACATGCTCATGTATTACTGATTTTTAGTTACAAAACATAAGGAGGTCATTATATCCAAGTTCGCATTGTACTAGAGTAAATACAATAATAGAATTTTCAGTATGTGTATAGTGAGGGTTATAACAAGGTAAACAGTTGTTTTCTTTGTTGAGAAATTTGTTACAATTGGTTATAATCAAGTGCCAGATTTAGGAAAAATGAGGCTCTGTGCTAGTTAAGTTATGAGGTCACATTGAACGTTTGATATTTAAAAAACATTTGAAAAGTTTATCGTAAAAATTTTTTTGGCAGGAAGATAGGAGCCCTAGCCAACAGGGCCCTGTACTTAACCCTTTAACATTTACATTACTCTATATATACTATTGTATTTTTGTGGTAAAGGCTTTATCTTACATAATTATCTCACATAATATTGAATCTATGAGCTTTTGATATTATTTATTTTGAGAATAAAACCTTTACATCAGTAAAAGTGGCCATTTATGGTCAGTTTGAAAAGAAAGAAGTGAGATAATTCTGGCCGGATATGGCCAGTTTAAATGCTAAAAGGTTGAGCATACCTAAGCACAATGGTAAATCCAGCATTGGTTACAATGAAACTCTTCCTTAACAAAAGAATTAATGTTATCCAGCTCAGATTTCATATTTTCAGCTGCTTGTGTAAATGCCAGTAAAATGATGTACTGTTCCTGTTGTCAGTGATTACATGTTTTACATAGATGGGGTCCCATATAACTCAATCTAATGGTTATATGATCAATACAATTAACATAAGTAGCAGTTCAATGTAGAGGTACTTGGTTATTCAATTGAATAAGATTTCTGACGATAAAAAACGTCACAGGAATACCACCTTAATTTATTTGGATGAGTATTTTACAGTGGAACGCCATTACGGCATTTGAACAATTGCTTAACAAATAGATTGCAATCGTGGGTTACAAGAAACAAAGCAAAGAGTTTTTAAATGAACATCATTTTGATTGAACAAGAAAAGACTATAAAAATATATAATGAAGAACCATAAATATGGGTAAGAAAAAAATTAGTTTCATTTCCTCTGCTGACAATACCAGACAAAAAAAAACGATACAGAATTTTTGTGTGGAATATTGTACGATCATTTTGTATCATTATCATTTACCAAAACACACATACATACATACATACATACATATATACATATATATATAAATATATATATGTGTATATATATATATCATATATATATATATATGTGTATATATATATATTTATGTATGTATGTATATATATATATATATATATATATATATATATATATATATATATATATATATATATATACACATATATATTAGTAATAATAACTACAGAAAAAAAATCAGAGAGGACTCAATATATGAAATATAAATATATTATATATATATGTGTGTGTGTGTGTGTGTGTGCATATATATATATATATATATGCATATATATAGTCATATATAATATATGTATATAATTATATAAATATAAATACACACACACATCTATCTATATATATACATATATATATATATTCTGCTTTTTGTTTTTGTATATATTACATAAAAAAATATATTTTTATGATAGTTGTTCTTATGAAATAGTTATGAAATGCTTTTTTTTTTAAATATATCAATATAGTTATTTTTTTATACATTAATTATTTTTCGTATAGAAGTCATTTGCAACGAACTTTCATTGTTTCCAATATTACACTAGACAATTGAAAGACAAGGAACTATTAATAATCTTCTGTGAAGAAATTATATAAAATATATATATGAAAATTATTTTTCTTTCTCCCAATTAGGAACGTGTTCCTTTTTTAATGTTCTTTGTGTTTCTCTAGTTATTTATCTTGGAAAAAATAAAAGTTGAAGTGTTTATGGCCGATTAATTCATAAGAATGATTCGTTACATGATATGATAACAGAAAAGAGCAACAGAAATTGGAAAGACTTTTTGTGAACTTCGTTATGCTCCATTATAACATAAACTTGTTTTCTTCTTGTTTCCCATACATGGGCATGCAATACATTCACTAAATATTCAGACACACATTCACAAACACACGTTCATATATATATATATATATATAAAATAATAATAATAATAATAATAATAATAATAATAATAATAATAAAGGTTGACGGATCCAGCATATTTATCAATGCCAGTACCGGTTGTATCTCAGCGCACTCAATGGGCAATGTAAGATACATTACCAGAGTATACACATAGTTATTTGCCTCATCACAACACACGTAAAACGGGTGCCTATAAGGTTCCCGGACTCGAGTTTCTGCCGCACTAATGCAGCAGTAAGGTGCACTGCACCATCTGCCTGCATATATTATGCAACAATGCACAATCGGCTTATGCGGCTTCATCAGCGGGTATCGCCTAATCAATAACCAATCGATCGACAGAATCCATATATATATAAGTAGTTCCACAACAGTTAGTTCACCATACCGAGAACAAATGTTTCACCTTATGTGGATCCTCAGCGCGTCCCATGGACTAGTGCTCTACTACTACGGATATAACCCTCCAGTGTTCTACTATTATATATATAAATATATATGTGTGTGTATGTGTATGTATATATATATATATATATATATATATATATATATATATATATATTCTTATTTATCTCTCTCTCTCTCTCTCTCTCTCTCTCTCTCTCTCTCTCTCTCTCTCTCTCTCTCTCTCTCTTTCACACACACACACATACACTTTCCCTCTCCTTCACCACCTCTGGAGGAAATTGGCAGTGTTCAAACTTGGAGAGGCGATAGATTTCGCCAGATTCTAAATTCCCAAGTCACTACAGCACTTCGATCAAATTTTACAGGTTCATAAATATATATAATTATGTTGTGTGTGTGCGTTCATGTGTATGTGTACTCAGACTAACAAACAAGTTACAGCCAGTTTGAACAGAAAGAGGTGAGAGAATTCTGACCGGATATGGCTGGTTTAAATGCTAAAGGGTTAAACAAGTAACAAGAAAACCTCCTCTACAACTCTCCTGTTTGTTAAAATTAAAAACAGAGATTACTACTCTTTCGTGAACATTTTAAGATTCTTTAAAATAAGATTATCAGAATATTCAATTATATGCTTACGGTTTTATACTGAAAATATTGGAGCCATTCCAACAGAGTGACTCGTTTATTACAGCCGTAAATACCATTAAATTTATTCTAACTTCCTTATAAAATCTATTAAATGTGGTTGCGGATTTCTTACTGAGATAATTGGGCTCATACAACTCTCTATTTCATCAGAGGGAGGTGAAGTGATAACCAGTTAGTTGGAGAGTGAGGGTCTGGAGAAGGATGGTAGGGTCATGGGGAAGACAGGCGTATAGGAAGCGGAGAGTTGGTAAACATTTGAAGACGACACAATCGATGTTGACTGTTCCATTAATTTGAACATTTATTTTTTAAATGGACGGCCGTCATGTGAAATTATGTAAAGTTGAGCAAAACATCGAAATTGTTGAGCAAAACATCGAAATTGTAATGCAATCTTTACACTTTGAATAAGAACTAGATAATGTTAATAATTGAATACAAACTTTCTATGTAAAGCTAGTAATTGGAAATTAGATGATCTGCTTGTCATTTTATTGAGGTTTTTATGCTGTCCTTCTATTAAAATTGTTGGTGTGAATTCTGTTCTTTTACTGGTGCATTTATGTTGATATGGTAAATTCCTGCAAGTCTCGTTTATGATCAATTTTATGGTTGTTATCGCTTCTGTCTTTATTGTTCTCATCATATTTATTGTGAAAATATAAAATTTATGCTAGTGACTTCGTTACAGTCATGGATGTTTCTCATTTTCTTTCGTTATTTAACATTATATCACAAACAGTGAACAATAACGCCATTGGTTACAGGTTTCCAATAAAAATGGATGAGTCTGTAACTCGATACAGAACAAATATTGGTTTCTGATTTAGGCACAAGGCCAACAATTTTGGGGCAGGGAAAAGTCGATTAAAACGCCTCCAGTGCATTACTGGTATTTTATTTTATCGACCTCGTAAGGATGAAAGGCAAAGCTAACCTCAGAAGTATTTGAACTCAGATCGTAAAGGGTCGTAACTCTATGCCATAAAGCATAGAGTTACGACCAATATTGTCAATCCACCACCCTCGGTACAGAACAAATATTACAAGGTGGTTGGTTATTTTACAACAACAGAGTTTCTGAGCAAAATAAAAACATCGATAACAATTGATGTAGCTTGTCCTGCTAATAATTGGTTCTACTTTTGGCACAAGGCCAGCATTTACCTCAGGGCATTACTGGTACTTTATTTTATCGACCCCGTAAGGATGAAAGGCAAACTTAACATCGACGGGATTTGAACTCAGAACGTAAAGGGCCATAATTCTATGCTGGAAAGCATGGTCTCTGACACTCTACCGATACTGCCAATCCACCAACCTTTGTTGTCCGGCTAATAATATTAGTTTTATCAAAAAAGATAAATTTCCTCTGTCTCTTCTGTTCCATTGTACACAGAAGTAAAAGAAAAATAACTTGACATTTCAATAGAAAACAGACATGTGTGATAGACAGAGTATGTGGAGGTTTGTGAGTGCTTGTGTGCCTAAGTATATATATATATGTGTGTGTGTGTGTGTGTGTGTGTGTGTGTGTGTGTGTGTGTGTGTGTGTGTGTGTGTGTGTGTGTGTGTGTGTGTGTGTGCGTGTGTGTGTGTGTGCGTGTGTGCGTGTGTGTTCATATCTGAGTATATATATATGTATGTGTGTCTGTGTATATGTCATTTTGTGAGTGCTTATGTGTCTGAGTATATATATGTGTGTGTGTGTGTGTGTGTGTGTGTATGTGTGTGTGTGTGTGAGTGCATGTATGTGAATATATAAAGGTGAAAGTGTCACTCCATCAATCGTATGTTTATATTTGTTGGAGGTATTGTGATGGGAATATTTTAAGTGCACGGATATTGGATTATTTGTGATGGGGGAAGGAGAAAAATATATTACATTCTTCTGTCTTATAGACCTTCGTTCCAGTCTATCTCAGAGTAGAAAATATTGACCATATTGTCTGGAAAAATGGACACCCAGTTAGAAAAACGTTATATAAAACACACACACGCACAAACATTCATATATACATATATATATACACACACATATATATATATCTAACCCATGCTAGTGTGGAAGATGGACATTAAACGATGATGATGATGATAATATATATATTCATTCCTTGTATTTTGATCATGCTTTATTTTTATTTTTTATTTCATTCGCACCGTTTCCTTTCGCTATATGTCTCTCCACCACTCCCTACACACCCTTTGAACTCTGTTCCCACACACTTCTCACCTGAGGAAGGGCTTATGCCCGAAACGTCGTTCCCCACCACCACCCCACTCTCCAGAGCGTGAAATTAATAAACATTCGTTGTACTGCCTCTCTGTTTTGTTCCTGTTCAAATTTTTCCATTATATATATATATATATATATATATATATATATATATATATATATATATATACATATATGCATGTGTGTGTGTGTGTGTGTGTGTGTGTGTGTGTGTGTAAAAAGTAAACAGACACTTTATTCTATGTTGCTCTTTCTGCCAGGAGTTGTGACTGGTAGATAGTATTGGCAATGGAAACATTGTTTCCTTGGTCCGATTTGACAAGGTGCACCCCACTCAGCAAACAAATGAGGTCTGGGATCTTGTCGATTGATCAGAGAGAACGATACACACATGTATATATATATATATATATATATACAACCAAGCTATTAACAGAGAAGGATGGACAAAGAAATGAACTCTCTTCTCTGAATGAACATGTATGTGAAAATTAATTTTTCTTCCTCTTTTTATTTTTATTATTATTATTTGTACAAATATGCAACTTAACAATATTCTGCATATCCGCAATTGACAATGCATATAATGCTGAAACCGGTATTGTAAATAAATTAATGTTTTGATATTTCACTGAAAAAATCTCTTCAATATTTTCTACTGAAAAAATCTTTTTCCTTTCTACTATTTATTTTTATATATATATATATATATATATATATATATATATCATCATTCATCATTTCATTTTACGTCCGCTTTTCCCTGCTTGCAAGGGTGGGACGGGAACTGATTCTGGCTTGGTTTCTACAGCTGGATGCCCTTCCTAACACCAACCTCATTTACAGTGAGTGCTGGTGCTTTTTAGTCGTGGCACCTCCACGACCACTTTGCAGTGGAATGATAGGGACCCCAGTCCCTATCATCTCATTTCTACAGCTGAGTAAACTGGAGCAATGTGAAATAAAGTGTCTTGCTCAAGGAAACAACACATCACCCGGTCTGAGAATTGAACTCACAACCTTTCGATTGCAAGGCCAATGCTCTAACCACTAAGCCATGTGCCTCCTATATATATATATATCATCATCATCATCACCATATATCATCATCATCATATATATATTTATATATATATATATATCTTTCCTTTTCGCTCTCTCTCTCTTTATGAAGGTACAAATGAGAGTAACTTGGTCAGCGTATGAACTCTTCAGTCCAGCCTCATAAGTTTAGTTATTTTAACTCTATCAACATATCTGTTTCTCTTTAGTTCCCTTTATTTATTTTTGCAGAAATCTTTTCTTCAATTTTTTTCTTTGAAATATTGAAATGTGTTGGGTAAAGTTAGAAAAAATTAATATCTAAACTTTAATTTCTTTCAAGTTTGTTTTAGGAGTGAAGTCGGAAATATGATTCCAGTTGAAATAATTGTAAGAGTGTCATTGGATTATTGTGGAATTTATCGGCTGTTTTTTTTTGTTGTTTTCTTGTTGTTGTCTTCCTCTTTTTTATGTTGTTTATTTGACATTATGGTGTTAATGTTACTAAAACACTGAAAGAAGTGATTAATAATATCAAAAGAACTCATTATTAACAGTAACACTTTTACTGCAGCTGTTAATTGCCTTTGTTGTTGGTGGTGGTGGTGTTGTTGTTGGTGGTGGTGGTGTTATTATTATTATTGTTATTGTTATTATCATTATTGTTATCATTAATATCATCATCATCATTATCATTAAGCATTCATCTATAGCAATTACCATTATCATTTTCATTATTATTAAGCCAACATGTTGGTGTTTATTCTGATATCCGAAGCTACCTAACACAGATATTAAATAAATGTTTCTTCAATAATATAAAAGAAGCTGTTAACAAAGCAATTGAACTTGTAGCAGTGTAATAAAGCTCAATGAATAAATTATTTCAAGTACACATAGCAAGAATGAATGGTGGTGTCAAGATATGGCAAACCAAATGCTTAAATAGGTGCAATAATTGGAAATAAAATTCTGATTACTGGCAATATTAGAGCAAGTGACATCACACTGAGAAACTGGCAGCTAGCTATAGACAGCTCTGAGCATATAATTTAGAATGTATGTTATGGCATACTTAGAAATCAACTGTCAACTCATGAGAGTATTAGAACAAGTGATATCACATTTGTGAAACCAGCAGCTAACCATAGAAAGCTTGGAGAATATGGTTTAGAATATATGTTACGGCATATTTATTACTGTGGCACTGTATGTAACACGACTGAACATTTGAATTACAGGTACAATCATCTGATAAGCTTTCACACAGTTTCCATCTACTCAATTTGACTCACTAGGCTTCAGTCAACCCAAAGCTATGGTAAAGACACTTTCCTAAGATGTCATGCAATGCGATCGAACCCAGAATCTCGTGATTGAGAAGCAAACTTCTTAATCAGTCAACCGTGTCTCTGTTCCCAATTACAACCATTTAGACTGTTTTATAATTTACTAATAAATATAAATTTAAGTATAGATATATCAGCTATTATATAGGTTTGGAAGCAGTTTTTATTTTTTCCCTCTTTTTCCCAACGTCTAACATCTTATCCAGTGACCTAAACATTGTATTGATGATATATATAACTATATAGGGTCGATAACATGTCTGACAACGCGTTTATACAAATAACAAGACTAAGATCCTTTGTGTTCAGATAAATCTATCTGAGAGCGCTTAAGTCAACAGATAATCTTTACATGTTATCCTATAATCGATACAGAAAGTTTTCTATTCCTAAAATAGATAGTATCTACTGTATTTGTACCAATAAATTGTTTAATCAAATACCAACTGATATTTTCAACCTGCAATAATTTTCCCAATAAATCTTTTGAAATGAAAGTAAAACACTATTCCATGCCTACTCCATGTTAATCGTTTGGTTGGCTGTCTTCTTTTTCTCCTTCTTCTTTACCTTCTCCTTCACCTTGTTCTTCCTATTCTTCTTCTTTGCCTTCTTCTTCTCCTATTACTGCTACTACTACTATTACTACTACTACTAACTACTGCCACTATAACTACCACCACTACTAGTGCTGCTACTACTAAAGTTGCTATTACATGCTTGTCTTACACTTTTTATAACTCTTTTTTTTTTTGGCTAACATTATATATACTTTTTTCTCTTACAATTGTGTCTTACCATTGTGCAACAAAAATGCAAAAGCACAAAAGAAGTCTCAAGTCTTTCATATAGAGAATAAGTAGTATTTATAGCATAAGTAGTATTTGTAAATACATTAAATGTATTCTTACTTAGACAGTATTTCCGATTGATTTTTCATTGTTTTATCATAGTCGCTGTTCTGCTGTTATTGGAAGGTGAGAGAAGTATGCATTACTTACGAAGACAATAAGGAATCAATTAACCTCATCAGTTGAAAAGGAAATTTGTCTTTGTAAAGCAAAGTTTATTATGTAAATATTAGACATGTCTTACATTTAGATGTAACTACGACTTCAAATATTTGTTTGGGTTTATATATATATATACACACATATATATATATATATATATATATAATTGTAACTTGAGTAATATTATATATATATGTGTGTGTATATTATATATATATGTATGTGTGTATATATAGTATATATAGTATATACACAGATATATATATTTATGTATATGTGTGTATTGTACATGTACATTATATATATATGTGTGTGTCTGTGTGTGTGTGTGTGTGTGTGTGTGTGTGTGTGTGTGTGTGTGTGTGTGTGTGTGTGTACACATATATGTATATATTATGTATAAGTAAAACAATACCAGCAACAACAAACAATGACAATATGAATTATGGATTGAAATATTGCTGAAACAGTTTTACCTACATATATATATCATAAATCATAAATTCAATATATATAAATATATGTGTGTGTGTGTGTGTGTGTGTGTGTGTGTGTGTGTGTGTGTGTGTGTGTGTGTGTGTGTGTCACTGTGATTGTGTTTCCATTGTTGTGTATGTGTTTATATATACATATATATATATATATATGTGAGAGAGATATAAAGAAGAACTATGAATAGATATCTTTTTGCTCTGTCTCTCTCTCTCTCTCTCTCTCTCTCTATCTATCTATCTATCTATATATATATCCGCGTGGTGATGTCAAAAGAAATACTAGTCGTGTACTTAACTTAAATCATTTTCATCATCATCACCATCATCGTTTTACGTCCATTCTTCCACGCTAGCATGGGTTAGATGAGTTGTCCTGTTGTGGGCAATGCACATACAGAACTGATTTTGGCTTGATTTCTACAGCTGGATGCCATTCCTATTACCAACCTCATTTACTGAGTGTTTTTTGTTGTGACACCTACACGACCACTTTACAGTGGGAACTTAACTTATATGCTTGTGTTTAATAATCTGAACCAAAGGACTTGTACATGTGTTGACACACATGTATATTTGTACATGTATATATGCATGTAAAGGGGATTTATGAAATTCCAGTTAACTATTATATTTCCAATAATTTCTCGCTCTATTTTCTATTCAATAGGCTACGTCATTCCAATTACAAACTGAAACGCAACCTAAGCCAAACTAAGGTATTTTATTATATTGCTATTGTTCCTGTTGTTGATGTTCAACATCATCATCATCATCATCGTCATCGTCATCATCATTTAACGTCTATCTTCCATGCTAGCATTGGTTATTTATTGTATTCAATTGTAAATAAGAAAATAATTTTGGAAAAACATTTTTTAGACTGAAAACGAAATTTGATTATATGAGCAGTACAG
>OZ024753.1:34177972-34187972 GCA_964016885.1 Eledone cirrhosa
ATTTTATCTACTGAGAACAGATAAAAGTTAGCCACAGCGGGATTAGAACTTAAACTTTAAAATCACTTATACTTTTAGCACCTTTGAAAATAAGCTTCAATGCTATGTGTGCTATTTTCTACATCTATATAGTTGTGTCTAGTTAATAATTGCATTTAGCAGAAAACACAGAAGTTCTAAATCTATAGCATCAAGTTTGTAAATGAGAATGCTTCATTAAACATGTCAGCAGAAGGTTAAAGGGTTTCCCAAAACTTCCATTTGAATTTTCGATATAATTTTATCACTATTGTTGAGAATGACAAATGTGTCTCGATATCATTTCATTTTACTTCACGGTAAACAATGATATTATATTGTGAAAGTTACTATACATTAGTTTGGTGGGGTTTTTTCCTACATGGCGAAATTAAGAAGAAGGAAAAAACATAAAAAAAACAAAACAAAAACAATATTCTCAAGAAACAAAATGTTAGCCATTTTTTTGTTTCTTTCAAAAAGATTTCAATGCGAGAAATCCGTTTTCTATGTGTTGCAGTGTTTTATCCACAGCAATGTACACACTCTTACATATTCACACAAACACCCAACACACATATACATACATACATACATACATACATACATACATACATACATACATACATACATACATACATACATACATATGACCTACACTCACACAAAGGCAGAAATAAATAGAAAAACAATTTGTGCAAAATGACAGGGAAAATAATTTCAGTTGATGCAAGAATATAGTGATAGGTGGGCCTTTTTAACTTCATACAACGATTGAATTCTAAGACAGATATGAGCTATGACAGCTGAGATAGAATTGGCCATTGAGATATGGAAAACAAAACCAACAAAGTCTTTGTCAATTGAATAAAGGAACACAAAGTCTGTTTTTGATGTGAATGCAATAATTTAACTAGTTTCTTTTCACCACAAATCTGCGTTTGCTTAAATCAGTGTGAAAAACCTTCTATCTTGTCAATGAATATTTATATACAATGTGAGTAGGTGAAGACATCTTCAAAAGAGGTTTAGAACTTCATCTTGCAAGCATGAGATCCAACGTTCGATTCTACTACATGGCATATTGAGCAAATGTATTTTACTAGAGCCTCGAATCATCCAAATCCTGGTGAAATCCTTGGAACCTTTGCCAAGATCTTTGCGGTGTTTATTCCGATTCTTTGTGATCTGAATTCTTATGTGGCACACTTAATCTGTTACCCGTTTAAATATCAGCACCTGGTCTTTATATATATATATATATATATATATATATATATATATATACACGCACATACATATGTATATCTATCTAAGGCGGGTAAAATTCCCGAGATCCATGGACGAGTTCTCTCCAGCGGTCTCTGTCCCTCATTATCGCTGCCATATCCTGCATCTCCAACAGACCAGTGTCTGTCCTTAGGGCATCAACATATGTTAACCTTGGTCTTCCTCTTCTAGTGTGTCCATGTAGGGGCTCCCAAAGGAGCACTGAGTGCAATGTCAACTCTGGATGAAACACCAGGACTCTGGCTTTACTGTAGCACCGGCTCAGAAGATATGTATATATATATATATATATATATATACGTTATTCCGGGTTGAGTCGGAGGTAACCACAGTAAGTAAGGTACTCAATACATTGCTGATTCCTGATGATTTCTAAAGAATGAAACAGTTCTAGTCCTGTAGAATCTCATCTATATATATATATATATATATATATATATATATATATATATATATATATATATATATACATATAATATATATAGATATATATTATATATATGGAAACAAAGAATCAGTGTTGCATCATATACATATTTAATTACATATTACATATGTTTCACTGTCGATCAGCTCGAGGAACGATCTATTAATGATCAAACCTGACTCTGGAATAGTTGAGTTCGGTGAAATCAGAACTCAAAGTGTAAGGGGCCAGGATAACTACCGCAAAATATGTAATCCAACAGTCTAACGATACTGTTAGTTTGCTACCTGAACTGAAAATCATTGAACCACCAACACATGTGAAATCTCTCCACAAAATATGTAGTATATATATATATATATATATATATATATATATACATACATCTAAAGTCTGTCTTAAGCCAGAAGGCTCATTTGGCCAGTGCTTATCCCGGTTTGATGGCGTGAAGTGACTGAGAGTACAAGACTCCCCCCTAGACAGGACGCCAGTCCATCGCAGGGTGAAACCCCCAGCTATTGCTGGTACTCATTTTCAGCTGAGTATACTGGAGCAACGTGAAATGAAGTGTTTTGCTCAAGAACACAACACGCAATCCAGGAATCGAACCCACGACATTATGATATCGTAAGTCCAACACCCATACCACTAGGACACGTGCCTCCACCTATACACATATATATATGTGTGTAGTGTGTTTGAGTATATGTGTATGCATGTGTGTCTGCGTGATAAAACAATTATAAATACATAAATTTATAGATTTTATAAAAAATAAAATGATCAAAAGATCCTTTTTGACATTTTCCGTAAAAAGTGTGCCAGTCTGCAGACACAAATCTTCGGAAAACTATGGAGTAGTGTTATAATAACACAATATAAGTTGTTCAATAAACGATTTCAATCATTTTTTTCTTGTATTACTTTCATAAATAACCTCAGATGACTTTCGTTTGGCAGCGTATTAGGTTTTATATAAACTAATAGCGTCAACAACTGTTGGAAATATGTTGAAACCCAAATACAATATTGAGGAGATATACAGGCGTCACCCGAGCATCATCTAAATCTCATCATCTTTTGGTCAATATCTTAATTCCTTTTCCTTTATCAGATTTTCTTCTTTTCATATTTTTCTTATATTATTTATATATATATCCAGGGTGGTGGATTGGCAGTATCGGTAGAGGGTCGGACGCCATGCTTTGACGTATAGAGTTACAGCCCTTGCCATTCTGAGTTCAAATCCCGCTGAGGTTAACTTTGCCTTTCATCCTTACGGGGTCGATAAAATAAAGTAACAGTAATGTACTGGGTAATTGCTGGCCTTGTGCCAATAGTAGAAACAATTATTTATATATATATATGATATGTATATATATATACATATATATATATATATATATATATATATATATATATACTGTATATATAATCAATTTATTAAGGCTCGATAGTGAGTCTTGTTATTCTGGAGTTTCACCTGCTTATCACAGCATCATCAGACAAGAACATTTATATATATATATATATATATATATATATATATATACACACTGTATGTATGTATGTATATATGGGGGGATGTATTTAACCCTTTAGCATTTTAACCGGCCATATCTGGCCAGAATTCTCTCACCTCTTCCAATTCAAACCAGCTGTAACCGACCACTCACACTGATGTTAAGGCATGGTTCTCAAAATAAACAATATCAAAATCTCATAGATTTGATATTATGTGATATAATTATGTGAAGTAAACCTTTTCCCATGAAAATACAATAGTAAATATAGAGTAATGTAAATGCTAATGGGTTAAAGATGTATACATGCTTTATTTTCACATATATACCTATGAAAATATGGCACAAATAGAGAACTACATTATATCGAAGTTCAATTATTTTATATTTCCAGTATTCCTTCATATTTGCAGTATGTGTGTGTGAGTAAAACCACAAACCCTCCATCTCAATTCTACTTTTGAAAAGCACAAGAACTGCGAAACCGGTAAAGGAACCAAATAAATATGTTTTTTTTTAAAAAGACTCCAGTTGTATTTTCGATTTCATCTTTTTTCCTTATACTTTCACTTGTGTAGGACACCTCGTTTTTTTTTTCATTTTGTAAAAAAACCTCACTTTCTAATATATATATAGTTGTAGGGTTGCAAGGTAAATGCGTCCGTACACGGTATGCTGGTTGAGCACTCAATGCTCGCGCAGAGCACAGTATAATATTATAAAGAACAAGGATTCAGTGTTGCATCATATCACATTTATTAACATATTACATATGTTTCTCTATTGATCAGTTCGAGACAAGATCCATTACAGATCGGAGACGATCTCACACGCAAAACATATCTGAAGAACTTTCGATTGCAGAGTTGGGTTCGATCTGTAATAGATTTTGCCTCGAGCTGATCTATCGAGAAACATATGTAATATGTTAATAAATGTGATATGATGCAATACTGAATCCTCGTTCTTTATAATAATTATATATATAAATCTTACACAAAACTCCAGCACCAACAGTTTTGCAAGAGATGTCAACATGAATGGACCTGTTATTTTTATCTAAAGACATTTTTTCCAATTCCAGCCCGCCCGTCCCCTCAATCTATCTTATTTCTCATTCTTTCTTCTGATGAAGAACTAGCGTCCAAAACGTTAAGACCCTCTTCCTGCTATATCAAGTGTTAACCTAATATATCCCTTCCATAAACTGCAGCGATTGTGTTGTTATTTCTGTTTACCTTTTACATACATATATATATCTATATATATATATATATGAAAAAATGGCGTGCTGCATTGTTGCGAGTGTGGTACATATGTCCGTCATCAGTGATCTTCTGACTATCGTCGGTATTTCTGAAGAAATACCGATGATAGTCAGAAGATCACTGATGACGGAGAGTCCCGTTTCTTGCTCTTTTTTAATTCATATATATATATATATATAAACATACATATATATATATATATATATATATATATATATATATATATATATATATATATATATATATATATATCATTTTAAAATAAAAAAAATATCATTTTACGTCCGCTTTTCCCTGTTTGCAAGGGTGGGACGGGAACTGATTCTGACTTGATTTCTACAGCTGGATGCCCTTCCTAACACCAACCTCATTTACAGTGAGTGCTGGGTGCTTTTTTGCCATGGCACCTCCATGACCACTTTGCAGTGGAATGATATGGACTCCAGTCCCTATCATCTCATTTCTACAGCTGAGTAAACTGGAGCAATGTGAAATAAAGTGTCTTGCTCAAGGAAACAACACATCACCCGGTCTGAGAATTGAACTCCCAACCTTTCGATTGCAAGGCCAATGCTCTAACCACTAAGCCATGTGCCTCCATATATATAAAAACATACATACATATTTGTCGTTCTTGGTAAAGCTTATATAGTAATGATATGTAAAGCATAAAAAACTCTTCTGAAATGAGTTAAAACTAAAAAGTTCCATACATATATTATTGTGGTATATTAGTTGTGGTTTTATTTAGGGGTGATCCTACCACCTAATGTGAAGTTGTTAAGACAACCGATATAGAAATAAAGTTTGATTAAATGTCAGACTGTGGAAGTGATAATATTCTCCTCTGATTTGCAAGCTTAAATACCAAATTTCTTCCAAATTACGTTTTACTTCCCAACCAAGCCCCAAGAGAATTTTGATGTTTTTGCTGATGAACAGTGATGAAAAAATACTCAATAAAATAAGTTCTCTTCCTTTCTGTATCTCAATATGGTGTGTGTGTGGGGGGGGGGGGGGGGGGTCTATGTCAGTATAAAATTGCACTCACAGACATACTATATATATATATATATCTGTGTGCATGTGTATGTATGTATAAAAGGGTAAGGTTAATTTTGATGTGTGCATCATAAACTTAATAATTTGTTTACAAGTACGGCATAAGATAGTAAAACCAGACAGAACCACATTATATAAAATTATCATATATTGAATTAGAGATTATTAAAAATTAGGCACTTAAATGTAGTCTCCATTACATGGTATATAGAATTCTTTTATTGGTTTCAAATATCAGACTGAGGCCACGCTTGGGTGCTACCTTGATTTAGTCGATCAAATTGACCCATGCACTTCTATACAAATATATATACATGCATGTATATGTGTGGCGTATGTGTGAATGTATGTATATATGTATGTGTGTGGCCATGTGTCTGCGAATATGTATATATATATATATATATATATATATATATATCGAATATATATGAGTATATATTTGTGTGTATGTCTACATGCATACATACATAAAAGCATACATACATATATACCTACCTACATACATATGTAAAAAGGGTAAAGACCACCTTCGGTCATGAGTGACCATGGAATTTGTACCTAGAAAGTTTCCCTCTGAGTCACAAGTCCGGGCAAGGACCTGTATGTCGTCGCCCATGCATACCAGCCTCCCCTCTCTACACCACCGAAGATGTCCAAGGGAAAGGCAATACATACATATATACATAATAGATACATACATATATACATACATTCATACATATATACACACATAAAAGCATACATACATATTTTCATACATAAAAAAACATGCATACATATATAACATAATATAACATACATACATATACACATTATTTAACCTCCATATTCTTTATCGAAGAATTACACATCATTGGGTTTCATATGATTCATCTCAGTCTAAAAGCCAAAGTTTCATTCTTTTTTTATGTAATTTCATGGGAAATATTCGAAAGTAGATTGTTCTGAATAATAAGCCCGGAGATAAATACCAAATGGATTCTCAGAGGGATTATATATATATATAAAAGATTGTTAAAAGTTTTTGATGGGAACATTCGTGTCTATTTATATATTTCTAGAGAAGAACACCATTTGATGTCTTGCATAATTGTTTGAAAATGGCTTTATTTATTTCTTTCATTCTTTCGTCTGTCTGAGAAGCTGATAGTTTATTTCTATTGGAATTAAAAACACGTTTACTTGAAAGATTTGGGGAAAAAAATCTATTATTACGTGAATTATATTAAATATGTTATATTATAATGAGTATTGTTCATTGTTTGAACTACGCTTTATATATATATATCATCATATATATATATTTTATATATATATATCTTCATATATATATCATCATATATATATATATGTACATATATATATTTTCATATATATATATCATCATATATATATATGTATATATATATTTTCATATATATATATCATCATATATATATCTTCATATATATATATCATCATATATATATGTATATATATGTATATATATATATATATCTTCATATATATATGTATATATATATTTATATATATATATATATATCTTCATATATATATATATGTATATATATATATATATATATATATATCTTCATATATGTATATGTATCTTCATATATATATGTATCTTCATATATATATATATATGAAGATATATATATAGATAGGTAAATATACACGGGTGTGTATGATTGTGTATAGAAGATTATATTAATAAGAGGAATTCCAACTTTGTCTGATTTACTTGTTTTATTTACAATCCTTTAAAATATATAATGGTATTATAATGAAATAGTATGATAGAATATTAAATTCTAAGTGTTAATTGAACAAGTACTTTCATGCTTTCGCAATCTTCAGGTTCATAATATGTGGTGACAGTCGAGTTTGCAATTTTCAACTGTGGATATATATATATACATATATATATATACATTTATATACATATATATATATGTATATATATATATCTTCATATATATATATGTATATATATATATATATATCATCATATATATATAAATATATATATCATCATATATATATAAATATATATATCATATATATATATATATATATATATATATTCATATATATATATCATATATATATATATATATATATATATATATATATATATATATATATATATATTTATATTCATATATATATCATCATATATATATAAATATATATATTATCATATATATATATATATATATTATCATATATATATAAATATATATATGATATATATATAAATATATATATCATATATATATAAATATATATATCATATATATATATATATATATATATAAATATATATATATATATATATCCATATATATATCATCATATATATATAAATATATATATCATCATATATATATAAATATATATATCATATATATATATATATATATATATATATATATATATATATATATATATATATATAATCTTCATATATATATATATATATATTTATTAAAATAACAGATTAAAGTTTAAGCAAAGAATCGCTGCTTTCACCCTTAATATATATATTTTCCTTATCGAGCCCTCTTTGGATTTTAGTCTTCAATTTTATTATTATTACTATATATATATATATATTCATATATATATCATCATATATATCTATATATCTTCATATATATATATATATATATATATATATATATATATATATATATATATATATCATCATATTCTCTGTTGTATAAATACAAACACCGTGTGTAAATTATTCAGTTATTCCAATGATTTGTTTAGGCAAACACTCTATTTAAGGTCGAGTGACACAACTTTGAATGATTTAGACATACCTAATTAGACATACCTGATCAATGAAACAATTGTTAATACTGTAAATAAAACCTTTTTTGTACTGTTGGCCATGTTATTCTTCACTCTTTCACTATTATTACTCCAAGAATGACTTGCATAGGAATTCCCGCAAACTCGCTACTTAACTAAGGAAACCTCTTGTTGAGTCAAACAACGCCATACGTTAAAACTATCCACAATACAGAGTACTCACAACTTCTAACTGGATTACCTATAACGATAATTTGTTATCCCATATATATTTATATATATATATAGCAGTAAATTAATTAAACATTACTATTAAACAATTATATACTTTGAACATTTTTCTGTAGAACAATATTGGTACTATAAGTTGGCAACAACCACTTCTATGAGACATGACCAGCTTCCAAAAGAAAACAGAAAAATTGTAACTGTTAAGATGTGTTGACACTCATGGTTATATTTACTAGAAACATATCATTTTACAGCAGTCACAATATGGACTTAATCCTGAAGATGTCGCCAAAGAAAAGAAGAAGGAAAAAAACGAAATTAAAATGTTCTGCTTTGAGAACAAAATCAAAAATATAATTCTTACAAGTTTATCCACTTTAAGACACTGTTCATCTGATTCTAGTTATCACTGCGCCATTTTATTGGATGTATTGTATGCAATACATTAACGCACATTGTATTTCAATCACATTGTTCACTATTGAGCAAAAATCTAGTAACCTTAATTCCATTAATTGAAATTGTTAAAGAAACAACACGCAGCTACCTGGCATGAGAGCAGACCCATGGTCAAGCCTTAGACTGTGCGGAATTGAGATATCTCCCCATCATTCAGCTCCATGTGGAGTAATGGGAACTAAAGAAGAAGAAGAAAATTTCACTATGAAATACATGTCCGCCTATATTTTCTCACCATGAAAAATACTCATATCAACCTGAAAAGTCTCAATATATAGATTGTAGCTTATGGAGGCACACACACATAGATACATACACAAAGACGCATAAGCATACACACATTATTTGATACATACACAGAGTACACATCACTTAAATTTGAGTATATAACAGACTTAACGCACACTCAAACAATACACACTAAGACATGCACGTGTATATTCAGATTAGCATAGTTTTAGACAACTCAAATTTTAAATGATAATAATTGAAACCTTATACAATTCTACTTTACAATAAATTTCGTTCATGTCTTTTACATGCAATCTTTCAACTGTGTTGTTTTTTTTGTCAATTTGATATGCCTGTCGTTTCAAACTATTTCTCAGATGAAATCATCCATATTTATATATTCCATTAGTGTATTTCGCATTTAATAACATCCAAACTTCAAATCTCTCGGCAAAGAAACTTTTTACGTATTCCAAATATATGCACATACTATAGAACATAATTTTCTCTAATGTGTTCACAAAGCAATCCAATTAAATTTTCCTCACCCATCCACCATAACGGAAACAACTCCAACTCTCTCTAAATCCAATCCACGATTCAATTCTCCTCCCCATGTCAACTTAATCCAGTTCATTTTCCCTATAAAACAAGATAACTTCTGT
>OZ024753.1:34192972-34197972 GCA_964016885.1 Eledone cirrhosa
AACTAAGTGATTCCAACGAAAATGGCCGAGGTATGAAGTATTGGCTGTTTAATTTTATCAGTCAGTGTTTCAATCAGAAGACAAAGATTCACTGCCAGAAATAATATTCTTGTTAAAAGTCAGGCAAATAAATATATATATATATATATCATCATTTTATTTCATCATTTTATGTCCGCTTTTCCCTGCTTGCAAGTTTATTAAAAGTAATTTCTTGGAACAGTTAGAAATATGCATGGATCAGTCTTTCCACTGTGAGACAATTTATAATTCGCTTCGAGGATGCACCCTAATTTTGGCAACCAAAAATTTGAAAAAAAATAATTGTTTCTACTTTTGGCATAAAGGGCCGTAACTCTATGCATGGTGTCTGATGCTCTACCGATACTGCCAATCCACCGAAAAAAAACTAATAAACAACCTTCAGCCTCCAGGACGCACAGTAGAATTTTGAGACTTATTTTAGGAAAAAAGTAATGTCTTCGATACCGGGAAATACGGTATGTGTGTTTGCATGTATGTAAGTATGTGTGTGTGTTTGCAAGTGTGTAAGTATGTGTGTGTGTAAGTATGTGTGTGTGTTTGTTTGTTTGCATGAGTGTAATTATGTGTGTGTATGTGTGTATGTGTATGTGTTTGCAAGTGTGTAAGTATGTGTGTGTGTTTGCATGTGTGTAAGTATGTGTGTATGAGTGTATGTGTTTGCATGAGTGTAATTATGTGTGTGTATGTGTGTATGTGTATGTGTTTGCAAGTGTGTAAGTATGTGTGTGTGTATGTATCTATGCATGTGTTTGAGTGTTTGTGTAATACTTGGCCATTTAAGTCCTGAATATGAAATCTTCTTTGACATGTCAATGTTTTTATTATACAATCGTAAGATGAATTGAATTGAACTGAGGGCGTATTTTTCTTTATTAACTGACATTTAATGATCAGTGTGGGAATAGAGAGATGTATTGCTAATCAATAATAAAACAGCAACTGCCATTGTAATTAATGAGCCATGAACGAATCGATTGGGAATTTATTGCAAATCTTCTTCTTTATTATTATTTCCAATCAACATTCCCAGGATTAAATAGTACACGTTAAATATTAACACTAGAAATAATTGTTTTTGAAGAATGGAGGAAAAGTGAAGAATGTACTGCGGTACATTACTGTTATTAGTGATGTTGGTGGTAGTAGTAGTAGTAGTAGTGGCGGTGGTGGTGGTGGTGGTGGTAGTAGTAGCAGTAGTAGTACTTGTAGTAGTAGTAGTGGAAGTAGCAGTAGTAGTAGTAGTAGTACTCTTTATAACATTGCGCATCGTCACTGCATTAGCGAGCGTAATTCTGTACACCTTGGGTGTGTGCAGCAGGGTTTTTCTTTTTGGTGTTGTTGTTTCTACTGTATTGAAAGAACTCTTTGTAATTATTTTCATTGGATTGACAGTATTGGTAGAGTGTTGGACAACATGCATTGCAGCACAGAGTTACGGCCCTTTATGTTCTAAGTTAAAATCCTGCTGAGGTTAGCTTTGCCTTTCATTCTTACGGGGGTCGATAAAATAAAGTACCAGTCACGCACTAGGGTCGATTTAATCAACTTTCCCTCCCCAAAATTGCTGGCCTTGTGCCTATGTAAGAAACCATTGTCATTGGATTGACAGTATTGGTAGAACGTTGGACAACATGCATTGCATCACAGAGTTACGGCCCTTTAAGTTCTGAGTTAAAATCCCGCTGAGGTTAGCTTTGCCTTTCATTCTTACAGGATCAATAAAATAAAGTACCAGACATGTACTGAGGTGTATTTAATTGACTTTCCCTCACCTAAAATTGTTGGCCTTGTGCCTATGTAAGAAATCATTGTTATTGTTCAGTATCGGTAGAGCGCCAGACACCATGCTTTGCAGCATAGAGTTATGGCTCTTTATGTTCTGAGTTCAAATCCTGCCGAGGTTAACTTTGCGTTTCATCCTTACAGGGTCAATAAAATAAAAGACCAGAAATGCACTGGGGTAATTGCTGGCCTTGTGCCAAAAGTAGAAATAATTATCGTTATTATTTGTTTTAAAGTGTTTACTGTATATTTATCTAAAATCTTACATCTTGATTTTATATTAGAACCATTGTTAACCCATTTAACACCAACCCACCCAAAACCAGCTCTGGTTCTATGAAACAAAACCACCCCATTTTAAATGGTTCCTATTTAAGTTAAAACCTTCCAACCTAATTTTTAGTAATCAAATAACTAATAATTTTAGTAAATCCCTTAAAATCTTTCATTAGTTAATTGAAATAAAATGTATTCGATTAGAAATGTGGTAATGAAAGTGTTAAATTAGGCTCCAAACTTCAGCTTGATAATGAAAGTTATTTTGTTAAATACTTTCAAATTCTTGATTATTTTCCAAATTATTTTAAAAACATTGGCAGTATTTTTTTTCTTTAGAATGAGCAAAGCAGAAGGGTTAATAGGTTCGTTCGGAAAGCTACTGTGAAAAGGAATTTTAGACTTTCATGAGTAAATCTTCGCCAGTTAAATTTATTTACATCTTATAGATGCAGCATATCAGCAGCTCCCAGCCTGGGCCAGCGGGCATTTGAAGGTCAACGAAGGGTCATTGAGTTAAATAGAAACTTCTAAGTACATTGTTGAAAATATAATATATGTGCATGAACGACCAAGTATAGATGAGTTGAGAGTGAAACTGTGTATAAGAGGGATAAACTGTAATGTGCGGGACAGAAGACTGCGTTGGTATGGACATGTGGTGCTCATGGAAGATGACCACTGGGTGAAGAAGTGCCAAGAAATTCCGGTGGAAGGAAGACACAGTAAAGGAGGACCACGAAAAACATGGACCAAGGTGGTGAGGGCTATCCTCAGATTGCTGAAGCTCACAGAGGAGATGACGAATGACCGTGACAAATGGAGTGCTGAAAAGGACCCGTCCCACCCTTGCAAGAAAGGAAAAGTGGATGTAAAAAGATGATGATGGTGGTGGTGGTGATGTAAAGTTTGGAAATCAAATCAAATATTTAAAGCTTCTCTTCAAATTTCAATTCACTATGATGATATTCTAAATATTGATTATTGATCTGTATTTTAGATATACTATGATGCTGTTAATAGTTAGTTGGTATAGGAAGGTGTGAAATAGAAATAATCCCGTGATATCTGTATGTATATATATATATATATATATATATATATGTGTAAGTGTGTACTTAATTACGTATATATGTATATACGTACATATATATGCTTACACACTCATACACATACATACATATATATATAGACATACACATATACTTATATATATACAGAGAAAGAGAGAATCAATCCCAATACTGGACTGATACTTTATTTCTTGTACCAGAAAGGATGAGAGATAAAATTGGCCTTGGTCGAATTTGAACTCAGAGTGCAAAAAGCTTGACCGAATACTGCCAAGTGTTCTCTTCAACATTCAAACGACTGCCAATTTGCAGCTCCTATAAAAAAATATATATATATATGGAGGCACATGGCTTAGTGGTTAGAGCATTGGCCTTGCAATCAAAAGGTTGTGAGTTCAATTCTAAGACTGGGTGATGTGTTGTTTCCTTGAGCAAGACACTTTATTTCACATTGCTCCAGTTTACTCAGCTGTAGAAATGAGATGATAGGGACTGGGGTCCCTATCATTCCACTGCAAAGTGGTCGTGGAGGTGCCATGGCAAAAAAGCACCCAGCACTCACTGTAAATGAGGTTGGTGTTAGGAAGGGCATCCAGCTGTAGAAATCAAGCCAGAATCAGTTCCCGTCCCACCCTTGCAAGCAGGGAAAAGTGGACGTAAAATGAAATGATGATGATGAAATGATATTACTCATTATTATTATTATCTATGTTTTAAAGCTGGTGTTGATAGGCTGGGAAGATATAGCAAAATGAATAACCTTCTTTGAAATATCATATTTACGAGTAGTATCTCATTCAGTCTGGTTCCTGTCATTACGATATTAACTGAATGAAGGTCATTTCCTGTTCACATTTCAGCTTTTATATGAAACCATAGAACTTGTGCTATCAATAATGATGGCAATATCATTGATTGTATCTAATTTTGAAGTCCAACATTGGTATGATATATATACCAGGATTGCCAGATATATAATAATAATGAAATTATTGTGTACAGTGCTCAGGTACACTGAACTATCATACAAACTGGGAAATTTGCCTTTTGATAAACGTATGGTTTGCATAAAAGAAACCCTATATTCTATGTTGATTACTGACACATGGAAAAGATTGTAGTTTTAAATGATATATTAATAATATATTTCTTACAAGCAGGTAAAAGGGGACGTAAAATGATGATGATTTCTAGGATATAATCACATTCTGAGCTCAGGCATTTTAATAATAGGGGCCCCAGTTGTATCATGAAAGGCAACATGAAATGAAGCGTCTTACTTAAGAACACAATGCGCCGTAAGGTCCAAGAATCGAACCTACTACCTTCTGATTGGGAGTCCAACATCCCAACCACTGAAGTTGATGTAATCGACTTTTCTTTCCATGCCAAAAAAAAAAATCGGTGCTTTCAAAAAGCTTTCATCAATAAACCCAAAGATTTAGAAATTATCATAGAGAAAATATGGCTGTTGGGACATCTATATGTTGTTACCTGAGGGTATTCAGCAATGTAAATGAACCGTATTTAAGCCTCATCAAACTACATAAGAAAATACAATAAAACTGATATGGCAACATCTAACTCTGAACAATTATCAATATTGATATCTATTGACACAGATATCTTCATCATTTATATCACCATAGACATTACAACCATTAATAATGATGTTAGTTCCATCAAAATTACTGACATTGCACTGGGTAATTGCTGGCCTTGTGCCTAAAGTAGAAACAATTATTGTTATTCCCAAGGGTAGTGGGTTAGCACAATCATTAGAGCATCGTCAGACAAATGTGTAGCAGTAATTGTACCGGCTCT
>OZ024753.1:34202972-34270472 GCA_964016885.1 Eledone cirrhosa
AGTGTGCTCAATGCTTATAAATGCAAGGTTAAATATTACAGTGGAATTAATATTTAAGGAGAGTTATGTGCAGAAGATAAGCAGAGCGGGTATGAACATAAATATATGGTGAAGAAAGCAAGACATTTAAAAACAGAATTTATTTCTTATATGGTGTTTCATCTTTAAGTACATTTATTCTTATATGGTGTTTCATCTTTAATACAGTAGGTAGACATATATGTATATATGTATATAGGTAGACATATATGTATATATTCCACCATAGAGAAAAATTTCTGTCTTTAAAGATGCCAGATAGTACTTAAAGACAAAACATAGTGTAAAAAATAAATTTTAAATGTCCTGCTTACTCCATCATATATTTCTGCTTATATATATATATATACACACACACACACATATATATATATACAAATGGCATTGAGAAAGTGTTGAGTGAAATTCATTGCTTAAACTATTAGATATATATAGTATGCCAGCTTTGTGTGGTCCCGGGTTTAATACCACTGCCTGATATCTTCAGTAAGTATTATTTTATCCTTTACCATGTCTTCGGGTTGATTGGAGCCTTGGAAATGAAATTGAGTAGACAGAAAATTTGGGATGCCCATCAGATGTAGAGTATCTCAAAATGTAACGCTACTCAAAAGGCTGATTTTGTCACCCACTGTATCATGCTGAATCTTCCTGAGAATTACTTTAAGTGTACACATGTCTGTGAAATTATCTACCACTTACATGATAATTGCATGAGTAGGCTGTTCCTTTGATTGAATAACTGGAATACTCACCATCAATACCAATGGGAGCCCATTCTATGTATAAGGTCAGGGGAGAGGTTTCCTGAAGTTTACCATCAGATCACGACCATAGACAGGCAAAAGAAGAACCCTATTAGCCATCAAATAGAGAAACTTAATGCCTGAAAACTGAAAATTGATGAAGTTGCATATAATAAAGGGATTGGAGATGATTTCAACTGTAGTGTCTGTGGTTGTATTACACTTTCAAAAGCTCGTCTTATCAGCCATAAGAGATCACAACTTTAGTGTTTGTGGTCATATTACACTTTCAAAAGCTCGTCTTATCAGCCATAAGAGATCACAACTTTAGTGTTTGTGGTCATATTACTCTTTCAAAAGCTGGTCTTATCAGCCATAAGAGATCACAACTTTAGTGTTTGTGGTCATATTACACTTTCAAAAGCTGGTCTTATCAGCCATAAGAGATCACAACTTTAGTGTTTGTGGTCATATTACACTTTCAAAAGCTCGTCTTATCAGCCATAAGAGATCACAACTTTAGTGTTTGTGGTCATATTACACTTTCAAAAGCTCGTCTTATCAGCCATAAGAGATCACAACTTTAGTGGTTGTGATCATATTACACTTTCAAAAGCTCGTCTTATCAGCCATAAGAGATCACAACTTTAGTGTTTGTGGTCATATTACACTTTCAAAAGCTCGTCTTATCAGCCATAAGAGATCACAACTTTAGTGTTTGTGGTCATATTACACTTTCAAAAGCTCGTCTTATCAGCCATAAGAGATCACAACTTTAGTGTTTGTGGTCATATTACACTTTCAAAAGCTCGTCTTATCAGCCATAAGAGATCACAACTTTAGTGTTTGTGGTCATATTACACTTTCAAAAGCTCGTCTTATCAGCCATAAGAGATCACAACTTTAGTGTTTGTGGTCATATTACACTTTCAAAAGCTCGTCTTATCAGCCATAAGAGATCACAACTTTAATGTTTGTGGTCATATTACACTTTCAAAAGCTGGTCTTATCAGCCATAAGAGATCACAACTTTAGTGTTTGTGGTCATATTACACTTTCAAAAGCCGGTCTTATCAGTCATAAGAGATCACAACTTTAGTGTTTGTGGTCATATTACACTTTCAAAAGCTGGTCTTATCAGCCATAAAAGATCACAACTTTAGTGTTTGTGGTCATATTACACTTTCAAAAGCTCGTCTTATCAGCCATAAGAGATCACAACTTTAGTGTTTGTGGTCATATTACACTTTCAAAAGCTGGTCTTATCAGCCATAAGAGATCACAACTTTAGTGTTTGTGGTCATATTACACTTTCAAAAGCTCGTCTTATCAGCCATAAGAGATCACAACTTTAGTGTTTGTGGTCATATTACACTTTCAAAAGCTGGTCTTATCAGCCATAAGAGATCACAACTTTAGTGTTTGTGGTCATATTACACTTTCAAAAGCTCGTCTTATCAGCCATAAGAGATCACAACTTTAGTGTTTGTGGTCATATTACACTTTCAAAAGCTCGTCTTATCAGCCATAAGAGATCACAACTTTAATGTTTGTGGTCATATTACACTTTCAAAAGCTGGTCTTATCAGCCATAAGAGATCACAACTTTAGTGTTTGTGGTCATATTACACTTTCAAAAGCTGGTCTTATCAGCCATAAAAGATCACAACTTTAGTGTTTGTGGTCATATTACACTTTCAAAAGCTGGTCTTATCAGCCATAAGAGATCACAACTTTAGTGTTTGTGGTCATATTACACTTTCAAAAGCTGGTCTTATCAGTCATAAGAGATCTTAGCTGTAGTGTTTGTGGTCATATTACACTTTCAAAAGCTGGTCTTATCAGCCATAAGAGATCACAACTTTAGTGTTTGTGGTCATATTACACTTTCAAAAGCTGGTCTTATCAGCCATAAGAGATCACAACTTTAGTGTTTGTGGTCATATTACACTTTCAAAAGCTGGTCTTATCAGCCATAAGAGATCACAACTTTAGTGTTTGTGGTCATATTACACTTTCAAAAGCTGGTCTTATCAGCCATAAGAGATCACAACTTTAGTGTTTGTGGTCATATTACACTTTCAAAAGCCGGTCTTATCAGCCATAAGAGATCACAACTTTAGTGTTTGTGGTCATATTACACTTTCAAAAGCCGGTCTTATCAGCCATAAGAGATCACAACTTTAGTGTTTGTGGTCATATTACACTTTCAAAAGCTGGTCTTATCAGCCATAAGAGATCACAACTTTAGTGTTTGTGGTCATATTACACTTTCAAAAGCTGGTCTTATCAGCCATAAGAGATCACAACTTTAGTGTTTGTGGTCATATTACACTTTCAAAAGCCGGTCTTATCAGTCATAAGAGATCACAACTTTAGTGTTTGTGGTCATATTAGTGTTTGTGGTCATATTACACTTTCAAAAGCCGGTCTTATCAGTCATAAGAGATCACAACTTTAGTGTTTGTGGTCATATTACACTTTCAAAAGGTGGTCTTATCAGCCATAAGAGATCACAACTTTAGTGTTTGTGGTCATATTACACTTTCAAAAGCCGGTCTTATCAGTCATAAGAGATCACAACTTTAGTGTTTGTGGTCATATTACACTTTCAAAAGCCGGTCTTATCAGTCATAAGAGATCACAACTTTAGTGTTTGTGGTCATATTACACTTTCAAAAGCCGGTCTTATCAGCCATAAGAGATCACAACTTTAGTGTTTGTGGTCATATTACACTTTCAAAAGCTGGTCTTATCAGCCATAAGAGATCACAACTTTAGTGTTTGTGGTCATATTACACTTTCAAAAGCTGGTCTTATCAGCCATAAGAGATCACAACTTTAGTGTTTGTGGTCATATTACACTTTCAAAAGCTGGTCTTATCAGCCATAAGAGATCACAACTTTAATGTTTGTGGTCATATTACACTTTCAAAAGCTGGTCTTATCAGCCATAAGAGATCACAACTTTAGTGTTTGTGGTCATATTACACTTTCAAAAGCTGGTCTTATCAGCCATAAAAGATCACAACTTTAGTGTTTGTGGTCATATTACACTTTCAAAAGCTGGTCTTATCAGCCATAAGAGATCACAACTTTAGTGTTTGTGGTCATATTACACTTTCAAAAGCTGGTCTTATCAGTCATAAGAGATCTTAGCTGTAGTGTTTGTGGTCATATTACACTTTCAAAAGCTGGTCTTATCAGCCATAAGAGATCACAACTTTAGTGTTTGTGGTCATATTACACTTTCAAAAGCTGGTCTTATCAGCCATAAGAGATCACAACTTTAGTGTTTGTGGTCATATTACACTTTCAAAAGCTGGTCTTATCAGCCATAAGAGATCACAACTTTAGTGTTTGTGGTCATATTACACTTTCAAAAGCTGGTCTTATCAGCCATAAGAGATCACAACTTTAGTGTTTGTGGTCATATTACACTTTCAAAAGCCGGTCTTATCAGCCATAAGAGATCACAACTTTAGTGTTTGTGGTCATATTACACTTTCAAAAGCCGGTCTTATCAGCCATAAGAGATCACAACTTTAGTGTTTGTGGTCATATTACACTTTCAAAAGCTGGTCTTATCAGCCATAAGAGATCACAACTTTAGTGTTTGTGGTCATATTACACTTTCAAAAGCTGGTCTTATCAGCCATAAGAGATCACAACTTTAGTGTTTGTGGTCATATTACACTTTCAAAAGCTGGTCTTATCAGCCATAAGAGATCACAACTTTAGTGTTTGTGGTCATATTACACTTTCAAAAGCTGGTCTTATCAGCCATAAGAGATCACAACTTTAGTGTTTGTGGTCATATTACACTTTCAAAAGCTGGTCTTATCAGCCATAAGAGATCACAACTTTAGTGTTTGTGGTCATATTACACTTTCAAAAGCTGGTCTTATCAGCCATAAGAGATCACAACTTTAGTGTTTGTGGTCATATTACACTTTCAAAAGCTGGTCTTATCAGCCATAAGAGATCACAACTTTAGTGTTTGTGGTCATATTACACTTTCAAAAGCTCGTCTTATCAGCCATAAGAGATCACAACTTTAGTGTTTGTGGTCATATTACACTTTCAAAAGCTGGTCTTATCAGCCATAAAAGATCTTAGCTGTAGTGTTTGTGGTCATATTACACTTTCAAAAGCCGGTCTTATCAGTCATAAGAGATCACAACTTTAGTGTTTGTGGTCATATTACACTTTCAAAAGCTCGTCTTATCAGCCATAAGAGATCACAACTTTAGTGTTTGTGGTCATATTACACTTTCAAAAGGTGGTCTTATCAGCCATAAAAGATCACAACTTTATTGTTTGTGGTCATATTACACTTTCAAAAGCTGGTCTTATCAGCCATAAGAGATCACAACTTTAGTGTTTGTGGTCATATTACACTTTCAAAAGCTGGTCTTATCAGCCATAAGAGATCACAACTTTAGTGTTTGTGGTCATATTACACTTTCAAAAGGTGGTCTTATCAGCCATAAGAGATCACAACTTTAGTGTTTGTGGTCATATTACACTTTCAAAAGCCGGTCTTATCAGTCATAAGAGATCACAACTTTAGTGTTTGTGGTCATATTACACTTTCAAAAGCCGGTCTTATCAGCCATAAGAGATCACAACTTTAGTGTTTGTGGTCATATTACACTTTCAAAAGCTGGTCTTATCAGCCATAAGAGATCACAACTTTAGTGTTTGTGGTCATATTACACTTTCAAAAGCTGGTCTTATCAGCCATAAGAGATCACAACTTTAGTGTTTGTGGTCATATTACACTTTCAAAAGCTGGTCTTATCAGCCATAAGAGATCACAACTTTAGTGTTTGTGGTCATATTACACTTTCAAAAGCTGGTCTTATCAGCCATAAGAGATCACAACTTTAGTGTTTGTGGTCATATTACACTTTCAAAAGCTGGTCTTATCAGCCATAAGAGATCACAACTTTAGTGTTTGTGGTCATATTACACTTTCAAAAGCCGGTCTTATCAGTCATAAGAGATCACAACTTTAGTGTTTGTGGTCATATTACACTTTCAAAAGGTGGTCTTATCAGCCATAAGAGATCACAACTTTAGTGTTTGTGGTCATATTACACTTTCAAAAGCCGGTCTTATCAGTCATAAGAGATCACAACTTTAGTGTTTGTGGTCATATTACACTTTCAAAAGCCGGTCTTATCAGTCATAAGAGATCACAACTTTAGTGTTTGTGGTCATATTACACTTTCAAAAGCCGGTCTTATCAGCCATAAGAGATCACAACTTTAGTGTTTGTGGTCATATTACACTTTCAAAAGCTGGTCTTATCAGCCATAAGAGATCACAACTTTAGTGTTTGTGGTCATATTACACTTTCAAAAGCTGGTCTTATCAGCCATAAGAGATCACAACTTTAGTGTTTGTGGTCATATTACACTTTCAAAAGCTGGTCTTATCAGCCATAAGAGATCACAACTTTAATGTTTGTGGTCATATTACACTTTCAAAAGCTGGTCTTATCAGCCATAAGAGATCACAACTTTAGTGTTTGTGGTCATATTACACTTTCAAAAGCTGGTCTTATCAGCCATAAAAGATCACAACTTTAGTGTTTGTGGTCATATTACACTTTCAAAAGCTGGTCTTATCAGCCATAAGAGATCACAACTTTAGTGTTTGTGGTCATATTACACTTTCAAAAGCTGGTCTTATCAGTCATAAGAGATCTTAGCTGTAGTGTTTGTGGTCATATTACACTTTCAAAAGCTGGTCTTATCAGCCATAAGAGATCACAACTTTAGTGTTTGTGGTCATATTACACTTTCAAAAGCTGGTCTTATCAGCCATAAGAGATCACAACTTTAGTGTTTGTGGTCATATTACACTTTCAAAAGCTGGTCTTATCAGCCATAAGAGATCACAACTTTAGTGTTTGTGGTCATATTACACTTTCAAAAGCTCGTCTTATCAGCCATAAGAGATCACAACTTTAGTGTTTGTGGTCATATTACACTTTCAAAAGCCGGTCTTATCAGCCATAAGAGATCACAACTTTAGTGTTTGTGGTCATATTACACTTTCAAAAGCCGGTCTTATCAGCCATAAGAGATCACAACTTTAGTGTTTGTGGTCATATTACACTTTCAAAAGCTGGTCTTATCAGCCATAAGAGATCACAACTTTAGTGTTTGTGGTCATATTACACTTTCAAAAGCTGGTCTTATCAGCCATAAGAGATCACAACTTTAGTGTTTGTGGTCATATTACACTTTCAAAAGCTGGTCTTATCAGCCATAAGAGATCACAACTTTAGTGTTTGTGGTCATATTACACTTTCAAAAGCTGGTCTTATCAGCCATAAGAGATCACAACTTTAGTGTTTGTGGTCATATTACACTTTCAAAAGCCGGTCTTATCAGCCATAAGAGATCACAACTTTAGTGTTTGTGGTCATATTACACTTTCAAAAGCTGGTCTTATCAGCCATAAGAGATCACAACTTTAGTGTTTGTGGTCATATTACACTTTCAAAAGCTGGTCTTATCAGCCATAAGAGATCACAACTTTAGTGTTTGTGGTCATATTACACTTTCAAAAGCTGGTCTTATCAGCCATAAGAGATCACAACTTTAGTGTTTGTGGTCATATTACACTTTCAAAAGCTGGTCTTATCAGCCATAAGAGATCACAACTTTAGTGTTTGTGGTCATATTACACTTTCAAAAGCTGGTCTTATCAGCCATAAAAGATCTTAGCTGTAGTGTTTGTGGTCATATTACACTTTCAAAAGCCGGTCTTATCAGTCATAAGAGATCACAACTTTAGTGTTTGTGGTCATATTACACTTTCAAAAGCTCGTCTTATCAGCCATAAGAGATCACAACTTTAGTGTTTGTGGTCATATTACACTTTCAAAAGGTGGTCTTATCAGCCATAAAAGATCACAACTTTATTGTTTGTGGTCATATTACACTTTCAAAAGCTGGTCTTATCAGCCATAAGAGATCACAACTTTAGTGTTTGTGGTCATATTACACTTTCAAAAGCTGGTCTTATCAGCCATAAGAGATCACAACTTTAGTGTTTGTGGTCATATTACACTTTCAAAAGGTGGTCTTATCAGCCATAAGAGATCACAACTTTAGTGTTTGTGGTCATATTACACTTTCAAAAGCTCGTCTTATCAGCCATAAGAGATCACAACTTTAGTGTTTGTGGTCATATTACACTTTCAAAAGCTGGTCTTATCAGCCATAAGAGATCACAACTTTAGTGTTTGTGGTCATATTACACTTTCAAAAGCTGGTCTTATCAGCCATAAAAGATCTTAGCTGTAGTGTTTGTCGTCATATTACACTTTCAAAAGCCGGATGAAAATCTATTTTGGACAAATGCACCAATAGTGCAGGCCCTGTTCATAATGTCTTTCACAAAATGTGCAACACCTGTCATGAAAACATGTATACCAAAGCTAGAGTTAGATACATAGCTACAGGTCAAGAACAAATATGGTAATACATCTCATTAATGAAAGTGACGTGTCTGTCGAATGCTCAGTCACTTGACGTCAGTTCTATGAGCAATAGAACTAACACAGATTGTACAACTGTGATTTCTCATGGCTGACAAGTGTAGTTCTTGAGAGTGGTGTAAATAGATGGAGCAGTGTGTTCTATTTCAAAACAACATCTAACATATCCTAAAAACATACCATTATCGAAACACTGCCCCAACCTAGGCACTGAGTCTGTCACCCTCTCCCTCTCTTTCTTCCGCAGCCTAATAGTCTTTGCTCTTTCTCTCACATTTACAGCATTTATAGTCCTTTCCTCTATTTTCCTATACAGCCAGATCTGCCCTTCTTTACCATTACCCCCTTATTTTTTCATTACTTAATTTTGTTTTTAATATTTCTATGGTTGTATAACTTATGTTTGTAAAATATAGTTGACATAATAAAACCATAGCTAAATCTCTCGAATAAAAAAAAGTTATCATATTATACCAAAATGGTAATATCATTATTTAATTACTGTGTTAATGAATCTGGTAATCTGTGAAATATTAAAATATTTAAATGAATAATAATTTTTTTTCGAGGCATGCCATGCTTATTAGATTAGCTAACATTCAAAGGGAAATAATTCAAGACAATTGTTTTGATAAGTGAGTTATATTCCCTTTACTTTTTCATTAATGCGCTGATTATATTTCAGATATATTTTATAGATTTATGTATTAATTAATAACAGACTAAATAAATGGGGGGGAAAAAAACAAGAATTATGTGGATTAATGATATCAAGAAGAGGTTAGACAGAAATTATAGTGAATTTATTGGTAGGGTACGAGAAAGACCGAGAAAGCAATACATGGAGTTCAACTGACTGAACGCAGACGACACTTGATGTTTATGTTATGTATGTAAATAGCCGTACCCGTATTTCATAGAAATACACTTCTGTTGTTGTGATGGTGGTGATGGTGGTGGGAGAAGGAGTAGTAGTGATGATGATGATGGTGGTGGTGGTGGTGGTCGACGTTGTCGTCGCCGTCATAGCAGTAGTAGTGATGGTGGTCGTCGCCATCGTTGTCGTCGTCGTAGTAGTAGTAATGATGATGGCGGTGGTCGTCGTATCAGTAGTAGTAGTGATGTTGGTGGTGGTCGTCGTCGTCGTTCTCATCGTATCAGTAGTAGTAATGATGGTGGTGGTGGTCGCCATCGTAGCAGTAGTGATGGTGGTGGTGGTTGTCGTCGTAACAGTAGTGATGGTGGTTGTCGTCGTAGCAGTAGTAGTGGTGATGGTTGTCGTCGTAGTAGTAGTGGTGGTCGTCGTCGTTGTCGTAGCAGTAGTAGTGGTGGTTGTTGTCGTCGTCGTCGTAGAAGCAGGAGCAATAGGAGTAGTAGTGATGGTGGTGGGAGGAGGAAGAAGTGGAGGAGGCTCTGCAATATCACGACCCAAGCACAGCAAAAACAACGATTGGTAAGAATTTATTAAAATTTGTAACGGCAGAAACGATATGGAGAAGGGGGGAGGTTAGTGTGTGTATATGTGTGCATATATATATATATATGTGTGTGTGAGAGAGAGAGAGTAAGTGTGTGTATGTGTGTGAGCGAGTAAGTGTGAGGATAAGCGTGTGTGTAGGGGTGAATAGTGTGTGTATATGTGTGTGTGTGTGAGAAAGAGAGTAAGTGTGTGTATGTGTGTGAGCGAGTAAGTGTGAGGATAAGCGTGTATGTAGGGGTGAATAAGTGTGTGTGTGAGTAAGTGTATGTAAATGAGTGTTAAATGAACGAAGCGACTGACTTCCGACAGCCCGAGGAAATCGCGTCTCGATTGATGCTAACAATCAAAGGGAAATAATTCCATACAAACTATATTTATAGATGTATTGTGGATTTGTTTATTAATAGATGATTGAATTAAATCGAAAGATTGGAAGGGGGGGGGGGTTAAGAATTGCGTAGATTATTTCAAGGATATGATAATCTTTAAATAAAGTGGATTTATATGGACGGAGATAGTGTTCAACTGCCATGACCTACAATCGATGGTGTTCAACTGACTGAGAGCAGACGATACCTGTTACTCTCCTCTACCGTTGTGAATACTGTTATGAGTTCTATGTTTCGGGGTCATTTTTACAATGATGTCGCTATTTATACGAACTGCTGGGGTTTCCATTAGTCAGTCAATATTCTATAATACTCAGATATGTATTTTATTCTCTACTTGGGAATATAATTGTTTCTACTTTTGGCACAAGGCCAGCAATTATCTCAGCGTATTACTGGTACTTTATTTTATCGACCCCGTAAGGATGAAAGGCAAAGTTAACCTCGGCGGGATTTGAACTCAGAATGGCAAGACACTCCGTAGAGAGGCAGTGTGTTAGAAAAAGTGATTAGAATGTATGCTCAGGCGGGAGAGAAATGACAGTAACTTTGCCTTTCGTCCTTACGGGGTCGATAAAATAAAGTACCAGTAATGTACTGAGTAATTTGCTGGCCTGGTGCCAAAAGTAGAAACAATTATTTATGTATCTATCTCTCCCTTCCTCCCTCACTCCATTTATGTATCTATCTCTCCCTTCCTCCCTCACTCCATTTATGTATCTATCTCTCCCTTCCTCTCTCACTCTATTTATGTATTTATCTCCCCCTTCCTCTCTCACTCCATTTATGTATCTATCTCTCCCTTCCTCCCTCACTCCATTTATGTATCTATCTCTCCCTTCCTCCCTCACTCCATTTATGTATCTATCTCTCCCTTCCTCCCTCACTCTATTTATGTATTTATCTCTCCCTTCCTCTCTCACACTATTTTTTTATCGTCTGTTTATTTTTATATAAGAGATCAGATATGAATGTGTTGTTAAGAAGCTCGTTTATATTTAGCAGTCGACATGGCATGGTCCAATAGGTTGCGGCTGGAGAAAGTGTCGCTGCAAGTGGCATCCCAGACGCTGGGCCACCACGGAACGGGAAAGTGGTCATACCATCTGGCCTTTTGTCATCCCCTCCGTCCAGCCCAAGAAGTTGACGTAGTATACATAATAATAATATAATCAATGTGTACTATCGAATGAATAGAAGTAAACATACATACACATGGAAAAATTATGATTTAAAAGATTTAAAAAATTCGAAGTTTGAAAGCCACGTAAATGCGAAGTGAACGTATAAATAAATACTTCGGATGAAACAAGTATTATTTTAACCTTAATTTATTCTTGTCCTGCTATTTCGAGATTAGAATCTCTTCTTCCGATGAAAATATAAGGACTATTCCAGTGTCCGGTGCTGTTCGCTTTACCATGCTGGCGGAAGCAGTTTTGTCATTATTTAATTTTTATCAACCTCTTTTGTTTTAAAAATTAAGGTCTGGACAGGTCAAGGGGATCACAGAGTTGTTTCCCTTGATTTTTGCATAGACACACATATATATATACTAATAGACACGTAAACACACATGGATAAAATCGTGTGAACACATGATTTCTCCCTCGGATAAATAATTGTTTCTACGTTAGGCACAAGGCCAGCAAATACCCAGTGTATTACTGGTACTTTATTTTATCGACCCCGTAAGGATGAAAGGCAAAGTTAACCTCGGCGGGATTTGAACTCAGAATGGCAAGGGCCGTAACTCTATGCACCAAAAGCATGGCATCCGGATAAATAATATGCTCGTATGTGGGCCCATGTGTACCCCTATGTGTAGAGTCCACAGTGGCCTAACATGTCTTGTGCGAGGAAAGGCAGTCACTCCCGGGCGCAGAATTTCCCCTGGTCTATAATATTTATTAATTAAAATGCAGCCGCCAAAAATAACTTTGCTTCTCCTCACTGAGATTAAGGTGAATGCGGGAGAGGGGGACATATTGGCAAGCGGGGGCCCTACATGTTGTTACACTCCTGGCTTGTCTGGGAGATCAGTAGCCACCGCGTCAATACTCACCAATAGGCTTATCCATGGCGCCCAGGACCCTTACTCCCGAGGCCTCTTTTTTTCGGCTAGCCTGACCGCTCTCATGAAGAAAGAGGGTGGCATACGCCCCATCGCCGTGGGCAATGTCTTCCGGAGGCTGGCTGCCAAGGTGGTCTGCAGGTCCATAACACCTGAACTGGGTCAGGAGTTCAGTCCGGTGCAACTGGGTGTCGGCGTGTCCGGTGGCCGCACATGCAACCAGGCAGTTCTTCAACAGCTGTCCACCGGAAGCGGCATCCAGGGACTCCAGGCACCTCATTGTCAAGCTTGACATGAGCAATGCCTTTAACTGCATATGCTGGGACCATCTGCTCGATGCCTGCCTCAGCCGAGCCCCCCCCCCCCCTCTGCCTACCTGTCGTATGGATCCCCGAGCATGCGCCTTGCTGCTGATACGGTCATACCTTCGGCCACTGGGGTCCAACAGGGTGACCCTTTGGGCCCCCTCCTGTTTGCCCTTGGTATAGACCACATTGCCAGAAGTATCACGGCCCCTCTCAACGTTTGGTATCTGGATGATGCTACGATGGGCGGGCCCGTAGAGACTGTCTGCCATGACCTACAGTTGGTGGTTCCTGCCCTAGCGGGAATCAGCCTCCAGGTCAACTCGGAGATGGTGAATGTCAGCCACGATGCTGAGAGCTTTTCAACTTCCGTCTCGGGCGTGCGGTCCATTCTCCACCAGGTACAGGTGGCAGTGTGCAAGGGTTACATGAAATCCCTAAACCAGTGTCACAATTTTACACTATTATTCTCAAAACAATGTCAGATATAATTATTTTGAAGTTTTATTTATCTTCTATCGCTGCACTTTCCATATTTATAATTAAATAAATAGATTAAGGTTTTAATACTTTAAATATATAGGATCTCCTACGGCCAGTTAAACCTCGCCTGTCTCTCTTACTCCAGATAATGGAACAGGGGACTTTGTTAAAGGCTGTCTCTGGAAGAAATCTGCTGTATACTTCTGTCTGTGTTGTTAGCAGCCAACACACTCAAGTGTAAAAGAAAAAAACTTTATTTCATGTTGTTCCAGTACCCTGAGTAGTTAGGGAGTAAATCCTGTGATAACAACAAGGAAACCCAATGATAAACTTAGAACAAACTTTATATATATATACTAATTTTTCAATTTACAGAAACATGTATATTAACTTACATATTAATTGTTCGACATATATCTACTAAATACTAGTAGTTTTGAAATTAATTTATATATAGAAACGGAATGAGAGTAAGGTAACACACGGAATATATTTTGAGGCGTGTTTTCTAGCTTTCTTTCCGTGTTATTTTGTTTCTTGTAAATAATGTTTTCAATATATCAATTCAAAACTTTTGTGAATAGGCATCATATCTTGTCATTTAGCTATGGTTTAATTTTGATATAAATAGTGGCTTTAACCCCCATTATACAACTAGATATATTAAAATTATATATATTATAGTTATATACCTGTTAAATATATTATATTTATTTAATTAATAAATATGTATGTATATAATATATATACATATTTATATATAAAATGTATATATATTTAATAAAATATATGTGTATAAACACATATATTTTAAAAATACATTTATATACATTATATATGTAGTATATATAATATATATGTATGTATTAATATATATAGTAATTATTTATATAAATATAAAAATATATATAAAATGGGAAGTATACAATCTAAAAAGAATCGAACTCACGATCGTGAAGTCGCAATGGCTTTAAATACTTTGCGCATGCGCACTGATATCTACTTTTTTGCGCATGTGCAATTGGCAAAAACAAAATGGCCGCTAGAACAATTTCTTTTTTTTTCCAACCCGAATGAAAAACGTTAAAATCTTGGATTTTACTATTTATAAGGAGGTAAAGTAAAGTTTTATTTTATGTTGAACAGTTTTATGTTTATTTCCTTCCATAAACGTCAGCAATAAATATTAAAACGATCGTTTTGTTCTACTACTACAACATCTCCACGTAGTGTTGTATTTCAATGGTGCTTATTGCTACGTGATAGATTGATCAGGCTATATTATCTTATGCAAGAACGTTACGTTTCCAAAGCAATCCAGGTTAAAGACAGGGGAACAGACAGATATGATGTTGTCATTGCTTATGTCTGTGCAGTTGATTGTCAATCTGCCATTCCTAGTAAGCAGTTAGAACCATACCTACATGGCACACCAAAACCACCCTCCTCCATAGTTGGTCAATTCCAGGTGAGAGGGTGATTGAAGCAGTTTAACGACTATACTTCTCGTGGGAACCTCTCCAGCCAGCTACTTCTCGTAGGATCCTCTTGGTCAATGCCAGGTTAGATAGGGACATGAGCACTTTACAGGCGTAAACATCTCGTACGATCAGCTAAACCATAATCAGTGCCTACTTAGAGGGCGTAAACTTCTCATAGGATCTTCTACAGCCATCTAAACCCTGGTCACTAAAACCACCCTCCTCCACAGTTGGTGAAATCCAGGTGAGAGGGCGATTGAAGCACTTTAAGGGCGTAAACATCTTTACGATCCTCTACGGCCAGCTAAACCTTGCTCAATGCCAGGTTAGATGGTGAAATAAGCAGTTTAAGGCCGTATATTCTCGTGGGATCCTCTACGGCTAGCTAAACCATGATCAGTGCCTGTTTAGAGGGTGTAAACATCTCGTAGGAACCTCTACAGCCAGCTAAACCCTGGTGAATGTCGTGAGAGGGCAATTGAAGCACTGTTTAAATAATTATTTAAACATTTCTGAAGAGAGAAACTAAGAATGTATATCAAGTCTCTAAAGAATGATGAAGTGTCTTAAGACAACGCTGTCAAGTGCATTTCTAAACTTTGCAGTCTTGACACATCTATACGTTTCGGCACTTGTATCCCTAATACTCCTTCTTTTTCATACGCGCTTTTGTCTATTTCCCTTCTCTGACCATCTGGTCACTTCCTGTATTAGTCCGTCTCTACTTCAACCCCCTCTGCTACAGAACAGTAATTTATTTTATCAACCCAGCCAAAATGAAAGGCAAACCTAACCATAACAGGAGGGTTTCGACTCAGAAAGTCGCAACTAAATATTGTAAAACAACCTGTCCGACATTCTACCGATACTGAGTGTTGTAACATAAAAATTGCTCAAGAAAAACCGTATGTCAATACGGCGCTAGTAACAGGAGTATTTCAACTTTGAAGATTGTAGAAAGTCGCATCTAAATATCGTAAAACTATCTGTCCAACATTCTAGCGATACTGAGTGTTGTAAGGTGAAATCAGAAGTCTCTGCGACTTGTGATTATAAATTATACAAGTTGAGAAACACACCAGCTAGGCACAAGTTGAAAAACGTAAATCTGCTGTTCTCAAGCTTTAAAAAATACCAAAGAAACACCGTATGTCAATACGGCATTCATATCAGGAGTTACAGGATGTCAATACAGCGCCCTTAATAGGAGTTACAGGACAATACCATACCATATATATAAATTCTGTACTTAGACACGGGAAGGGACGGGCTCTGCCAGGCTTTAAAAATACCGTTGCCGCCGTGGCCACTATCAAAAACGACTTTTACAGGTCTTGGGACAATGCTCACCCCATGACATCAAGATCATCCTGACGGACCCAAACGCTCACATCATCATCATCTGCCGGGTCCACAGAAGAGCTCAACTCGACAATACTGATCATCGGTTGCTGATTGTGAACGGACCCTGACACCAAGTCTGGGTGTGACGTCCTTGTAAACTCAAGACCCCTTCCCAAACGGCCCTTTTTAAATTGTCGCCAGCGCTGCTCAACAGGATACACATGAAAGTAATTCGTTCGGAATACATATTTTTTCATTAAAAAAATTGTTAATGCGTTGTATATATTTATATGTATATATATATATCTTCCTAATAAATGTAGCGGTCCTGGCGTCAGTACAGAGGTAAGTAATCTATATTTTTAATTATTCATAGAAGAAAAAGATATAAACGAAATGAATGGAGGTAATTCGTTCGGAATTGAAATTTTCATGAGAAAATTGTTAGTGCGTTGGTCTCAAGACGATACTTTTAATGAATATAATTTCATAATTTATAGAGAAAAAAAGGTTCAGAGCTCGAATCCCTCATCGTCACCATACCACCAATGCGCTAATAATTTTCTTGTAAAAATATCTTTACTCAGAACCCCAAATTACCTCCCTTCGTTTCGTTTATATTTTTTTTAAACAAAAATTGTGAAAAGTACCCATAAGTATGTGTTTCCAACTCAGTAGAATTGCGGCCTTCGAGGTGGCGCGCGAGCTGCGTCTCGGATCGCCAGTCCCAGTGACTGACGTTCGTTTCGTAGTGGCGTGCGACTGCTAAAAGGGCCTGGGACTGTCTGGGCCGGTACGTAGATACTGGCCCGTCCCAGACCACCTCGGAGAATATTTTTGCTAAAAAAAAAACGTGAATTATCTCCCCTTGGATTTTACCTCCCTTGATTTTAAGAATCCATTTTCATTTAGTTAATTTTTCCAAAACACCTATTTCATATAGAATTTTTTTTTCGACCTTTCAAAAACACTCATTTCATATAGAATTTTTTTTCGACTTTTCAAAAACACACATTTCATATAGAATTTTTTCTCGACTTTTCAAAAACACTCGTTTCATATAGAATTTTTTTTCGACTTTTCAGAAACACCCATTTCATATAGAATTTTTTTTCGACTTTTCAAAAACACTCATTTCATATAGAATTTTTTTCGACTTTTCAAAGACACCCATTTCATATAGAATTTTTTTTCGACTTTTCAAAAACACTCGTTTCATATAGAATTTTTTTTCGACTTTTCAAAAACACACGTTTCATATAGAATTTTTTTTCGACTTTTCAAAAACACACATTTCATATAGAATTTTTTTTCGACTTTTCAAAAACACACATTTCATATAGAATTTTTCTTCGACTTTTCAAAAACACCCATTTCATATAGAATTTTTTTTCGACTTTTCAAAAACACTCGTTTCATATAGAATTTTTTTTCGACTTTTCAAAAACACTCATTTCATATAGAATTTTTTTTCGACTTTTCAAAAACACTCATTTCATATAGAATTTTTTTTCGACTTTTCAAAAACACTCATTTCATATAGAATTTTTTTTCGACTTTTCAAAAACACCCATTTCATATAGAATTTTTTTTCGACTTTTCAAAAACACTCGTTTCATATAGAATTTTTTTTCGACTTTTCAAAAACACTCATTTCATATAGAATTTTTTTTCGACTTTTCAAAAACACCCATTTCATATAGAATTTTTTTTCGACTTTTCAAAAACACTCGTTTCATATAGAATTTTTTTTCGACTTTTCAAAAACACTCATTTCATATAGAATTTTTTTTCGACTTTTCAAAAACACACATTTCATATAGAATTTTTTTTCGACTTTTCAAAAACACTCGTTTCATATAGAATTTTTTTTTTTTTTTGACACTTCATTTAGGTTCTTAATTTCTTCATTTTTTAGACACTTCATTTAGATTCTTTTTTTAGACACTTCATCTAGATTCTTTTTAGACACTTCATTTAGATTCTTTTTTTTAGACACTTCATCTAGATTCTTTTTAGACACTTCATTTAGATTCTTTTTTTTTAGACACTTCATCTAGATTCTTAGTTTCTTTTTAGACACTTCATTTAGATTCTTAATCTCTTCCATTTTTTTAGACACTGTTCAAGGGAGATAACTCCTACTTTGAAAGAGTTACCTCCCTTTAATAAGACTTTGCTGAAGGGAGATAACTCTTATTTTGAAAGAGTTACCTCCCTTTATTTTATATTTTCGAAAATCTGCTTAGTTTCTTTATTTAGAAACTTCATATACACTTACGTTCTTTATGGTACGTCTTACTTTCATTTTCTTGTAGACTCTTGGTTTCTTTATTCATTTTTGTCAAAATAAACTGAACACAATTCGTATATAAGAGATAAACTTTCTTTATTCATTTTTGGCAAAATAAACTGTATAATATAATATGTAATTTTTCTTTATTAACAGAAACTACGCCATTCCCACTTGTTACGGTAAACAGCACAGCATATGAACTTGAAGGCTGGACATCTGTAAAAAGAAATGAAAGTCATTTACATACGTTATCAATAAAAAGAATATTAAACTTTATAAAATTCACCCGATTTTGTCTTTTCTTATATATATATTTAAATAGAGGAAACTAAGAATGTATATGAAGTTTCTTAAAGAAAGAATATAAGAGTGTAAATGGTTATTGGTTACGTAGATTAATAGTTAAAGCGATATCGATCTGGTTAATATTTGATTACGATGATGATATCTAACAAAAAAACAACTAAGAATATAGACGAGTTTCTAAAGAAGGAAACTTCAACTACATTCTTAATTGTTTTTTAGGAATGACAATGACAAACTAAGAATGTAAATGAAGTGTTGAAAAGGAACAAAGAAAGTAAATGAACTTTCGTAAGAAGAAACTAAGAATGTAAATGGTTCTATGTTACGTGGGTTAATTTGATATCGATCTAGTTAACACTGATCAACAGTTAAGTGTTGAAAAGGAACAAAGAATCGTAAGAAGAATGTAAATAGTTATTGGTTACGTAGATTAACAGTTAAAGCGATCTGGTTAATCCTTACGGGGTCGATAAAATAAAGTACCAGTAATGCACTGGGTATTTGCTGGCCTTGTGCCTAAAGTAGAAACAATTTGATTACGACGATAATATCTAAAAAAACAACAGCAACAACTAAGGATGTAGACGAGTTTCTAAAGAAAAAAACTTCATCTACATTCTTAGTTGTTTTTTAGGAATGTCAATGACGAATAAAGAAACTAAGAATGTAAATGAAGTGTTGAAAAGGAACAAAGAAGGTAAATGAACTTTCGTAAGAAGAAACTAAGAATGTAAATGGTTCTGTTACGTGGGTTAATGTGATATCGATCTAGTTAACACTAACTAAAAGTTAAGTATTGAAAAGGAACAAAGAATCGTAAGAAGAAACTAAGAATGTAAATGGTTCAAAACTTAAGTCATCGGACTTTACAATCGTGAGTTCGATTCTCAGACCGGACTTTGCGTTGTGTTCTTGAGCAAGACACTTTATTTCACGTTGCTCCAAATCACACAGTAGCAATTAGTTGGACAACAAAAGGTTTCTTTCTACGTACAAGAGAATATATGTGTGCGAGAAATGAAGCTGCCATGCTTCGTTGGGTATGAAAGAAATAAAAATGTAGCTGTAGCTGTATATAGAGGTTTTTTAGAAGGAAAGGTATATTCCTTTATAGAGAAGGTTTATGTATTTTTCTTAGTAGACAGTATATAGCAAAAAAAGAAGATAGTAAAACCTATTTTTGTGTTTCAAGAATATCTGCTTGTGTTGACAAGGTTTACTATGTATTCAATAAAGAAAGATCTACAGAATGATGTTTATAGAGAGAAATTTGAGTTATATTTCTTAGAAAGTATGTATATAGTGTCGAGATGACTTAGTTTAGTTTCTTAGAAGAGGTAACACTATTTGTATGTGTAGTTTTTTATTTATTTATTTAAAAGAAAGCATGTGTCTAGTGGGTGAAGATGTTCCAGAAAGCCACATAAAATACCTCTTCACGTGAACACAATAGCCAAAGTGTGAGAGTTATTGACATAAAGTGTGTGTATTTAATAAAATGTAAGACAGTTCGAGTATAGAGCAAAGAAAACATTACATACCTCCATACATGAGGGAAGTAATATCCAAATCAATTTTTTTCAAATAACCGGAAGTCAATAAAAAAAGAGAAGAGTTCCATAAAGAGGAGGTAACTCTAAATAAAGGGAAAGCAAAAATAATTGCTCGCGCAGTCCAGGACGCAGGCTTGCATATAGCCAGCCTGAAAATAGTTCCGACTGCCGAAGCCGCGATTCGAGACATAGAACGGCCACGCCATACATAAGTAGGCGATGAAGTCCGAACAGCTACGCGCGTCGCCACGCGAAGCCACAATAATACTCTGTAAATTAGTCATATTTATAGCTAAAATTTTATTTGTTTTTTAATAAAATATAGAAAGCTCGATAACACGCCCCAAAATATGTTCTGTGTGTTACCTTACTCTCATTCCGTTTCTATATATAAATTAATTTCAAAACTATTAGTATTTAGTAGATATATGCCGAACAATTAATATGTAAGTTTCTGTAAATTGAAAAATTAGTATATATATATATAAAGTTTGTTCTAAGTTTATCATTGGGTTTCCTTGTTAAGTGTCTCAGATTACAAGACTCACCCTTGATAGGATATCGATCTATCTCAGGATTTACTCCCTAGCTACTGAGTGTACTGGAGCAACATGAAATAAAGTTGTTTTTTTTTACACTTGATTGTGTTGGCTGCTAACAACACAGAAAGAAGTATACAGCAGATTTCTTCCAGAGACAGCCTTTAACAAAGTTCCCTGTTCCATTATCTGGAGTAAGAGAGACAGGCGAGGTTTAACTGGCCGTAGGAGGTCCTACGAGAAGTTTATGATCTTAAACTTCTTATTTCGCCATCTGACCTGGCATTGACCAAGATTTAGTTAGCTGTAGAGGACCAGGGTTTAGCTGGCCCTAGAAAAGCCTACAAGCAAACCACGCCCTAAAGCCATTACTTTCATCCTCTAACCTGGCATTGACCAGGATTTAGTTGGCTGTAAGGAAGTATACACCCCAAAACTGCTTCTTTCACCCTCTCACATTGTCTAAGGTTTAGCTGGCCGTAGAAGATCCTTAAAACTGCTTTTTTTGCTTGCTAACAAACCATCGACCACGTTTTATCTGACCATAGGCAATCACATGAGAAGTATATGCCTTAAAACTGTCTCTCACCTGCTAACCTGGTATTCACTGAGGTTAACCTGGCTGTAGAAGATTCTATGAGAAGTATATGCCCTAAAATTGCTTTTTTCACCTTCTATTACTTTAGCCTGGCAATGACATAATTTGACTTTGTAACATATATATGTACTCTTACTAGTAAAAAGAATTCTGGCTAAACCTATTTCTGATTCATAGTTTATGAAAAAATATGTTACATATATCTGTCTTCCAAACAGATTACTTCCATTCATTTCGTTTACATATATATTATATACATATATATATTATTTTCCACAAATTAAAAATATAGACTAATTAAACTGATATTTTTTATTAGTGTTCTATATGTTAGTGAAGGACAGGTACACTGGTTCTCAACAACACCCAGATGGTGGCATGCTAAACTTAGTGAAGGGGTGGGACACTTGAAGCAGAGATGAGCACTGTCAAATATTTCTAAAGCTCGTTGAACTGTCATGATGGAGACACAGTAAAACATATAGAATAGCACCCCAACAGCTGACTGCACCAGCTATGGGAAACTGATGTATATTAGGGCTCCCACTAATTCTGCATAATGTTCAGTTGAGTAACATTTACAATACATATGGTCACTAACATGCAGCATTGCTGCTTGTTTACACGCATCATACAATATGCCCTTCATTCTGAGGGAAAACCTTTTGTAGCTAGCAGTGGTAGTAGCTCCCTGGACTTTTTTCATCCCGTTTTCATTCTGGCTACTGTACTTTTGAAACACTCTCCTCCACTGATTTAGTCATCCAGGTAATGGAAACAGTTGACTATTTCTACAGAGCCCTCTGGGCATTTTAAGGAGTTAGTATCCTACGAGCTCTTGCTATTTAATGCACCTGAGATCCCACTAAATCTCTTGTGCACCCATAGTTTGCATGTGGAACATAGGAAGATATTTCTACCTATCCTGTCCTGCACACAGAGAAAGGCCATTCCCCAACAAATGCCAAGTAGAAGGATTTACCTTTTAACTAGGTACTATATGCTGTGTTGTTTGCCGTAACCACTGAGGGAATATTTTTACAAGTCGAAGTTTCCTGAACAGTGATGAAGTGTCTGTTAATAAAAAAAATGTTTACATATTATTTACAAAAAAAGATTTTGTTAATAAAAAAATCTTTACACATTATTTACGAGTTGTGTTCAGTATATTTTGACAAAAAATATATTAAAAATTCTACATATTGTATACGAGTTGTGTTGTTACTTTGACAATGAAAAAAATTAGCCTACTAAATGGCTTGGTTTCTGAAGCACATTTTGTAAATGAAACTTTACAAGAAAATGAAAGATCAGCTACTGGAATCTTCCAAACTCTATCATGATTAAATCTGAAACAGTTTTTTGCTGATCATCCATGATGGCCTAGCATTTGATGCTCATTTGTATGAGAGGAAAATTATGAATGACTCAGTCAAAAGAAAATGGCTTACATATAACAAAGAAAATAGATGCTTATATTGTTTATACTGCTTAGCCTTAGAGTCTCCCAACACCTGTAATCTATCACCCTTTGTACGTGGCTTTAATTATTACAGGCGTGTTAGCCAGAGCTTGGCTTTTGTAAATAGATGTAGTGACAAGATTTTACAGATGAATATGGATGACAATCGAATATTGGAAATTGATACTTTGGAAATATCATTGCCAGTTAAAAGACAGGAAGAAAAAAAAGAATGGCAGATGAGCTTGTTAATAATGAAGGAAATTACTCAGATTCTGTAGCTGATTTTCAAGTAAATGTGTTTAACCTAATAATGGATTGCATTATCCAGTCACTAGAATCACACTTTGTACAACACAAACAGTTGTATAAAGATTTATCCTGCTTGGACCCTGCAAAGTTTAAAACTATTGCAGAGAAGGGCCTTGAAGTTGCAGCATGAGATTGTATTATTAAGTTGTTTCCACAAATCAGCAAAGATCAAGTAAATTTAGAATTGCTGCAAATTTTTTTTGTATTAAATTTATTGTTTAACCCTTTAATGTTCAAACTGGCCAAAACCGGTCAGAATTCTCTACCTTTTTGTGTTGAAACTGGCTGTAACTGGTCACTCAAACTGATGTTAAGGTATTGTTCTCAAAATAAATACTTTCAAAATCTCATAGATTCGATATTATGAGAGATATTATGTGAGGTAAAGCCTTTACCATGAAAATATAATAGTATATATAGAGTAATGTGAACGCTAAAGGGTTAATGATGGTGAGAATATGGGTTCCAGTTGCAACAACTGCAAATTTTGTACCACTTGCCCATTGTGTGTTCTAAGAAGTCTGGCATCCAACAGACTTCATGACAAGGAATATGATAATCTTTTTGAACTTTATAAAGTTATCTGCACACTATCAGTTACCCAAGTCCAATGTGAGAGGAGATTTTCAAATCTAAAGATCATAATGACAAGGTTAAGTAATTCGCTATCTGAGAACTTGGAATCATACGTTGCTATCCATTGAAAAGGAATTGTTATATGAATTGGATGCAGAAGAAATTATTGATATATCTGCACAATCATCCAGTGAACTCAAATGATTGCTCTTAATATAGTGGACTGATTGTAATACACTTTTGAACTATTTGTTAATGTGTGAAGTGTGCAGTACAAGTAAACTATTTAAAATATTTTTAAATTGGTATATGTATAACATACTGTTATTTTGAAAAATGTATAAGTACATTATAAAAACAGTAATGGCAAGAGCAGGGGAAAACGAATAATAGAAGGATGTAAAATATTAAAAGTAGAAGAAATCAAAACCATGAAAGAAATCTCCTTTGTAAAGAGCAAACAAACAAATGATGTATATGTATGAAGATGTGATATTGACTGCATTGCCGTGATTTTTATAAGAAAACATAGTTATAGATTTATAGGAATTTATTTTCAGTTTGGTTTAAACTTTTCAAAATAACAATATACACAATTATTCGTTTAAACCCATGCTAGCGTGGAAGATAAACGTTAAACGATGATGATTCAAAAATTCAATTATTATATTCTGTATTTACATTTGGTATTACTGTATACTGCCAGCAATATTATTATTCTGACAATCAAACTAAACTGTATTATATTATTATTATTCTGACAATTATGCCTTTGATGAGTTGTAGTGCACCTGAGCACTGTACACAATAATTTCATTATTATTATTATAACACTATAATTTGTAATTAAAAAAAGTATACATTCCGCCACTGTATATATAGCGAGCTGGCGCTGCAGACGTTTATATATATATATATATACACACGTCTGCAGCGTCAGCTCGATATTGAAGCTCTCACCTCATTACGAAAGAATGAATACCCATTACTCCTACCAACGAAGCTACCAGAGAACTTGCTGAAAATTTTATATATTTAAAGCATAAAACCTTAAATATCCGACATTGTTTTGAGAATAATAGTGTAAAATTGTGACACCGGTTTAGGGATTTCATGTTACCCTTGCCCTCTCGCCCCCACGATAATTTGATGTTCAGATTAAAGAGTGGTGGAGAGTAAATTAATTGTTTTGTTTATTTACTTATATTAAACAAGGAACAAGATGTCGGGAAAGAAATTTAAAAATTTGCCGTCAATAAAAAAAATAAAGTTCAGCCATTACCCCTCCCATGATGCAACACTGCAGGTAAATAATCTGACGATTTAGCGACATCAGTTCCTTAAATTTCTCTATTCCGAAATCTCAAGAACGATAACTCCGTCTTTACTTAATCGCAAAAATGGGTGTAAAAAGGTTTCAGTAGCAAATAAACAAATGATGTATCTGTCCGAAGATGTGGTATTGACTGCATTGCTGTGATTTTTATAAGAAAACAGGAATTTATTTTCAGTTTGGTTAAAACTTTTCAAAATAACAATTATTTAAAAATTCAATTATAATATTCTGTATGTACACTGCCAGGGGGGAAAAAAGTATACATTTTTTTCCTCAGAAATTTGTTATGTATTTTTGGAAAATGTTGTTTATTCGTATTAAAAATTAAATAACATTCTATATATGGGTGGGTCCCCTTTATCTCCTGGCAACCAATATCTTTAGACCCAGTCCGCCACTGTATTGCATAATAGGGACTCTATTATGTAATAAATCTTTCTTCAATTTTCAACGGATTTTACCTAGTTTCTTTCCTTGTACCTCTTCACTTAAAATTACTCCGTGAAATCTCATTGAACCTATATGTACCATACTCAATGACACATTTTGTATCATCAAGATACTTATGTAACACAACTCCACTGACCACGTTGAGCGCAATAAACCTCAATTTTTTTGTTTCGCATATATATTTTACACTAATGTGAATTATCCTAGATAGAATATGTCCTCTTACACCAACACATTACAACTTTAGATCAGTTTGACAATGGCCACCGACGAATGTGAGAAAGTTAACCAGGATATTTTTTTTTAACTTTCCACCAAATTATAAAATTGTAAACTTATAAATTGTTATAGAATACCAACTACAAGTAAAGTCATTCTTTTCCTTTTTTTCAAATGACGATGATGTTAACAACACAAGATATAACTACTCCATCACCAAAGGTTTCTGGGTCCCAGACAAAATTAATATTGAGATGTTATGGATATTTTTTATCCATAACATCTCTGTCTGGGATCCAGAAACCTTTGGTAATGGAGTAGTTATATTTTGTGTTGTTCACTTCCAAATTAAATACCTCTGTTCTATACATTGAGCACTCTTTTTTCCTTCGGAATTACCTAACACACACACACACATATATATATATATATTGTATTTTTTCTATGGTTTTTTACTTTCTAAGTTCAATTCCCTCCATAGGTTCATTTTTACGATGTCGGTAAAATAGAACCAGTCAAATACTGGTGACTGATATAATCGACAATACTCTTTCCGTAAATTTGAAGTTTTGTGTTTGTTATAAATGATAATACTGTGTGTATAAAAAAAATCCTTTATTATATACTCGTATATGAACGCAGTTTATATAATAAATGTGATTTAAAAGAGAAATAAATCAATAAAAATTAGAGAAAGACGAGTGAAGGCATGCACATTCGATTAGTTATACTCTACATGGCATTGATGATGTTGAGAGCGAGTCTTAGGTGCCAACAATGACAACAATCCCGATGTCAGCAGTTCACCTCAGCTCCATTAAACATCTCCAATATCAGACGCTGTAAAATGTTTTTTATCGATAAATCACTGTATTCTAGAAGTTTGTAAGAAGGGAGCACACAAAAAAAATTGTTTAAAAATGACTGACTTGTAAAAGCAGAGGATGAAAAAATAAATAAAGACAATACGAATATGCCAAGAAGAAAGAGGGGAATGTTGAATGATAAAATTTGATATGAAGAGATGAGAAGTAAGACAGAAGTTATACTTCAAAATGCAGGCGAGAAAAGTATTTAACCAAAATAGAGGGGTGAAAAGAACTGCAAAGTGGAAGATGAAGGGCCGACATCGAAGAATACATGAAAGTATATATTTATTGAATCAATTTAAACATCCGTATCGAGCTAGTAAGCCATGACAGACTAGAGGATGTATCAAGTATTTCTTACAGTTGAGAAACAAAAAAGATAGAAGAGATAAGTGAATATAAAGATTTTAAAAAATAATAACTGTTTCTACTTTTGGCACAAGGCCAGCATTACTGGTTCTTTATTTTATCGATCCCGTAATTAAGCATTAAAATGTTTATAAAAACAAATAGAAAGCAAAGAAAGTTGTAAAGCAGCTAGAGTTTTGTTATTGAATCTTTTCGTAAGCTCCATGTCTCAAAGATTTTGTTTATAGTTGATAGATCTTTTATAATATAGATTATTTATTGGCTTGCCTCAAATATTTCTGATGTCACCTGTGGTGAGAGACTGATTAACGCAATTCTATACAGGGTGTATCGAAAAGAATCATCCGATTTCATTAGGCTATATTTTTAAAACAAATAAACATATAATCATGCGGTAACTTGTACCATTCATGTCTGAACATAAAGTTTTATTTACAATATTTTAATAACTGTTCAATATGTTCACCTCCGGACATACAGTATTCATCTACACGGTAGTCAAACTCGTCTCATACGCATGTGAGTATGTCTAATGATTTTATTTTTACATCTTGTATTTTTGTGTATTATATTTATAAGGTTCCTACCAATAATTCATTGATTTCATGTATGTACAATATAACAAATGTTTGTTATATTGTAATGTTATTTATACAATTGTGAATAAAATTTTGTAAACACACAAAACAAAATATTGAAATTAAATTGTAATAAAGGAAAGTACAAAGCCATAACTTTCTCAATAATTCTTATTTTTAAAGGGAATTTTACAGATACATATTCTATAATATAGAATACGATTATGTTAATAAATATTTTTTTTAAATACGTTTTAATTTATTTTTTTCATTACTGTGTATAGTTTCGTTCGTTAATTCTTTCGCTTAATGAATAAAAAAAAAATCGATTGTGTTTGTACCGAGATAAACATAAACTGGGAAATGTTTTAATCATGCTTTCAGAATAATATAACAGGTTTTATATTGGAGCCTTTGAATTACAGGTGCAATCCATCCGACAGACTTCTACACAATCCATTTCTATTTATTTTTAATACTTTCATTATTGTTTATAGTTCCGTTATAAACAAAAAAAATCAATTTGTCTAAATATAAAATCGGAAATGTTCTCAGCATGCCTTCTAGTTACTAATCTGGGATGCTACATGATGCGACATAATCTCATCATGCCTTCTAGTTTCATGTTTGGCAGGAGTAAACCTCTAATCTGGGATGCTACATAATCTCCACCTTCAACCATGTTGCTTCGACAACAAACCCAGGCACAGAGCGAGAGATATTGGCCGGGATTTGACCGACCGCCAGTGCCGAATTTACCACTATGCTTAAGCACAGGGCCCCGTTGGCCAGGATGGGATAGGGGGTGGGGGGGCTTCTTCCGGCTAAAAAAAAATTTTTACGATGAATTTTTCAAATGTTTCCAGCCTCATAACTTAACTAACACTGGGTCTTATTTGTCCTAAATCCGACCACTGCCGCCCGGGTTCCCTTTTTGTGTCTGTCTCCGTCGAGATCTCCGGTGTCCTCGGTCCCCGGACTGTTGTTTTCATTTGCTAAATCACTGGCTGTTCTCCGAGGCAAAGCTTTTATGATTTAATCCGCGGAGCCCAGCTAGATATACTACCTAGACTGGGGTTTAGAGTTTGCTGACCCTCCTTCTCCGCTTTCCCTTTCATTATATATATATGTATAGCTGGATGGGGGAGAATTCTTCCGCCAGTGAGTCGGAGACCAACAGCAAACATGCCTTTGCATTGAGGCGCAGGTCTCCGTTGGGCTTGGTGAGACCAAATAGCTTCTTACCGAAGAACAGTGGGTGGATGAACGGGAGAACGTTCACTGAAGAGAACTGATTCACAAACGGAGTCAGACTCTCCAAGAGCTCGAGTCCGGTGTCACCGGCCGGTAAGGAGATACCATCCTTGAGGTGTTGAGGACGAAGGCCGTCAATTCCCGCGCCTAACCCAGCAGGGAAGGATGAATTTGCCTTTCTGATGATATCGGTCTCGAGTATTCTGGTGGTTCGGGCCAGTGTAGCTGATCATCTGGGGGTGCCGATGGGTGCTTCTCTTTCAGTCGCTCAAGAGAATCAGGGTTGCACGGAGCAAGGGAGGACAGAGAAGAGAAGAAACGGACAGCCTCTTTAATGTCAAATTCGCTGAATTTGGCATTGACCGCTCGCTTGAGGTCTACCAGTTGTCTGTTGGTGGACACCGAGTTTGATGTCGAACTGAGATGAGACGTGGTTGGGGTGGATTCAAACAGCTGGAACTGCCGCTTGAGAGAGGACGTGAGGGAACCCGAATTCGCATTGTGCACGGGAAGAGAGATGAGGGGAAACAAAAACAATTTCTGCCAGTCAGACCTATTGCTGGACGAACAAACGTTTTTCAATAAATTAGAGAGGGCACGTGCAAAGCTATTCCGAGCTCCCTTAGGGATCCGGTTAACGAGCTTAGATTTGGAGAAACCCTATAGAGCTGTGGCAAAGTCCTCGGTAGAGAGTTGGTCATCGAAGCGTGGGCCATTCCCACGGAATACGTCGGAGCTAGAGGGCCAGCGTTGGAATTCGGCGGAGGAAGTGAGTCAGTAAAGGAGGCAGCAGTGGTTCTAACGGTGGGACCAGAGCGGATGTGGGGTTGGCCGGGTTGAATTCGCTCGGAATCTGAGGTGAAGGGGAAGAGGGCGTAGGTGGGAACAAGTTAGCTCCTCACATGCGTGCCGAAGTTTGTGGAGAATGTGAGGTTGAAGGCTGACCGGTTGTCACATAGTCGTTCCACCAAGCAGGTCTCTTGGTCATTCGACGCATGCCACCGCCACCTAGAGTGGACTAGGTTAAAGTGGAGGCAACTTTATCAATCAGCAATCACCGGTGATAGTTCGATTAAAACATCGGGCCACCAACGGGTTGAACGAAGACATAGGTGGGCTGTGCGCGAGGACGAAGTAAGGGGTGGGCAGAGGGAGGGATAGAAAATGGAGAAGATTATGAGTACGTGGAGAGGAGTGTGGTCATGTGAAAGGCAGGTAAATACAGTGGAAGAGAAAGAGCAATGAACATGCAAAGAGAAGGAAAATAAAAAGGTTAGAAGTACAAAATTTAAGGCTGTGAGTTTGTGTAATATTTCGCATGGGTAAATCCGCAGTAAAATCAGAAATTGTGAGTTTGTGTAAATTAAATGGTACGACGGTTCAGTTATATTCAAATATTGTAAGCGCGTCCATTGAGAATATCGTTGAGATGTTTGCGAAAATGTAAACAAATAATTATATCCCAGACAGAAATGTTAATTTCCACTTCTATATACTCTTTTATATAATTATATGCTGGTGGACTTTGTATTTCGCTCTATATCTTAACTGACTTGAATATATAATATAATTTTATTCACAAACAACATTACAAATCGTTTGCAATTCCTTCAGAATAAAAATATAAACAGAGCATATAAATAAATTTACAGTAGCATAACATAACAAATATGTTTTAAATATATACATTACAAATGCTTCGGTAACACTAAAGGATGATACAATGAAAGATATATTCTTTTAATGGCGCAATATTGAAGAAAATGTAAAGGAAGGGGTGAACACCAGAGCAAAAGACAGCAACGTCGCGAGCACTGGGCAACTTCTCTAATGGTTTTTGAGGCAAGCCAGCACACTGGCAGCGTTACCTCGGGTGATGGCGAGGCTGATACTTTCTGTGTTATCGCCGCTATGAAATTCAGTTTCTACAATTTCTCATAGAATTATGTTGCTAAACTCCCAAGCTATTTCGTCCGATTACATTCTGGTTTCAAACATTTCTTGACAGTTCTTTATAAACTTTTCTGGCTTTCATTTTTTTTGAGAAGATATGGTGTATTTTCAATCCATTTGTTTCGTTTTTGTATCAGAAGGGCCTCAAAAATTCTGAATACGTTTGTTGGATATTACTTTCTGTTCGGCCGTAAAATTTACATTTAGTATTAATTTTCAATATAGTTGTGTTTCAAGTTTTTTTATTTACTACTTTTTTACTTAGTTATGTTCAGTATGTCTTTCTTTGTTACCTTTAAATAAGTGACGTAAGACAAAACGAGCAAAAAATAAAAGAGAGAGAGAAAGAATTGCGTCTACGAAAAAACATGAAATACAACAGTCCTCAGATTTCCTTTACAGGAGACAAGCTTTCAAATGGATCATGTCTATTTATTTGATTGTTATATTTGTTTATTTATGTATCAATCAAAATTAGTAATTCGTCTATGAAATAACTGATTTCAAATACACGATTGACAAGAAAGATGTCGTCTGCTTCTTAGGTGAATTATAAACAAAATATTCAGTTGTAAAACGTTTTTAATGGATTAAATGTCTTCTCTTTTACAGCGCGTTCTTTATATCTTAACGGGGATAATATATATATTATTGATAATAGATAATATACACTGTATATATTATTGATAATGTATACTTGAATATATATATATTATTGACAATATGTACTTGAAAAAAAAATATATATATATATATATATATATATTGACGATGTTACTGATCCTCCACTGATTCGGGGCAACTCCTTTTTCCAGTGCCTGGTTACAGAACTCCAGGATAATATCATCAAAATCACCTCTGATGCCATTCCATCTACTCCATGAGCCTTACCCTCCTTGATCTTCTTCTTGGCTCTCTGAAGCTCCTCTTTGGTGAAGGGTCCTGTCTCAATATCCAGTTCCTCAAACAGCCGCCTGATCTGGGCTGTGGAGGGCGGCTCTCCTAGTAGGGTCCAAAAATGGTCCAGCCATTTCCTCTTCCTATCCTTGGGCCCGGTTCCCTGGATCTGACTCGAACACCTCTTCCTCCCTGTGATCTCGTTGATGATCATCCAGACCTGTCAACCGCTCTCTCCACACTTCTGATCTCCTCTCTGGCTTCAGAGTAAGTGGTACAGAGTTCTTCCCTCATCACCTCCATATTCTCCTTCGTAGGATCAGCATAGAATTGGTCCTTGGCAGCTTTCAGGTGTTCTCTGGCTGCAGAACTGACATGCTTCCTCTTGTTCTTTCTCCTCGGCACCAGGGTCTCACTGCTTCCGCCACTGCATTGGTGAAGTACCCATACCTCCTCAGTCCCTCCAATCTCTCTCTCCTCTGCCTCTCCACACAGAGCATTGAACCAGTGCCAAAGAAGGGAGATCTCTCTAACACCAACAACTACAGGGGGATCTCACTGAGATCACTTGTGGCAAAGACCCCCAACAGGATGATTCTTAACAGGATCCAGCCCGAGATGGAGAAGCTCAGGGACAACCAGAATGGCTTCAGAGAGGGAAGATCAACCACCAGTCACATCCTGATGCTTAGGATATTAGAGGGAGCTAGAGCAAAGTGCCTTCCTGCAGTCATGGTTTTCATTGACTTTAGGAAGGCCTTTGATTCTGTGGACTGTCACTGCCTGATGAAGGTCTTACAGAATCCCCAAGAAGATAGTGGACCTGATGTCACTGCTTTACACCAACACCAAAGCCCAAGTCATTACACCTGATGGGATGAGAGTTCTTTGAGAGACTGGCTGAAGTGCTCCAGGGAGATACATTGGCTCCCTACCTTTTTATCATCGCAGTGGACTATTGTAGGCGTCTTGTGCTGGAGAAACACCAGGACTCTGGCTTTACTGTAACACCGGCTCAGAGCAAGAGAGTTAAGGCGAAAAAGATATCGGATGCTGAATTTGCCGACAACGTAGTTCTGGTGACAAACACAGTGAAGGATGCAGGAGTGTGAGACTGTGTCGATGAGTGTGGGGCTGAGAATGAATGAGATTAAGATGAAGAATCTGGTAGAGAATATTAAAAAGCCAGAGAAGATTACTAATGTAGGCAGGAAGCCGCGAGAATTGGTTGAGGACTTCCTGTATTTGGAAGCAAAGATTGGGAATACGGAAGATGATGTGGTCGAGAGGAAGAGCAAAGCCTGGGCGGTGTGCCACAGCTTGAGATCGGGGTGGAAGTCGGACCTTCGCAAAGACCTGAAGATCCGTCTCTTTGTTGCTGTAGTGGAGTCTGTGCTGCTGTACGTGTCTGAGACTTAGACACTGACCAAGAAACTCACTCAGACGGTGGTGGATGAGTGGTACACAAGAGTGCTGAGGATGGCTCTGAACATTAATCAGTATACACTGAGGATGAAGAATTCAGAGCTGTACGGGAGCCTCCCAAAAGTCAGCTCAAGAGTAGCACAGAGGAGACTGAGGTTAGCTGGACATGCTCACCAACATCCAGAGTTGACACTGCACTCAGTGCTCCTGTGGGAGTCCCTGCATGGACACACTGGAAGAGGAAGACTGAGGTTAATATATGTTGATGCCCTAAGGACAGACACTGGTCTCTTGGAGATGCAGGACATAGCAGCGATAATGAGAGACAACTCATCCATGGATCTCGGGAATTTTACGCGCCCTAGATATATATATATATATATATATATTATTAACAATATGTACTTGAATATATATATATATCTTATTGATAATATGTACCAGCCATATCCAGCCAGAATTCTCTCACCTCTTTCTGTTCAAACCAGCTATAACTGGCCATTCATACTGATGTTAAAGTATTGTTCAAAATAAATAATATCAAAATCTCATAGATTCGATATTATGTGAGATAATGCCTTTACCCTGAAAATATTATAGTAAATATAGAGTAATGTAAATGCTAAAGGGTTAATATTTTTCCACCTGTTCCTTTCTTCTATTCTGCTTTTCTCTTTAACTTTCATTTCACATATTTCTTTCTGTTCTGCAGGTATTTTGGTATACAGCTTTGTTAAAAAGCTATGTATGACACTCAAAGATACCTTTATAAACATGGTACTCGCCCACTACTTAGAGAATCTATAGAAAAATCTACCAAAAGAAATGAAATAGCTGATTATGATGACATTTTCCTGTATCCAACGTTCAAGGACAATATTGTGTGTGAAGGATGTGACACAAATATTCCAGCCTATAGTGTAGAGGTTGACTCAGGTAAATATATCTGATTTAGATCAGAGGTCCCAACCACTGAGCCACAGATCATTTGCTACTGGGCCACAAAGAAATAATTAACTTGTTTAAAATTATATAAATTGAATATTGAACCTTAGTTTAAAAAGATTTGTTTAAATATTCAATATTCATATACTCAATACACTTTTTCTTCCTTTTAATAAATTGCTCTCTTTATCGAAATGCACTTAACACATGTGTGCAACTACCAGTCCAAGGAAAGATTGTCCAGCTTAAAGCTGATCCATGGTATAAAAAAGGTTGGAGACTATTGGTTTAGATGATTTCTTCTCCCCCTCCTAATATTTTATTATGACTATGCTTTTTCTCAGATACATTATTGACATAAGTAAAGTAAATTGATTTCAATAATCACCTTAACCTTAATCATGAATAGCACATACCTTGAGTCTCCAAATGGAGCTCCTTGCAACCACCAAGATTCTCTCATGGAGAACTGACCCTCCTCTTCAGGGCCACAAAATACTTCACTGCCCAACAACTAGAGACCTTCTACAAAGCTCAGGTGAGATCTATGTTGGAGTACTGATCCTATGTCTTAGGACTGTGCAGCTGTTGCTCCCAGTGGCATCCTAGACTACATCTACAAAAAAGCCACTTGGCTAATCAGTTTAAAGTTACTCTCTGACACTCATCCTCCTTTCATGAATGTGGAACTGACTGAATCCTGTGTTGAGAAAGGATAAAACTGACTGAAAGAAGGGATGGGAGGGGAGAGGAATTGAGAGGTGTATCATGGGACCCCACAAGCAAAAATAGTCATTAAAAAAACCTTGTTACTATTGTGTTTGTTTACAAAAGTTTCAATAGCTTCATGTTTTCTTGTTCTACACAGATAGTTTCTGGAGATTTCTCTATTCTAATAAATGGAAAGATTGCTGTATGATTCGTGTGAAACCTGGTCATTTGCATTCTGATTTAATCTCATCACTAATTGATTTGCTGGCAAGTAAAGAAATAACAAGCCACAAAACTGTTAACTTTCTTAAAATTAAACCGAATAACATTTTTCAACAGAGAGAACAGGTAGGCCCTGTACTTATGTTTCCGTTCCTAACCCCTTGATGCTATATTATTTTGGCATCACTAGATTGATATCCCTTTTAATATCAAACCACTCCTGGTTGTACAATACAATATATATAGACCTAAGGTTGGGTACAAATGAAAGAAAAGAGCAATCAATGCCTGATGTGGAAGTTTAGAATATTTATATTAACAGGACATTGACCCCTGGCGTCACGCAGTAATACAGAAGACCCGAAGCTGAAGGATATAGACAAAAAAGCACTCGGCCCACACTGTAAAGTGGTCATGTAAGCACCACGGAAAAAAAGCACCCAGCACTCACTGTAAATGAGGTTGGTGTTAGGAAGGGCATCCAGCTGTAGAAATCAAACCAAAATCAGTTCCCGTATGAGCAAGACAAGGTCACCTGACCTGACATTGCCCACAACAGGACAACTCGCCTAACCCATGCTAGCGTAGACGTAATAATGGACGTAAAACGGTGATGAAGATATTAACATCATCTTGACTTCCCAAAATTACTCTGTATTTCATAATTGTTTCTATTTTTGGCACAAGGCCAACAATTATCCCAGTGTATTACTGGTATTTTATTTTATCGACCCCGTAAGGATGAAAGGCAAAGTTAACCTTGGCGGGATTTGAACTCAGAATGGCAAGGGCCGTAACTCTGTGTCAAAGCATGGCGTCCGACCCTCTACCAATACTGGCAATCCAGTACCCTCTATGTATTTCATAATACTACATAATCTATGCTACTTTATTCTTTCCAAAAAATCTATATTTTTTTCAATTGTAAAAATAAGTCCCCTGCATCTTTGGTTAATCTTTGTTATTTTAATAATTTTCTTTATAAATCTTTTGTTTTTACTTCAGAAACATGGAACAATACATCTAGAATTTACATATTATGGCAAAGATTACTTTTTCATCCCAAAATGTGCATCAACATCTGCAATGCCTGACATTAAATTGAAGAAAAGAAAGAAAAGCTTTGTAACTTCTAGAACTAGAGAGCAGAGCAAAGATTTTAGATCAAAAGAACAATCAATCATGATGGGCACACTTTCAGAACATGATAAAATCAACTCAGTCAAACTGATTAATGCTAATCTTGAACTGTTTCAGTGTACAGAGCCAGTTTGCCCAACAGATATTCTAAACACTGATGATATTTTAGAGGAATCATTAGCACAACACATTTTATCTACTTATAATTTGCCCATGAGTAACCAAAAGGCTTCTAGGTATGAAATGTTATCACAAAAAAATGAGTCATCTTTCTGGTTGTCCATGAAAAACCGATTAAATTCTAGGACTGACTCATTACTGAATCATTCCCTGTTGCCTGTGAACAAGCCATTTATTTCTAAGAATAAAAGGTTTGTACCAGGCGCCAAGTCAGCTTTCCTGTTGTCTGAAATAAACCGATCAATGTCTGGGTGTGATTCACCAATGCCAAGCATCAAGTCAGCTCCTCTGAGTCCTAGAAAACATTCGTTAGCACCAAACAGCAAATCAATTCTTTGGATGAAAAAAGGATTGGTTCCCAAATCAGATTTATTAATGCTAAACAACAAATTTGCATCTTCTAGGGCTTCAAAAAGTATGCTAAAATCATGGCACTCAAAAGACACGGATAGCGATGTACATGAAGGAGAGGAAGATGATGATGAAGAAGACATAGAGGAAACATATTTACAACCAATAAATCCCAATAATATTTCTTTTGAAGTTGTAGGTTTGTGAAAATTATTTCTTTCTTTAACCCTTTAGCATTTACATTACTCTATATATATTACTATATTTTCGTGGTAAAGGCTTTACCTCACATAATTATCTCAAATAATATTGAATCTATAAAATTTTGATATTATTTATTTTGAGAACAATACCTTAACATCAGTATCAGCAGCCGGTTATGGCTGGTTTGAACAGAAAAGGGTGAGAGAATGCTGACCGGTTTAAATGCTTAAAGGGTTAATACTATTTACCTCCATTTTTTTTTTTCAGATTGTATCTATATCATAAAACCACCCCCCACCACTACTACTACTTTCACCTTACAGTGTGGGCTGGGTGCTTTTTGTCCTGATCACTTTGTTTAATATAATCTCTTTTCTTTTCCAGGAAATCTGCTTGAACAAGAAGATAAACAAAGATCTGTTGGCTATCAAGTACGATTGTCTAAACTTTTCTTTAGTGATAAACTCATTCATAAAACCCGTAACATGTTAAAAATGCCAAACGTGACCAGTAGGCTGAAAGATGCTCCAACAAAATTTGGAAACCAAATTAAAAGTAAATTAGAACCTACACGTTGGGATTTCCGCTTGAACTATAATAAAAGTTGGAGCAAATTTTCCGCAAAGGTTTTGGCTATTACAGACAGTCAAGAACTTCTTCGTGTTTTACTCAATCTAAAAACACATCCCAAAACTAAACAGCCAAAGAAAAGGTGAGTGAATATATTTTAACACCTAATTTTTATTTTTTTATATATATATATATATATATCATCGTTTAACGTGTCTTCCACGCTAGCATGGGTTAGACAGGTTTGTCTCATTTAGAGGCAAGTTGGGTTCATTGACCATATATTGCTCATATATGACTGTTTCTGGCTGGTTTTCTACAACTGGATGACCTTCCTAACGTCAACCACATAAATATATGTAAAGTGGTCGTTTAAGTGTCATGACAAAAAGCACCCAGTCCACACAGTAAAGTGGTCGTGTAAGCACCACGATAAAAAGCACCCAGTACTCACTGTAAATGAGTTTGGCATCCAGCTGAATGTTTTTAACTTTTGCTCCATTGAGTGCTTTGTGATTGCCTCAAACAAATCAAATAGTACTTGCTGTGCAACTGCGAAAACTTTGATTTATACCTATTATATATATATATGTTTAAATTTGGTGGTTCACCACTAGGTCATTCTGCAATGTTAACCAGGATGTAATAGTAGGAAAGCACTCAACATTACACAACTCATCCACCTGTGATGTTGAATCCTGCTGAAGCCTTAGCTTGACCAGAATAGAATACCATTCTCTGTAACCAGATATTCTTCACCCTTTCACTTCCTAGCTTGTGTCCAAATGAGAGGTAGTAGCAACTCACTCAATAAGCACTACAGCCCTGCATAACAAACTAACAAGAAAAATTTGATGAGAATAGCCACTCAGAGACAATGAGCCCAAAACAAACATTTTTTCTTTGCTTTTTTTCCTTAAAGCGTCTTGGAATGTGTTTACCATCATTCCTTTAGTATATGACCATTATGCAAGATACACCTGATGATGTCACCAGGTTCAGACGCAACCTGGCCACTGAAATGTGCATAGTGTTTGCAGGAATTCAACCTGTCCAGCCTCCTAACATTTTACTTTATAGTATATATATATATATATATATATAGGCGGTGGATTGGCAGTATCAGTAGAGGGTCGGACGCCATGCTTTCAAGCATAGTTACGTCCCTTTACGATCTGAGTTCAAATCCCGCCGAGGTTGACTTTGCCTTTCATCCTTACGGGGTCGATAAAATAAAGTACCAGTAATGCACTGGGTAATTGCTGGCCTTGTGCCTAAAGTAGAAACAAGTATATATATATATATATATATATATATACATATATACATTCATTTAACTCTTCATTTGCTTCTGCAGACACCAAGTTCAATCAACGAAGGACCATGAATTGCAGGCAGTAACTAAGAAGGAATTGAACACTCTTTTCAATGACGGCCTGGAATACATACCTAACAGTCGACGAGAGGTTTACAAGAGCAAAGCAAGTGAAACAACTAATGTTTATCAATCAAATTTTCTGTCGACCGAAATGGATGTTACTAAATTTAAGATGAACAAAGAAAAGGTACTAGAATCTCTGAAACACTTTGTTGTCCGACAAGAGCTACTGAGTCTCAGCAATACATTAACCTCTGTTAGATCTCTAGTTTTCATTCGACCATCTCTTTTCACGAAAGTGTACTTCTGATGAATGATAGAACACAAATGGTTAGATACACACAAACGCACATACATATATATAACACGTATATATATAACTGCTAAATACACCATATTTACATATATATATATATATATATAACTGCTAAATACACCATATTTACATACATATATATATATATATATATATATATAACTGCTAAATACACCATATTTACATACATATATATATATAACTGCTAAATAGACCATCTTATACATACATATATATATATATAACTGCTAAATAGACCATCTTATACATACATATATATATATATATAAAACTGTTAAATACACCATCTTATACATACATATATATATATAACTGCTAAATACACCATATTATACATACATATATATATATATAACTGCTAAATACACAATCTTATACATACATATATATATAACTGCTAAATACACCAGATTATACATACATATATATATATATATAAAACTGTTAAATACACCATCTTATACATTCACACATATATATAACTGCTAAATACACCATCTTATACACATATATCTATGTGTGTATAAGATGGTGTATTTAGCAGGTATGTGAGTATATGAATGCATGGTCTTTGTTAAATATATATGTACATACAGAAAAAAAGGAAAGGAAATTGGGGTAGAAATGCATTTTATCACACACACACACTATATATATGTGAAGGGCCTATCATATCTGACTGCCAACTCCAAAAAAGTTTCAGCCCTCTTGAATTTTAAAAGGAACCCTCTCTAACCATGCAACCCCAAGGTGGTTCTACTTTGCAAAACTTCTCTACAAAGCCTGACATTTCAGCACTTTTCATATTCTAAAACATTTTTCAGTATGCTTGTGTCTATCTATACATTATGTTCAAATAATAAATATATTTAAGTTTTTGTTATTTTATTTATATATGTGTATAAGCGAGAATAATATGACAGTTAGCTGAAAAGTTCATAGGCTGGCATAGACCCACCCAGTACACTCTGTAAACTTGTAATGCTAATGCCACTATAAAATGCATGCAGTACATTCTATAATGTGGTTGGCATCCAACTGTAGAATATTTTCCTGACAAGTTAAAGACGTAAAATGGTGATCTATGTATTTTCATCATTATATTTCTATTTTCCATGCTTGCATAGGCTAGAGAGGTGGAAAGATTTTGTCACTTGACAGATCAGATGACCACAGCTTGCTTATACATTCTGCCTTTGTCTGGATGCCCTTTCTAATACCAACCACTTAACAGCACATACTACATACTGGGTGCATTTTATCATGGCATCAGCACCACTCCTACTGCTTTACAGTGGTACTTGTCTTGACCTCTGTCACGCTGGGAAATGCACTGATGGGAGGACAGGTTAGATGGGAAGGTACATGTTTGCCAAGGGAGGCATTAGCAGCATAAGTTCTTAAAGTTTTAGAAATTACATAACTTAAGTGAACCATGTAGAATCACCAAGAATAAGTACAGTACTGTTGCTGAGTCATGTAAACTCAAAAAGACTTTCAATGCAATGGAATTACTGAGTAGGAAAACGGCAATAAACTAATTTTCTTGGATGTGTACAGAATGTGAATTCACAACTGTATTTCACATTCACCAGAGAATATCTGTTGAAGGTATGAATCACCACAAGTAGCAATCTAAATACAAACCAAAGAGTAATGATAATTCTATCTTCTTTTTCATTTATGTACAACTGTACAATATATAGAGTAATTATTTCCCAGAGAGAAATTGAACTAGCCAATATCACCTGTAAATAAACAGAGCCCACACTGTTAAGCAGTCGTTTTGGTGCCACAAGAAAAAGCAGCCAGCCCACATTGTAAATGTGGTTGATGTTAGGAAGGGCATCCAGCCAAAATCAGTTCTGTATGAGCAAGACATGGTCATCTCAGCTGACTTGTCTCACAACAGGACAACACACCTAACCCACACTAGCGTGGAAAAATGGATGTTAACTGGTGATTACTATGATGATGCTAATAATAGTGAAATCTCCACAGGTTACACTAGTTATAAATTGTTTTAAATAACGAAGCGAGAATAAAATGAAGCACACATTGTTGATTTTCTGTAATAATTAAAAAAATTCATTTAACACAACAGAAAACATACAAATGGATTTGAATATGATAAAAGAGACAATCAAAATGTGAAAGAAAAGCTATTAAAAGCTGGGAATTACTATTTTTTTCAAAATTTTAATCCAAATTATTAATTTGGTGAAGACTTTCTCTATTGAAAGTGTAAGATTACAAAATAAAAACCACTCAAAAATTAACTACAATTTAAGAAGCTGACTCTTGCCAACCATATCTCCAACCCCCAAAACAAATGGTGGTTAAGTATTTGGAGAAGTAACATGCTGTGAGATATAGTTGGTAGAATCATTATTTCATGTGGCCCCAGTCAGTGAGGACCAGCTCCATATAGCAGATTATATGTAACTGTAAAGGAATGAGGGCAAACTGATGTTTTACCTGATGAAACTGATTTCATAAACTATTTACAAAACACACTAAAACTAAGGCAAGATCTTTTTGTTTTTCAACGAAAACTCAATAAGATTGTTTATTTAAAAGGGGGCAAAATAAATGATGGTAAGACACTTATCTTAAATATATATATATATATATGTAAAAAAAAAAAAAGTTTTATGATTAAGAAAATGAATGACTAAAAATTAGTTTAAAAGGGAATAAAAATCAATGAAAAATATCCATTGTTTTTGCATATGAAGAATTTTTTTTTTAATCTGAAGTTCTGTTCAAGTTAGTTTTTGAAGAAATATTTTCACACTGCTCAGCTGAATCTGCATTACATGAAAGGTCTCATTCTGAGGCATCTCAATGTTTTAAGAATTGTTTGTTTATTATGTGAATGGTTTCAATGGTGGGTATTTTCTTTCTTTTTTTTTTATGAATGGAGAGTTGGGAGAGGAAGAATGGGATATTCATGGCACTGTCTCCATGACAGTGATAAGGGGGAAGGGAGAGGAAATTCTGCGACCTAACAATGTTATATACATTGGCAACAGCAGTGACAATAACAACAGCAGTATTGTGTGACTGCAGTCAAGTGGTTAGTTAAAGAATTAAAGGGAGAAGATAGACTGTTAGAAAAAAAAGTTGGCTGTCAGTCATAACAAATGTCTGTATGAATGCTAAGGCCAAGTTGAGAATGTTGATGGCTCCAATTCAGAGTAGGTTTAAACTGCAGTTAATTATCCGAGGGCTACCACTCTACAGCAGTTGAATGAATGAGAGAGGAAATAAATTATCAGGAGAAAAGGTAGTAATCTTATAGAGAGGAAATATGAAAAGTGAAAGAAAGAAGGGTGAAAACTTGATGCGGTTGTTAGTACTACTGTTATTTTTGATGCTGCTGCTGCTGTTGTTGTTGTTTGAGGGAGGCTGAACAAGAGAGCAATCAAACCAGCCAACATCACCTGTAATTTCACAGATGCTTATGATGTTGTCGTTTCTGCGACTGCAAGAATGAAGCCACCCCCCTAACACAGAAACTCTGTACTCCAGATTCTTGCCGCAGCATGCCAACTGATTCAGTTAGTGTCCATCTAAAATATAAAGAAATATAACATAACTAACTAACAAAAAAAAATTAATAAATAAATTAATCCCTTTAAAATTAAACATTTAAAAAGAACAACAAAAACAAAATGAGTGACAGAAATAGACATTAGATGATGAGTTAACATATATCAATGACACTGCTCCTGTTGCTACATGCAACCTTTTTAACTCTTTCATGACCATGAAATATAGTGTCCATATGCTTAACCCTTTAGCATTTAACCCAGCCATATCCGGCCAGAATTCTCTCACCTCTTTCTGTTCAAACCGGCCACTCATACTTATGTTAAGGTATTGTTCTCAAAATAAATAGTATCAAAACCTCATAGATTCGATATTATGTGAGATAAAGCCTTTACAGTGAAAATACAATAGTAAATATAGAGTAATTTAAATGCTAAAGTGTTATACATTTTAAAAACAAAATAAAAGTGACAGAAATAGACATTAGATGATGAGTAATAACATGTATCCACGAGACTCCTGTTGTTACTTGTAACCTTTTTAACTCTTTCCTGACCATGAAATATAATAGTAGTGCCCATGTGCTTAAACTAATTGTGAAAATTTGAACTCGGAGTATATAAATATATTGAGACAGCCAATTGGTAGTTGTAAAGGCATAGGATTAAATGTTTTGCCAGATTTTTCTTCGTTCTCTCTACTCTGAGTTCAAATTTTCATAATTAGTTCCATCACCAACACTGTTTTCCATCCAAACTTTCAGGTGACCATGCTTGCTCATACAGACCTGATTTTGGCTTGATTTCTACAGTTGGATGCCCTTCCTAACACCAACCTCATTTACAGTGTGGACTGGGTGCTTTTTGTTGTGACACACACATACGACCACTTTAGGGGGGGGGGGCATACAGTCTATATGCTTCAGCTTCAACTTGTACCTGTGGGAAGTCGGGTCTTCTGTATTACTGTGTAACACCGAAGGTCTCGGTACTGTGTCATTGCCTTTGAGAGGTGCAATTGGGCAAGCATATACATATCTATATATATACACGACTTTCAAATATTGACCAAACCTTTTTATACATGTAAACTATTTTTTTCAATTACACACCTCGACCTTCAGTGATAATGCCGGGGAATAAACCTGAGTAAATAGTATCAACTACAATTTAGAGTGTCTAGCAAGAGTTAGAAGTAAACAAGCCACTTACCCTAGCATTGTATGCATCAAGCTGTGCATCCAATTCTTCAGCTGTTGGTGTTTTTCGAGTCTGACCTCCACGACCTCGACCTCCTCTTCCCCGGCCTCTTCCTCGTATGTTCCCACTGCCACCTCCACCGCCGCCGCCACCACCACCACCACCACCGCCGCCGCCACCACCACCACCAAGCCCACCCCCTCCTGAATTGTATCTACAAAACAAAAGGAACCATTTAAAAAAACATTATTACAAGATAACATTCAGCAAAACTTTAATCAAGATGTCCCAAATCCTATCCAATATTTACATTTCTTTCAATCTTTTACTGATTTCAGTCAGGCTGTGGCCATGCTACGGCACCATTTCGAAGGGATTTAGCTGATTATATCACAATAAGTACTTATTGTATCCATTTCTTTTTACCGAGTTGCTAAGTTACAGGACAAACAAACAGTAAATGGAAAACATGAATACAGGCACACATATAACAATGGACTTCTACACAGTTTCAGCCTTCCAAGTTTCACTCACAAGGTATTTTATCAACTCAAGGTTATAATAGAAGACTCTCGCCCAAGGTGGCATGCAGTGAGATTGAACCCCAAAAATGTGGTGGCAAAATCATTAACTCCACAGCCATGTCAGTACCTATTTAATAAACTCTTAAATTCCATAATCAAAATGAAGTACTATATATATGTTCGAATATAAGCCGATCCCTCCCCAATTTTATGTCTGAGAAATGGGGCAAAATTCCAAACCCTATTTATAAACTGAGACAGCTAACCAACACGCTGTTTAGATGGCACATATAAGTCGAGCCCCACCACTCAATTTTACCATCGATTTTTGGGTCACATATTCCTCAGCTTATGTTTGAGTATACACGATAATAATTGAAATCTACAGAACTTAAAAGCAGAAATCAAACAATACTTACGGCGGTCTTCGATTCGATAAACCACTAATTCCCAATCTGTTAGGGCCTTCTGATGTTGTTGCACCCACTAATTGGATATTCATGGCTCGACCTGGAGAAAAACAAAACAAAAACATTGAAGAAAAACAACACCATCATCTAACATCCATTTTTCATGCTTGCAGTGTCAGATAGGTTATCAATGTTCTGAGACTATACAAGTCAGATGACTGCAGCTCATATACATAAGAATGTCAATGTCAATATCAATATCATCACTACCATTTATTTTCCATGCTTACATGGATTGGATGGATTGTCATGTTCTGAGACTAAACTTGTATACGGATTATAAAGTGGACTGATGACAAGTCTATCAGCTCTTGAGTGTACTGGGTGCAATTTATCATGGCACCACTAGAGGTTATGGCCTTGGTGTGACTGAAGAAACCTCTTTACCCATTTTGTCATTTCTATAACTAGTTGTCATACTAATGTTAACTTTAGTGTACATTTTATCATGGTACAAACACTATAGAGATTGTCATGTTTTTGATGTGACTGAAGAGGCCTCTTTAGTCCTAAGTATTTTACAGAGTGTACCGAGTGCCTTTTTATATTGGTTAAATAAATGTTCTTCAAACGTAATTTGTATTTCATGTGTCATTATTTGATTTGAAAAGGTGGAGGATTGGCAATATTGGTAAAGCGTCGGGTATGCTTTGCAGCATATCGTTACGCCTCTTTACACTCGTTCAAATCCTGCCTTTCATTCTTACAGGGTCAATAAAATAAATCACCAGAAACGCTACACCGGGGTCGATTTAATCAACTTTCCCACCCCCCAAAATTGTTGGTTTTGTGCCTAAATCAGAAACCATTATTTGATCTGACAGCATACCTGCCCAAATTAAAAATGAATATAGAAATAATAAGATAAATACCATCCAATGGCACATTGTTGTACTGTTTCATAGCTTTGATAGCATCAGTTCGTCTTTCATAAATAACTTCAGCAGTACCTAATGATCGACCAGAACGATCATAATGAACGGCAGCTTTCTTAAGAGGACCAAATTCTGCAAATAATTCCTACAACAGAAAAATCAATATTTTTATACACACACAAAAAAAAAATGGCTTATTAAAAACTTTATGATAAAATACAATTTAATATAGTAGTTTTATATACAAAGTAGACCGTAATTAGTTTATCGATTACAAAGAAACATAGTGGAATGATTTTGTTACAGTGCTTCTTATAAATATTTGAATTAGTTATTGAAGAATTTATAAGGAATTTACTAAAATCATTTCATTATTAATAAAAGCAAAATTATGTTGGAAGGTTTTAATTTAAATAAAACCTCTTTAAAATGGGTAGCTTTGTTTCTTAGAACCAGAGGCAGTTTGGGGTGGGTTTGTATCAAAAGAATGTATGTAGATATATATGTGGTGTGCAGAAGAGAGGGATTGCATTGGTACAGACATGTAATGCACACAGATGACGGTTGCTGGATAAAAAAAACAAAAAGAATTCACATTTACAAGTGGAAGTCCAAAAAAACCTGGGTCGAGGAGCTTTGTCTAATATATGTAAGCATGGAAAAATGGATGTAAAACGATGATGATAATATAAACTTACATAAACTACGAATCTATGTGCTGGTTGAAATGTATCCTTTCTAAATATGAGACACCTTAGACAAGTGTCTTCTACTATAGTTTCTCGCTGACCAATACCTTGAAAGTTAATTTGATAGACAAGAAACTGTGAAGTCCATTGTGTGTCTGCATGTGTGTGTATATATATATATATATATATAGGCCATGCCTATCTGATTTAGAATAGGCACACTGTATCTCGCACGTCTAAGTAGCAACTAAAATGGTTGGTGATAGGAAGAGAATCAGGCCGTAAACATTGCCTCAAAAAGTTCCATTGAACCCATGCCAGCATGGTGAAGTCAGCATAAAAATCATGGCAATATATATATAGTGTCACTACGAGCCTGTTATATTGTCTTTGATATATACATTCATTTCGCAGTCAAATGATGCACGTGTTATTCAATGCGCCACACTGTTTGATAATGATAAGGTCCGAATATTTTTTCTTTCTATTTCCAAAGAATCCCTCTGATAAAGACATTTTTTCCAATATTGGTTGTCTTAATTTATTGGGATAATTAATAGTTCTTAATTTCAGAGACTGCAGTTTCTCTATTTAGCTTAGGGAACTAATGTCAAAATATGATATTGTTCAGGGAAGTAATCAGTGGCAGCAATCAGGGAAGAGTTAAAACAGGATGTCATTAGCTTGTTTGATCTAGGATAAAAATATGCATCATATCAGAACATGCCTACCAGAGCAAAAGCAATCTAATTGTATTGAGAGGAAAAGGCTTAATTATATGAAAATTATTACACTCTAGTAAAGGACAGATACTAGATTAAAGATACCAGAATTGTCGTTAGGGTTACAATCTACATAGGGCCCTGTAGAAACAGTAGACAGCTTCTGCTACCTAGGTGACGGAATTAGCAGCGGAGGTGGGTGTTCAGAAAGTACAATAACTAGGGTAAGAACGGGATGGAAGAAGTTTAGGGAACTACTACCACTGCTAGCTGCAAAAGGCTTCTCCCTCAGAATGAAAGGCAGACTGTATGATGCATGTATCCGAACAGCAATGTTACATGGTAGTGAGACCTGGGCGCTGAAGGTGGAAGACTTACGGAGATTAGAGAGAAACGAAGCCTGCATGTTCCGATGGATGTGTAACAGTAATATACGTGAACAACAAAGCATAAATGAATTGAGAGAGAGACTGAGCATAAGAGGAATCAAATGCTGTGTGCAGGAGAGGCGGTTGCGCTGGTATGGACATGTGATGCGTATGAAGGATGACAGCTGCATAAAAAGGTGCAGAGCACTAGAAGATGATGGAAACCGTGGAGTGGGGAGACCCAAGATGACCTGGGATGAGGTGATAAAAGCCAACCTTACCCAATTACACCTCTCAAAGACTGACACACGACCGTGACTTCTGGCGTCACGCAGTAATACAGAGTACCCGACCTCCCATGGGTACAAGCTGAAGCATATAGACAATATGCCCCCACACCGCAAGGTGGTCGTGGAGGTGCCACGGCAAAAAAGCACCCAGCCCATACTGTAAAGTGGACGTGTAGACGCCACGAAAAAGCACCCAGCACTCACTGTAAATGAGGTTGGTGTTAGGAAGGGCATCCAGCTGTAGAAATCAAGCCAAATCAGTTCCTGTATGAGCAAGGCATGGTCAGCCGACCAGACACTGCCCGCAACAGGACAACCCGTTTAACCCATGCTAGCATGGAAGAACGGACGTAAAACGGTGATGATGATGATAGGTTTTAAACAACCTTATATGAGGTTGCATCTCAGGCTTCTTGATAGGAATTCCACTCTTCTCAAATCACAGAAGGGATTTCAACCAAAGCCAGAACAGATACCACAAGGTAGTTTGTTTGACAAAAGGGATGATAAGTGACTTTTCCCCACTTTAAATTATATACATTTCTCTATCCTAGTATGAGTATGATGATACTTGTAAATTGATTAAGATGTCGGTCTCACAACCATAAAACCATAGGTTTCACTCCCAAACCTAGTGGCTTGCTGTCTTTGAATAAGGTACTTTATTTCATATTGCTCCAGCACATTCAGCTGAAAAAGTGAGCAACTGGACTGGAGTTAACCTTGTGACAAGTGGGCATTCCATCCAATAGGGAGTCCTGTACTATCAGCCTCTTAATGCAGCAGCTCAAAACTAAGATGAACTCCAGCCTTCAGCCAACCCATACTAGCATGGAAAAATGGGTGGAAAATAGGTAAGATATATATTTTAGAAATGTTGAAATAACAAACACAGATTTGCTACAATGATCATAGTGTTAGATAATCATAAAGGAAACATACTTGGCCAGAACTCAAGAGGTAGAGAGATCAATTCTCTGTAGAGGCTACTGACCACATATTTTCTGTCCCTAAGAGTATTTAACTTGATTATCTAACGCGAAAGTCATTGTAGCAAATCTGTGTTTGGATTTCAAATTATCCAAATGCCTCGATAAATCCTAAGATATATATATCTTAGTGTACACTGGATAGAGTACTCAATGAAGTATACATGTAGGTCTGTGTACTTTGCAGTATTGGTATAACAATGAAGTAGAAGCCAGTAGGTTAGAATTTACGTTTCTCTCCAGTCTGCGTATATCCTCTGCACACAATGCCCAGGTCTCACTGCCGTGCAACATTGCTGTTCGTATGCAGGTATCATACAGCCTGCCTTTCATTTTTAGAGAGAACCCTTTAGCGGCCAATAGTGCTATAAGCTCTCTGAACTTTTTCGATCCCGTTCTGACTCTAGCTACTGTACTTTCAGAGCACCCTCCCCCACTGCTGATTTTATCACCCAGGTAACGGAAGCTGTCCACTATTTCTATAGAACCATCTGTGCAATGGAATGAGTATTCTGTGGGCACTTGCTGCTACTTATTGCACTATATATATATATATATAAACGTTTGAATATGTGTAATAAAAAAAAAAAGAATGCAATAGTAAAAGAATTCGTCTTTCACCTTGAATTTATTTAAATGTCCTTAATTTTCGAGATAATATCTCTTCTTCGGAGAGAAATAAAGGTCTCATTACACATATTCAAACGTTTATACCTCATTACACAATGCTTCAAGTGAACTATAACCTCCTCCATATATATATATATATATATATATATATATATATATATATATATATATATATATAAAACAATGATGTAGAAGTCAGTAGATTAGAATATATAGTCTCTTGCTAAAACTACCACCAAAATATAAAGTGAAAAATTACAGAGAAATTTAAAAAATACCTGAATGTCTGAATCGTTTACTCCAAAGTCCAAGTTGGAAATAAGCAATTTGCCCTGCCCAGCTGTACTTATTCTGCCACCAATCATGCGTTTTATAGGTCCACCAGTACCACCATCAAATAGATCATGTTGCCACACATCAGGAAGCTCTTTAGGCTGAAAAAGTAAAATAAAGGTAAATATATTTATTTAGAACACAACTATATGAGTCAGAAAATGCAGAGAAAGGTTGGGAAAAGATGCCACATAAAAATATTTTGATTGCTCCATTTAAATCCTCTTTGTGGAGAAGAAAAAGTACTACAGTCTGGATATTTTGTCATTTTAGATTACTGTATATACTCATGTATAAGCCAATTTGAATATAAGCCAAAGCCTCACCCCATTTATATCCGAGAAATGGACAAAAATCCAACCTCTATGTAGCTAATAATATAAGCCGCCCTCCATTTTAACATTGATTTTTCGGGGAGTCATATTTCTCAGCTTATACAAGAATATATACAGTGTTACAAATACTGCCAATTGAATTTATTAAGCCATATTTACTTCATATTATTTTAGTAAAAAAGATGAGTATTAAAAAAAAAAATCTATTCCATCCATCAATGGGCCTTGAACTCCCGATAGAACAGCAAGGGTGCCATCATGCCTTGTGCTTAAATCTAGTGAAGCCCATTTATCCACAGAGAAAGAATTTGAGCCCAGTACTGATGTACTTTGAAGGGCAAAGGTAACCATTGCAGGACTTGAACTTAGAGCACACAGAGTTGGAAAGAATACCACAAAGCATTCTAATTAATGTTCTAATAAGGCTAGTCAATATTCTCATTGGTAAAAGCAACATAAACATTCTAGTCAAGATATACTCAAATTAAAAGCAGGTTAATCTAAAATCCCAGACAAATTAATTTTAATGAAAAACATTTCTATTTGTGTATAATATACATATGTTAACATTTACATGTACAAGGATAAAGAAAGAACATTGAAGAATAAAAAAACATGTAGGCACAACAAATCTAGAACCACTGTCCTTGGTGAGCTGGTTGGTGTTTACCGAAGTAGTGGTGTTGATTTAAGAGGATAACAGCTTTAAAGAACAACACCACAATAAGCCAAGACATCACATATGAGGGGAAGAAAAATCAAATGAAATGACTAAAAAACTAGTTCTGCTCACCAATCTAGAATTGCTGAACCAAGGATTTGTTCTTCCTCCCTGTAAAAAATGATGAATTTTTCAACCCATGTGCAAATTATAGAAATCACATAAAAAGTACATTTCTACTGGCTAAATTTCTGAAGAAAATTCAAAATGAGGTGATTTAAATTCAAATTTACATTTTACTTAGCAATATTTAAATGAATGCTTTTTTTTTTCTTCTTTCATAAAGCATTTCTATAATTAGAATTTTAGACTTTTGATAAATCTTACCCAAACACATTTAAAAAATATAATTTTCCCATTTATCAAAATCTTTACTATTCAAGCATACTTCAAAACTATTCTATGATCAGCTTTTAATGTCCATTTTTCCATGCTAGCATGGGTTAGACAAGTTGTCCCGTTGTGAGACAAATCAGATTCAATTCTACAGCTTAAAATAAAGAGAACAAATGGAAATGTTATTGCAGGAAGGCAACTCTGAAGCTACATACTTAAAACCCTTTTGATCTAACTCACACAAAACTACCTTCATTAAAGGGCTTCTATTTAAATTAAAATTTTCCAATATAATTTGATATAAGAAACTTCATATATATATTATCTTTAATAAAGAAATATTCAATTTTAGTAAATTCCTCCAAATTCTTTAACTTCTAATATCCTATATACCATGAAACCACATTAGCAGAACAATATTGAAAGTACAAAACAGCATTATGACTGCATTACATTAAAAATTTAAGACACAACAAACATTTGAACTTATTAAATATTTTCTGCTAAATCGTTATAGGATGTTAAGAATTGTTTGAAATACAGTATTTCATTAGAAATATGTGCATGAAAGAGTTAAAGAAACTTGAAGCAAGAGGCAAGTAAATGATGGACTTAGTTCCTAAAATTACATCTTAACCACCAGGAGTGTAACTGAATACCTATAACCAAACAAAACTGATTCATAGAGAAGAGATGAGAATCTAATATATTGAAACCATGAGTAATATTCTCTGAAAACTGGACACTTGACAATAAAACAATATGTATTATAGAAAAAGATTTGATGCAATGCTCTCCCTTTAGATACCAAACTACCTGAAACTGCAAAACTACTTGCTTTAACATTTTAGCATTTGCATTACCCAATATACTATTGTATTTTCATGGTAAACACTTTATCCCACATAATATCGAATTTAATAGATTTTGATATTTGTTTTGAGAACAATACCTTAACATCAGTATGAGCGACTGGTTACAGCTGGTTTGAACAGAGAGAGGTGAGAGAATTCTGGCCGGATACGGCCAGTTTAAATGCTAAGGGGTTAAAGCATTCATACTTATACAAACCTATCACAATTTTATGTAAGAACATTTTGTTCAGTAATGCTCCAAACATGAAGTTAATAACAAAGGAGTTATATTAAATTCCTTCAAATTTTTTATTTTCAAAATTGACACTTTAGCAGTGAATTCCATTAGAAACATGGTAACAAAAGAGTTAATCATCATCAACATTAAACGACCTTTTCCCATGCTAGCAAAAGTTACATGGGTCTTCACAGACAGAGTCAGTTCTCAAGAGGCGCTACTAACCTCTCAGATGGACTAGGGACCAGCATCTTGTGTACATACCGTCTCACACTTTACTGAATACACCAGCATAAGGGAGGTTATTAAGTATTTGACACATCTGAGGGGTCCTCCTGATCCTTTGTTTCGCAGGTTTTCTACAGCTGGATGCCCTTCTTATCACCAATCTATACTGACTGCTTTTGGATTAAAGTTTCTGACTGGAATGGTCTAAATCAAAGTGTCATCTTAATTATCGTCAAATTATTTTCTAACTAAAATTCTATATTAATAGTATCTGCCTAATGGAATCTAAAATGTTATTAATTAAAACAGTAAAGTTGTTCTCTTAGGCAATCATTATTAGCATCAAAGGCGGGGGGGAGGGGATTGGCAGTATCGGTAGAGGGTCGGTCTCCATGCTTTGACGCATAGAGTTACAACCCTTGCCATTCTGAATTCAAATCCCGCCAAGGTTTACTTTGCCTTTCATGCTTACGGGGTCGATAAAATAAAGTACCAGTAATACACTGGGTTATGGCTGGCCTTGTGCCAAAAGTAGAAACAATTATTAGCATCAAACTAAATACCATGCCCTTGGTTATTTTTATCAAACACAAACACTATTCTTAAATGTGTAGAAAGATTTCTATTGACTGACTAGGCACAAACTCATTTGTAATATAGAAAAGATTCCAATCTATGCAAGTGTGGAATAGCAGACATATGATGATGATGTTGATGATGATGATGTTGATAATGATTGAGAGGATTGAATCAACATAGGGCTGGGATTGGTTTCTATTTTTTAGTCTCTTACAGGATTTGAACTTACAGTTTTGAATGGAACTAATGGCTATAAGAGGAATCAGATGCAGTAGGCAAGAGAGATGACTGTACTGGTTTGAATGAGGAATGCTGGATGAAGAAGTTCCAGGTGACGCCAGTGGAAGGAAGCTGCAGTAGAGAAAGACCAAGAAAGAACTGGGCAGAGGTGCTTAAAGTTGATCTAAAAATACTGCACCCCAGAGATGTATCACGAGTGAGGAGAAACTATCCAAACCATGCAAACATGGAAAAGAAGACTTAACCCTTTAGAATTTAAACTAGACAGAACTCTCTCACCTCTTTCTGTTCAAACCGACCACACATACTGACATTAAGGTATTGTTCTCAAAATAAATAATAACATCATCAAAATCTCAGATTCCATATTATGTGAAATAAAGCCTTTACTGTGAAAACATAATAATAGAGTAATGTAAATGCTAAAGGGTTAAAATAATTGTTTCTACTTTAGGCACAAGGCCAGCAATTACTCAGTACATTACTGGTACTTTATGTTATCGACCCCGTAAGGATGAAAGGCAAAGTCAACCTCGGTGGGATTTGAACTCAGATCGTAAAGGGACATAACTATGCTGTAAAGCATGGCGTCCGACCCTCTACCGATACTGCCAAATGATGTATGTATGCACATATATATATATATACACTCCTTCGGGTGCAAGGACAGGGAAAATTCCACCTTGAGGTTCTGGGACCAAAGAGGTAACAGCCTCAACATCATATGGGACATTCTTGACAGGACTCCTTACTCACCAGGAACTCGGTTACCAGTTTTGCTTTTGCAAGAGGCTGTAAATATTACATCAGTATGTAATATTCATTGACAGGAAGACTGACATATTACTTAGTTATCATTAAAGGAAAATGCCCTATCAAGCAGTTACAAGCCATTGGCCCTCAATATCAAGCAAAGACCACCAGGCCCATGTGCATATACTGGGTGGAAAGCTCTTACTCTCAAACCAGTTCATACGCAAACTAAAATGGTGCTTATATTAAACCTACTGAGACACCAAATACACTGACTATTACAGCGAAACTAACTACCACACAATTGTCATTTTACCAGCATGGCAGACTCTGCTATTAGGCTGTCCATCTTCACATGTGGATCAATGAACAAGAACTGCTGTTGTTGATCATTCAACAACTACCATATGACCTGACCTGAACTAACCAATGGAAGCTCTTTATACCTCCCACTTGGGAGCCATGTCTCCAAATTCTGGCACTTATTAGAAATACAGTAAGGAGAGGATTAATGTGAAACAACTTTGATGCAATAAACAACAATAGTCTCACTTGCTTTCATTAGAAATTCTAGTATGCTCAAGGACATGCTGGACCGGTCATTTTCCTGGTCCTGAAACCTCTAGATAAAGTAGGACAGGGAGGTGCAATTTTCCTTGTCCTTAGTCCTCAGTAAAACTGAGTAAATCTTCCCTTGAAGTTGTTGACTGAGTCCTATGTAATTCATTGAGCCACTGCATTAGAAATCTCAGCAAACTACTGGCTTTCTTCAAGGCTTAATTAAGCCTATCTCTTTATTTAGAGTAACAGCATCTGAACAATCAAACATACTGTTATATCTGTGAATCTTTAAGTAATGCCGGTCTAAGCCACAAACATATATATAACATATGTCCACAGAGAGAGAGAGAGGTGGTGTTATTTTCTCTACAGAATAATTAGAATTTGTCCACTATTGATAACCATCATTTAACAACCATTTTCCCTGCTAGCAAGTGTTGGAAGGGTCACCACAAAGTCAGGCCACATTTTGCTAACATTTGCCCCCACATTTTACAGAGTTCACCAATGCTAGAGAGATCATCATGTCCTTGATAACTGGAAGAGCCCTCTGTGTACTTTATCATCATCAATTAACATCTGTTTCCCTGCTATCAAGAGTTAGACAGCTCTTTACTGACTAGGTCAGTTCTCAAGTGGAGCTGTTCAACTCTCAGATGAATGGAGTGGCCTGCATCTCGCTTAGATACAATCCCACGCACTTTGGAGTGCATTTTATTGAAATTAGCAATAGGAAGATTGTTATGTCTGACACAGCCAAAAGGCTTTTTTTAACAACCAGATGCCATTCCTATCACTAACCACTCAACATAATGGTTTCAAAACTAGTCAGATTTCACTATACACATTTTTTCCCCCTTAGAGAACACACACTTCTACTTTCTGAGAAACAACAATTTGAAGAACATAATTGTTGCCACTTCTTTTCAAAAGCAGTCCAAACTTTCAAACATCATTTTAGTTGATCCAGGAATAACTATCAATAAAATACCCCTTTCCAATCAATCCTCATAAGTAATAATAATCAAAAACACAAAATCCTCACCAGGCAAGTATTATTGCAAACAAGAAATATATGTCATTTTTTTTTTCACAGTTTTAGCCTGTAGCTATGCTCAATCACCATCAAGAGATTTATTGCATCATACTGTCACCAGTATACATATTTTTTAATACCTGATACTTATTTTATCGAACTACTAAATATATACATACACATGATGGGTTCTCATAGTTTCTGCCAATCAAATTTCACTCATAAGACACTGGTCAACATGGTGCTAAGACACTAGCCTAAATTGCCCCACACTGAAAGTGAACCCAAAACTACAAACGCTTTACCTATACAGCTAAACCGGTGCCTAGACCATCATTATTTTTACCAAATTCATTAAAATTGCCAACAATCTCACAGATGGGTTTCCTTGAGAAATTTTGCCAGGCAGAACAAGACAGCTATGCTGCTTAATACCACCAGATGTGAGTGGACCTTATCTCAAAATTTAAAGGAATTGAGGAGGGTTTTTTTTAGGGTGGACAGTCAGATATTTGGATCCATGACAAAATCCTCACCCTCACGACTAAAAAAACAATACAGAATTTGAATATGTGATTTTAGTTTCTTCTTTACCGGGTAAATTATATTTCATAATGTTAACTAGTAAAAACTATGTGGGGTTTTGTCCAGTATGGATTGAGGACTTTGTCCATATACTCAGATAGTCATGGATCACTCAAGACCCTAAATTGATGTACAGATTGAATCACCTGATCACAGGTATTATATGAGGTTCTTATATAATATACACAGCAGCTATCCATATATTTTCGGAAAACAAACCACCTTATAAATCCGTATTCATGTGTAAATCACTTTTTTCCCCACGAAAAATGACGAAAAACCAGCTTTGTGACATATCAACCAGACCTACAAAACTTAAATTCAAAATATACGTAAAATTGGGATGTCACTTATCTACCGTTTATAAATAAGTTTTATAAATATTAAAAAAAAAACGGAAAAGGAAGGAATAGGCAAGGGCCCGGGGCCTTAATAAATAAATTATAGATGAAAATGTCTCACTTTTAATTCAGAGACCATACCTCTCTGAAACCAAAATTTTACCCGTCTTTCTATTTTTTCTTTTTAAACAGACATCTTTATTTATTAACTTTTCAAACATTCTTCCGGGATTATTGCCTATATATATCTCATATCGATCGATCACCCAGAATGACAAACAATTTATCACTTATACAAGATTTAACCAACAACAATAACAGAAGAAGAAAAATGCAGGGTAAAACTTTTGATGGTGATTTGAAATTTTAAACACGTGTATGACTTACACTGCACAAGAAATAAAAGATCGAAAGTATATATTTTCAATAAAACAATTGAAAGCCTGAACATATCTCAAGGATCACTGAATTCTTTGTTTAGTTTGTCCACCACTTATGATTCCAATATTCCATTTTTAAAAAGTCGGGGGTTACAGTAAATACATTTTCAAGATATCACAGCCAAACAGCTGTGAGTTCTTTACACTCTATCAATAATCTATATATTCGACACTACAGTAACAGCATCCGGCAAACACTTCCCGCCATGCCACATCGATTTTTTTTTTCTTCTTCTTCTCGCTTTACAATCATCTTTCTATTTAGTTGATATCTCTATTTTCAAGTTTGGGACAAACGTATTCCCAATTATAGAGTGACGAAATTTCTTCTCTCTTTCTCTCTCACACACATATACATATATGTTATATATACTTATATATATAATATACACTTATATATGTAATGTACATATAGATATGTATATATATGTAATGTACATATATTTAGACAAGTATAAACTAAAACGCGCTTATGTCATCATCATGAGCTTAATATATGTAGAGGCCGTTGGACTGTTTGTTAGTTTATTGTTTGTCTTAGTTCAAATCTTGTAGGGACCGGACCGATTGTGTTTCATATTGTGAAACACAATCGTGAACGAAGAAAAATATGTGACCCAGTAATATAGATACCTACCTCCCAACACCCAGGGAAGGGTTTATGCAAAAAGAAGAAAAAAAAAAAAAAAGGAATCCCCTAGGAGATTATTTTCAGTATAGTATCATTACTACTTAATATGGTTATGATTGGGACGAACGAATTTTTTGAATATTGAGAATTATTATTATCAAAGGAAGTGAATTAAATCCATTAAAAACGAACCAAGATGAAGGTGAACAGTAGATAAGAACGATTTAAACAGGAAACAAAGAGATTAAAGACGAAGCCTTGATTCAAGCCAGCTACAACGAATCTCTTGGGTTTTATCGTTTAAAACTACTGAAGCTTCGAGATGAAATTAACAGAAACGAATTAATTTAATTAATCAGAAACAAATTACAAAATAATAGTAATAAAAAATATTAATTTTAAAAACTTAGATGATTTGTAAAAACTGAGGTAATAATATAAAAACGAGGGTAAATATATCTACGTGACACAATCCCATCAGAAAAATAGATGACACAAGAGGATATTCTATTATAGCACTTAAAAGAAAATTATTCAAATTAGATCTGGTTTCAGTGTATCGTCTTTAACAAACCCATCCCGTATCAGAAAAACAAGCCTTAATTAAGTCACGAAATGGGACAAAATAATGCTAGATCTACACTTATAAACGACTATTATTTAACATGTAACTAACTATATACTGCAATTACATAGATAAGGCATTCCCGGTGAGATCAGATAAATAGATTAAATGTAAGATAAAAGCTAGTACACGCATATGAAAGAAGACTAAAAGCATTCGAATATCTTTTTAAATAGTTAATATAATTTACAAAGAAGACTATTTTCTTACTCGCATATAAGGTGCTGGTCTGTTTGAACTTCTTCGTCTCTGTATACCTCCTCCCCGGCTTCTAAAGCTGAATCCAAAGCTACCTCCACGATTTGGCCGACCGCGGCCGCCGAGTGCGCCCCGTGATCGGGTAACGCGTCCACCGCGGACTCCACCACGTTTAATTCCTCCAGCTCCGCCGCTGCCACCTTTCTTCTTGTCTAATTTGATGATATCATCGAGACTCATATCCAACTTATCCATGGCAGCCATCTTTCAAGTATTCCTACCTTTCTCCTTTCTGTGGCGTTTAGTCGTTGTTAGTCTACACAAAACATCAACGTGCAAAATAAAAATGGCGGTCCCGCGAATGATGCATGATGGGAAATTGGTGAATATCAATATATGAAACAACGATATTTTTCCTTCCCAAATATTTTAGCTTCAATCTTTTTTATAAAACATAAACATTTTTTAAATCATTATTATAAGTAAAATAGTAACGCAAATTAAATATTTAATAGACATTTTCCAGATATTGCTCTCCTCTTTTTCGATGCTAAAATTTTGTTAGTCTTTAGTTATCTGCTCTTGTTTTGAAGTACTACATTTCAAATATGCTATGTTAATCACTTTTCTTAAAAAGTAAAATACTATATTATGAATGAATTAACTGCTGAGGTTTCTAAAAACACTAGTTTCGGACAGAAAAGAGAAACGTCTCCTTGTTTTAAATTGGTGTTTATAAGGAATAATATTAGAATACAACTTTAGTATTAGTCATAGACAACACGCATCTCACACTTTCGAAGTCACTACAAAAGCCAGGTCCTACTGTCTCTGATCATTCCCAGTGATGTTTCATTTACAATATAACAAACCCTGCATCCCAAGTACTGTTCTTCCTCAAGTTCAGAAAATATTTCAGCTTTCAACAGTTGCTAACTCTTTATAATACTCAAGTGAGACACAATGCGATATTGCTTCAACATGCTTATGCACACATGGTCTATAGTATTTTACGTCCGCAAAAGCAATGGTATCTCTATTTCCATTTGTATAATAAAATAACTATATTATTCAATTATTTTTCGTGTATTCCCTGTGAAATACTCAAATATTTCATGCGTAATAAAAGTCGAACCTCTACATAGACATTTGATTTGCTAGAAATAACAGCTAAATATCACCCGATCCAAACACAGAGGAATCAAACTCCCACTGTCATCGCCTCTGTCTCTCCCCATCTCATTAATATGAGCAAATAGGGCCCCACACGCTGGTGGACAGAATAGAGAAGGCGTTTCCCCGGAGGGTGGTGAGACAGAAGCGCTGGAAGAGCCATTCCACTCGCAGGGCTCACTCCGGCTAGCCAGCTCTGCACTGATTGATGGTGGTGAGTAGGGAGGTGGCCTTAATCACAATCCTAAACCCTAATCCCAACATCTTGAAATAAATTAGCACAGATTAACCCGAGTCCCTGACCTTAACTCTTAACCATGACCTCTAATCCTAAAACCTTAACCCCTAACAATAACTAGAAACACTAAACCCTAATTTGGACTAAAAGAGTTTGGATTATCGTCTAATTTATATTAAGTTATCAAGGAAGGGTGTGACATTCTGGAGAAGCGCCTCTTTTATAAATGTAAAATACATTACCTACTGCCCAACTGATTGGTAACTAGTTGCTCACCAATACACTCTGATCTTCGTCTAACAGACATGCTGTCTCCTCCCTCTACTGTTACACCACTGCTACTGCATGGCCTCTGCTGTTCACACTTTTCAAGGTGGTTTTTGGTGGGTTGGTATTAAATTCAAGACCAATATCATGCTGAAACATTTTAATCACATCTGAAAGAAGCAAAAGTAAAAAGCAATGTCGACCCTCTGGCAGGATTTGAACTTAAAATGTAAGAGATGCAACTAAATGTTGCACAATACACATTCTGCCACAAATCACCCTCAGTGCTAATAATAATGGTTTCTGATTTAGGCACAAGACCAACAATTTGGGGGAAGGGAAAGTCAATTAAATCGACCCCAGTGCATTACTGGTACTTTATTTTATCAACCCTGTAAGGATGAAAGGCAGAGCTAACCTCGGCAGGATTTGAACTCAGAACATAAAGAGACTTAACTCTATGTTGTGAAACATTGAAACATCGTGTCTCACGCTCTACTGGTTTCTGTAGATTTGGTGTAGCATAATTGCTAGTATGCTCGCCTGCAAAGCAGATATATAGTTTGACCTATTCTTTCTCTTTTCCCTCACCAGTGTCTGAGGTTCTACACAAACATAATCACTGCCCTTCTTCATCAGACTAGAGCATGTGTAAAACAAAACAAAAAAACAGTTTTACTTAGGTTCTGAATTGATATAATGTTGCTCCAGCTTTCAGATTTTAGGGATCTGACTGTTAGTTAGAGTAGTTGTTGTAGTTAATTAGACCAACCATACATACTTGAATGTAAACCAAGGAATATGTGACAAAAAAAAATCGATGGTAAAATGTTGTGGCGTCTGTATATAAATGATTGATTAGTTGCCTCGGCTTATAAATAGGGTTTTAACTTTTGCCTATTTCTCAGACATAAAATAGGAAGGTCAGCTTATATATGGTATGTTAATTTTGATTGAGTATACCTATGATCAATGATGTTCCACCTCTGACCATTCTGTCTTTTTCTATATCAGAATATGGATGCAGTATGGTCAAATGGTTAAGAATTTCACATTCACTTGTCATTGCCTTGAGTCACCCATGCTTTGAAATTAGTATATGAAAGCTGTTTGGAATCCTTTTGGATGGACTGAGCCTGTAATTCAAATGGCCAGCCTTGTCATACACCCTGTGTTATGCTGAATCTCCCTGAGAATTGTGTTAAGAATGCACGTGATCATGGAATGCTCAGACACTTACATGTTGTTACATTGTTCAAACTATTGGAACATTAAAATCTCAAACCTGATAGAAATTCATTCTCTCTCAGAGTAGTTAGAAATATTGCTCGGGTACTATGGTGCCTTTCCAATTCCATGAGGAGTTACTGGTCCATACATACATTGTGTTTTTAATATCTGATAAAAGAAGGGGTTAGTCATAATCAGGGTCTCCAAGAGAAATTTTGCAAGGCGGTACAAGACCCCATTTGGGGCCTGAAGCAGACAAAGATTTTTCTCAAAATGGATGTTGCATGGTTGCTGTGGGGCCTTCTTAGCTCTTGGGCCCTGAAACAAAGTACCAGCTGGACCCCCCTCTCAAAGGCCCTGGTCATGATCTAGATCAGGAATGGCAATCCTCTGGAATGCATGCCTAAGATGGGACATGCAAACATTTTACTGGTACATAGAAATATAACTTTCTTTGTGAATTAACACTTTTGTTACTATATTTCTAATGACCTGAAGTAAGTAATGAAGAATTTCGAGGGATTTACTAGAATTGATAATTGTTTAATTATGGAACATGGTAGTTTTGTACTCTCGCTTGCTTAATACTGATGAAACAAGCCTCTGGGCTTGAGACAGACTTTACCTTTTTTTTTATTTCTAGTGACATGATATTTCTGTTATATGTGGTGTAAGTGTTTTGTTTTTAAGGCCATCCCCAGTGTTTATTAGGTTTGTTATTTGCGATGTCTAATTAAGGATGTTTTGTGATGTATCTACAATTCATTTGTTAAATGCTTGTACTGTAGTGTCTATGTTGGTGATTGTGGTGGTGTTGGATATGTATTATAGTGTTGTAGTGTCTATGTTGATGGTTGTATGTACTGTAGTGTCTATGTTGGTGATTGTGGTGGTGTTGGATATGTATTATAGTGTTGTAGTGTCTATGTTGATGGTTGTATGTACTGTAGTGTTGGATATGTATTATAGTGTTGTAGTGTCTATGTTGATGGTTGTATGTACTGTAGTGTCTATGTTGGTGATTGTGGTGGTGTTGGATATGTATTATAGTGTTGTAGTGTCTATGTTGATGGTTGTATGTACTGTAGTGTCTATGATGGTGGTTGTGGTATTGTTGTATGTACTGTAGTGTCTATGTTGGTGGTTGTGGTATTGTATGTACTGTAATGTCTATGTTGGTGGTTGTGGTGTGTTGGATATGTGTATTGTAGTGTCTATGTTGGTGATTGTGGTGTTGTATGCAATGTAGTGTGTTTGTTGGTGGTGTTGGATGTGTATTGTCGCATCTATGTTGATGGTTGTGGTGTTGTATGTGTTGTAGTGTCTATGTTGTTGACTGTATGTATTGTAATGTCTATGTTGGTGGTTGTGGTGTTGTTGAATGTATGAACTGTAGTGTTGTTATGTCTATGTTGGTGGTTGTGGCATTGTTGGATATGTGTATTGCAGTGTCTATGTTGGTAACTGCGGTGTTGTATATACTGTAATAGGGTGTCTATGCTAGTGGTTGTGGTGTTGTTGTGTATATGTATTGGAATGTCTATGTTGGTTGTGGTGTTGTTGACTGTATGTACTGTACTGCAGTGTCTATGTTGGTGGTTGTGGTGCTGTTGTATGTACTGCAGTGTCTATGTTGGTGATCGGGCCTGGTAAGTAGAAGCTAGTATGTCTCCAAACTGGACTAATTGGATCGAGGCCATGCTGGGGCACCACCTAGAAGCGTTTTTAGTTGATCATATCAACGGCCAGTCTTTATTTCTATTTGTTCACCTGCTTAAGTTACGAGACACAAACTATAAACAATCAACAATATAAGTACAAACATGGCCACACTGTCAACTAATAAATAAGTTATATTTATGAGGTTCCTAGCAATAGTTAATTGTATTTATTATATGTGTTTATATTTTCATTCTATAAAAATTGTGAACAATCTATAACGTTATTTATACAACTGTGAATAGAATGTAATATGATCTTCATCTTATAACATTACGAAAAAAATAAATCGTATTTCCAAATTCATCAATTTTGAACATCTGTTTATGTCGGAACGTATGTAGTAGAAACTTGCTTAAGATAATTAAATATCTCGAGAAAACATGTTACACGTAGCCAAAAAAAGAAAAACAATTATTCATGAAAACAAGGGAAGTCACTCATGTTTTACTAAGAGTTCAAAATTCACCTGTTTATATATTGAAAGTTCTGTAAAAGTGAAAGTTAACATAAAGTAAACAAAGACTATCGTATATAATTTATCGAGAAACTTTCGACGCCTGTTACATTAAAATTAATAAATAAAGATAGCTTACGCAGTAAATTTGATACATAGTCGTTGTTCAAATTTAATTCAGAACCAGTGAGGAAGATCTATGATTTAGCGATATATATTTCATAGGAACACACCTAATTTTATATCATACATATGAGGTTTATTTAGTATGAGACATCAGGCGCGTATTGCGTTTAACTTGTCACTGTTCATTCTTATCTGATTAAATATTTACGTGGTGATGACAGGTGTGACGTATTTAGCTGGTTACACAATTTAAATTCTTTTCGTAAAACCAACACAGATATCGGAGTTATCTTAATGTGTTTATAAGTTTCGTTTTAAAATGGTGTTATGTTACACCTTAAAAAAAAAAATCTAATAAAGGGAAACAAACATTCGAAACCGAATCAAAGTTGAAATTCTACTTTTCTTGTTATGTGGTAATACTGCGAGTGTATCTGTCACAAAAATTAAGGGAGTCTCCGATGATTCGTGGTTGTTATTGTGTGATTCATAGTGCTGGCCTCCTTTTTTTTTTCTTCATTAGGCAATCGTCATTTTCTCTCATTTATATCTATATATTTTAGGTAAATTTATAGAACACCTCATCGATTTCATTGTGAAAGCCTAACCCTAATCTGGGAAAAAAGCCGATTACGAGCATCTTCGAAGTCAGATTAGTTGATAGCACACGAAAAAAAAAATGTTTCTCAACAAACGCTAGGGTGTGTGTGTGTGTGTGGGGGGGGGGGTGTATGTGGAACTCCGATGTCCCCCCCTTCCCCTCCTTTTTCTATAAAGCTAGTTTCCGACTGGTTTGGGTCACATTCGTTGATAACACGCGAAAATTTAAATAAATAAAACGTAGAGAAAACTCCGAGGAGGGGATGCACATCCATCCTAGCCCCTCCTCGGAGTTTTCCTGGAAAAAAAAGTCGATTGCGAGTATCTTGGAGGTCAGATTAGTTAATAGCACATAACAAAAAAAAACGAGGAAAAACATTTCCCCCCACAGAAATTGATGGGGGTATTTTAAACCTGAAAATAAATGTTTGTCCAATAATATAAGAGGGAAACTCCAACGTCTCCCGAAAAAAAAAAAATATATATATATATATACGGAACTGTAAATATTTATTGTTTAAAACACTAAAAGTTTATCAAACACTTCTTCTCTGGACTTTGTTGTAAATTTCATTCTTTTTTTTACACACCTTACTAATATATATTTTTGTTACCGACAGTAAAAGTATATTCTATTTAAATCCAAGTTAAAGCTTGATACTATTACTTGTTGAACTTAAATTACCTGCATGATCAATACATCTTTGCTGTTTATTTCTTGTGGAAACAAGCTTCCACGTCGATACATTGATAACAATCGGGCACAGCATAAACTATAATCAATCGCATAATTAGTATAAGTAATTTTTTTTTTGTTTTCAAAATTTAGATTTACCACGTATAACTTATATAGACACTTCTTTTTTCAGTAGATAAAATATGTTGACATAGTAATAAATAAAGTAAATTGGGTGCTCTAATAGTATTTATATTAATAGAAATGGTTTAGCAGCCTTAGGCTGAGCAGTATGCAGAAATCCAACTACTTCCGTCTCTGCAATCGACTCCTACCACCACTGATCCTCTTGCTCCTCCTTCTCCTCCTACATTACCCTTACACTTGTCACTACAGTTGTTGCTACCCCGGCTACACACATTCCTCTCACTACACCCCTCTCTTCTATACTCTTCCTGTTTCTTTCAATCAGCCTATATATATTACGCCACTGCTCTGACTATCTTCGTCTGTTTACTCTATCTATCTATCTATCTTTCTCTTATTCCTCCGCCCCCTTTTCTTTTTTTTTTTTACTCTCACTCCCAATGTTCTACCCCCTCGCTTAATGTAACATTTCATTCCTCTTTTCTCTCACTCAATTTATTTCTCTCTCTCGGTTTTTCACACACACCCCCATCCTCCGTTCCTCTTACTAATTTTGCTCATATCTGTTATTTCTCCCTCACTCTTTCTCATTCTCTCTCTCTCTCTCCGTTTATATGTTCCTAGCTCTATCTTTCTATTCTCCTCTTCCTTCCGTCTGCTTGTCTTCACCTCGTTTGCTTTAACTACAACAATCCGAATGGTAAGTCTGCAATTTTTTATTTATTTCCTAATAGGAGAAAAACTAAATTTCCACACCCCCATATGTTTTTGTTTTGTTTTTTTAATACGTGTGTATATATATATATGCATGTTTGTTTGTATATCACCTATCTGCAACCGGACCCTGACTATTCTTAATTAGAGCTCTTCATGGTGGGCGATCGTAGCTCTGTAGCAGCTCTTACGGAGCTACTATGTTCGACTGTGTGTGTGTACGTTTTTCTTGAAACCTTTTTTCTGTTTGTATATATCTTGTTAGGATCTCCATCTGCTGATAAAATGGACCTAGAAAAACGGAAGGGACAGACACACATATATTCATTCAGATTCGACAGTTACTTCTTCCATCCAAAATTGAACTGAAACCCTTTGTTTTTGTTTGTATATTTAGCTGTCGTGGGGGTTGGCATCCGCTTCGTGTTACGATCACCAGAGAAGCTCTTAACCTGCCACTAACACACGACTACGGTAGGTCGTAAATGAAACCTCACCCCCTACACTTCATGTAGTCTAGCTTCTTTTATAAGAGTTCTGGGGGAGCAGAATAGAAAAGAAATAGAAGCAAAAGGGTAATGAATGGTGTCCACACTTTTTGAATCCCTTATTTTTCCTAGCTACAAACATTGCAATGACCTACTTGCTATTTCATCCTTTGTTCTTTTCTCTCCATCCGCCATATTTTCTATGTTACTATTAGTCTCTCTACCTCACTCTCTTTCAAACGCACATACGCAGACATATTCTCTCTCATTCTATCCCTCCCCTCTATCAATCTATATTTTCTTTCTATCTATCTATTCTCTTTTTCTTCCTTCTTCTTCTTTCTATCCCCCATTTCGACTATATTTCTCTTTCTCTCCGTCCTGCAAGATTTAAGAATATACACCTAAAGACAAACCAGGCTTTTGTTTTTGTTTCTGTTTTGTTAAACCTGATCTGTTTACATTTATCTATTTATCTCGTCCCCACCCTCACTCTGTATATCGTGTATATATATATATATATAGTAATATATACACATATATATTACTATCATTATTGGTTACTGATCTGATCTAGACACAAGGCCAACAATTTTAGGGAGGAGGGGAAAGTCGATTAAAGACCTCAGTGCATTACTGGTACTTTATTTTATCAACCCCTTAACGAGGAAAGGTAAAGCTAATCTCCGCAGGATTTACTATCATTATTACCACTGAACTATATTTCATCTTGTTCGACATGACTGTTTTGTAAATATTACTTTAAAGAAAAATAAATCATATTTCTCCCCAACTATCTTAACATACCTTTATGTAAGTCAATACCCGTCCTTTTCCACTTTAGAGGGTTTTAATAAACCCCACTATCTGGCTAACTTTATTTAGTCAAAATACGGCGAAAGCCTCTAATTTACTAATATATATATATATATATATATATGTATAGAAAAAAAACTGGGGGGAAATATATAGAAAGTACACATCAATATCGAAACGAATTCGATCTGGGTGGCGGGGTGACGGAACATAAAGGTAGATGTGTTGTTGATAAATATCTTGGTTCTCGGTGATGTGTCACGCTGGATTGTGGTATGTCGACATAAGCACGCATATTCATACACCTGCTGTAAGTTCATTTCTGGACATCGCACCTCCCTTACCTTCGACCATACGCATTAATCTCCAAGGAAAGCATTTCCTACCCTCATCTTTTATATTTTTACATTGCTGAAGGATCAGTTAAACACATATACATACATAAACACATTTGTTCTCTCTCTCTCTCTCTCTCTCTCTCTCTCTCTCTCACACACACTACATAGTAAATAAATAGTTAAGGATCAGTAGTCACTGCTTTTTTTTATTCGCAAAATATCAAAATAGAAGCAGCAGGATTATAAATAAATACCCATTGAGTAGTAGTAACAAAA
>OZ024753.1:34275472-34300472 GCA_964016885.1 Eledone cirrhosa
ACAATTATTGGTTTTAGCGTATCACTTTTAATCTTGTTAGTATCAAAATGGAAGTGGAACTTAAACAAAGATTGGCCGTCAATTACCACATATTCTTGACTATAAACCTGACCCCACTATTTTATGTTTAAAAAAAATGGACAGAAATCCGAACCTTATTTACGTAGAATTCGAAGTTGGTGAAAACCGTCAAAAATATTGACTCCGAATATAAAGCGACATCTACCTTCAATTTTTGTGGGGGTCACAGATTCCTCGCCTTATATTCGAGTATATACGATATATCTTTTTAGCTAAACCACTCTAACATATTTTAATATTTGCATTCATCATCACCATCGTTTTACTCCCACTTTTTCCACGCTAGCATGGGTTTATATATATATATATATATATATGGAGGCACATGGCTTAGTGGTTAGAGCATTGGCCTTGCAATCGAAAGGTTGTGAGTTCAATTCTCAGACCGGGTGATGTGTTGTTTCCTTGAGCAAGACACTTTATTTCACATTGCTCCAGTTTACTCAGCTGTAGAAATGTCCCTATCATTCCACTGTAGAGTGGTCGTGGAGGTGCCACGGCAAAAAAGCACCCAGCACTCACTGTAAATGAGGTTGGTGTTAGGAAGGGCATCCAGCTGTAGAATCAAGCCAGAATCAGTTCCCGTCCCACACTTGCAAGCAGGGAAAAAGTGGACGTTAAATGAAATGATGATATATATATAAGCATGGGCGAGTTGAGAGAGAAACTGTATAAGAGGAATAAACAGTAGTGTGCAGGAGAGAAGACTACAATGGTATGGCCATGTGATGACCGCTCGGTGAAAAAGTGCCAGGTGATCCCAGTGGAAAGAAGACACAGTAGAGGAATAGTCCACAGAAAACATGGGTGGAGGTGGTTAGGGCTGACTTCAGATCGTTGAAGCCCAGGACCGTGACAAATGGAGAGATGATGTGCTGAAGAGGATCCAACCCACCCTTGCAAGCAGGGAGAAGCAGATGTAAAATGATGATGTGTGTATATATATATATATATATATATATATATATATTTATATGTAGGTGATTAGGTGTGAAAGAGTTTCCATTTACATAATTCATTTGTAACTCTTTCTGTATATATATATATTGATGTTGTCGCCACTTCTATTATTGATTCATTGATTTATTGATCTATATGTAAGCTGATATCCTATGTGAATAAACTCTGATGATACCGGTGTTGAGCCTATTCCTGATAGTCAAAGTATAAAATCATAAGAGAATTGTACACAAAAATTCTTTCTTCTTAAGAAAATTCTAATATATATATATATTATATACTGTTCTTAGCCCTCTCCTGTTCATCATAGTCCTGCAGGCAATAACGGAGGAGTTTAAGACCGGATGCCCATGGGAACTCCTGTATGCTGATGACCTCGCACTTATAGCTGAATCTATGGTAGAACTAGAGAAGAAATTCCAAACTTGGAAGCAGGGACTAGAAAGAAAGGGTCTCAAAGTCAACATGACAAAGACTAAGGTCCTTGTAAGTAGACGAGAAAACAACCCAGATCCCCTCAGGGAAATGGCCTTGCTCAGTATGTAGGAAAGGTGTAGGTAGGAACTCCATTCTCTGCTTCAAATGTAAACAATGGGTACATAAGAGATGTAGTGGGATCTCAGGAAGCTTAATTAAGAATGTAGGCTTCACATGCAGCAGCTGTACTGGGGCAGCAAACAGCCACAGGAAACAAGTACCACCAATCTCTGGGAGGGCTCTGTAGAGATAGTAGACAGCTTCTGCTACCTAGGTGACCGAATTAGCAGCGGAGGTGGGTGTTCAGAAAGTACAATAACTAGGGTAAGAGCGGGATGGAAGAAGTTCAGGGAACTACTACCACTGCTAGCTGCAAAAGGCTTCTCCCTCAGAATGAAAGGCAGACTGTATGATGCGTGTATCCGAACAGCAATGTTACATGGTAGTGAGACCTGGGTGCTGAAGGTGGAAGACTTACATAGATGAGAGAAACGAAGCCTGCATGCTCCGATGGATGTGTAATAGTAATATACGCGAACGACAAATCATAAATGAATTGAGAGACTGAGCATAAGAGGAATCAAATGCTGTGTGCAGGAGAGGCGGTTGCGTTGGTAAGGACATGTGATGCGTACGAAAGATGACAGCTGCATAAAAAGGTGCAGAGCACTAGAAGCCGATGGAAACCGCAGAGTGGGGAGACCCAAGATGACTTGGGATGAGGTGATAAAAGCCGACCTTACCCAATTACACCTCTCAAAGGCGATGACACACGACCGTGACTTCTGGTGTGACGCAGTAATACAGAGTACCCAACCTTCCATGGGTACAAGCTGAAGCATATAGACAATATGCCCCCACACCCTCTCACTGGAAGGTGGTCGTGGAGGTGCCACGGCAAAAAAGCACCCAGTCCACACTGTAAAGTGGACGTGTAGGTGCCACGAAAAAGCACCCAGCACTCACTGTAAATGAGGTTGATGTTAGGAAGAGCATCCAGCTGTAGAAATCAAACCAAATCAGTTCCTGTATGAGAAAGGCATGGTCAGCCGACCAGACACTGCCCACAACAGGACAACCCGTCTAACCCATGCTAGCATGGAAGAACGGACGTAAAACGGTGATGATGATGATATATATGTGTGTAAATGAAGTAATTCCGTCGGAAAGGTCCAGGAAAAAAGAGTGCTCTATGTAGGTTACAGAGCTTAATAGTTATGTAATAAACAACATAAGATAATTATCTTATGTTGTTTATTATATATATATATATATATATATATATATATATACACACATATATAGTAAATGACTAAGTTTTTTAAAAGACAGTGCAATGCTGTAGAAAATATGAAGGGCACTTGATGGTAAATAAAACAAAACAAAGTAATGTTTTACCCAGTGTATTATGAGATGATATTTCAGGGTTACTACCTGCTTTTCAGATGCGAAGTTGAAACAGTCCAAGATAACTCAAGTGAACAATTTGAGCTTTCTTCTTTTACATATTGTGATACATCTTTTTGGTCTGTAGTCAGAAAGGAACCTCACATGGCAGCACATGAATCTCTTGAAACTACGGGGTGTCTAAAAAAAATGGATACACATTTCAACAGCATTCTAATAAATATTGCCTGTACAGGTAATCAAAGTGTGTATACATTTTTTTTGGATACCCTGTACTACGGCAAAAAATAAAGATTGTTTGGATGAGAATGATCTGGAGATAAAAGCAATATTGTTGAATAAGAATGCCATCAGGGTGCAAATGTTGGAAAAAGGTTTTTTATGAGAAAGACAATGTCAACTTGAAAAAGTTTTTAAAAGGTTAAGGCTGATGATCAGCAGGCATTGTGTTGATTGCAAGAGAATTGGTGGTCAAAACTTGCATATGATAGGCAGATAAAAGCTGATCTAAGGAATTCTATAACTTGATGAAACTAGTCTTTGGACTAAGTTCCATTAACCTTTTAGCATTTAAACCAGCTGCATCCAGCCAGAATTCTCTCACTTCTTTCTGTTCAAACCGGCTGTAACTGGCCACTCGTACTGATGTTAAAGTATTGTTTTCAAAATAGATAATATCAAAATCTCAGATTTGATATTTTGTGATTTAATTATGTGAGGTAAAGCCTTTAACATGAATATATAATGTAAATATAAAGTAATGTAACTGCTAAAGGGTTAAGATAACACTATTCAGATCCAAGGATGGCTCAAATCTACTAACAGACATGGATAAAAGGGGGAACATTTTAATGATTTATCAAATAGAGACTCTCAGGTTAACCAAAACATTATTAAAGATAGAACCACAGTCCTTTTCTCTTAATGACCCTCCTAGCCCCGAAGAAGTATATATTAGCATCAAGAAACTTTTTATACAGCTGTCATCCTTTATACACACCTCATATCCATATCAACACAATCTCCTCTCCTCCACACTGACTCTAACCTCTTTTATATCCAATTTCTCTCTCTCAGTTCATTGATGCTTTGCTGTTCATGCACACTCCTATTACACATCCATCAAAGCCTGCAAGCTTCATTTCTTTCCAATCTTTGTAGGTCATCTGCACACAATGTCCAAGTTTTGATGTCCGTACACAAGCATCATACAATGTGCTTTTTATTTTGAGGGGAAAACCTTTTGTAGCTAGCAGAAGTAGTAGCTCCATGAACGTTTTCCATTCCATTCTCACTCTGGCTACTGTACTTTCAGAACACTCACCTCCACTGCCCTTGCTGCTTACTCCTTCTGTGTATCAACCACCTATAAAACTTATGTTCTTTGCTAGCTTGCCTGAATGGCTCTCCCAACGCATCTCCCTCAGCATCCTCTGGAGAAATGCCTTCTCTATTCTGTCTGCCGGAGCCGTAGTGTAGGTGGGCCCCCGTCTGCTCATAATAGTGAGAGATGGGGAGAGCGGGAGAGACTGTGGCAGTGAGAGTTTGGTTCCTTTGTGTTTGGACCTGGTGTATATGTCTCATGGACATTACCTATTTCTGTGATAGTTCACACACACACACATACAATACATATACATGGGTAGTGGAGAGAAAGAATTGTTGGGTCTTCCAACCACCTTTTACTCTAGAAATTTCATCGTGTGCTCTTTTGGTTAATACCTGCTACATCTCTTGTGTACCCAGAGTTTGCATATGGGTCATATGATGGAATTTCTACCCACGCCTTTCCTGCACACAGAACAAGTCCATTTCCTTTCTACTTACTAGGACTTCAGTATTTGTCAAGTTTACTTTAAGGCTTTTTGCTTCCGGGTTTGGAATTTCTTCTCTAATTCTGCCAGAGATTCAGCTATGAGGGTTAGATCATCTGCATGACCAGGGTTGAGCTGGGGATGAACAACAATAACAACTGAAGTTTCATGCATGTACCACATGAACGTAAAGCAACTGTTTTTTTTTTGTTTGTTTGTTTGTTTTTTTGCAGCCTTGTTTTTACTATGAATTTATTATATCCACGTGTTAAATCGGTTGCATGGAAGCGAGTGCGCACATGCATACTGGTAGCTGGCTTGTACAAACAAATCGCCACTCGAATACATATTTATAGAAACGTGTGTCTATGAGAGAGAGAGAGAGAGAGAGACAAACAAACAGAGAGAGAGAGAGGAGGATATAGGGAGAGGGGGGAAAAGGGAAGTATATATGTATAGAGAGATTTCTCTGTTCAATCATGTTGTGTATGAGGTGGAACTGTCGTTTAAATAGATTGATGGTAATAGCTATATTAGTGGCTGAGGTGTAAACACAATGGGTAAATTAGTTTTTAAACAGCATACGTTGTAGTGTTGTAAGCAATCTCCTGTCTTATAGAGTCCGCGACTGGGTTTCTAATCTCGGTTGATATCTACACTATCTAATTGATTAATACTAGCTGATTAATTTATTATATATCAACATATCGTATATACCTTTATATAGATCTCTATTATGAACCACGCTATGTCAGCGGTACTGCTAATTAATCCAAGCCGGTCAAGTTCACGATTATGCAATTTAGTACTACAAGCCGATGTCTCATACCCCCCCCCCCAAAAAAAAAAAACAAATAAAAAAAAACCCTTATAAACTATAGTTTATTCTTGTCTCAGTATCGAGTAAATGCCACCAGTGACGGGATAAAAATCCAGAAAAAACATGTTTGGCATTCTCACCCGACTTACTGAGATAGTTGTGACATGATCACAGCTTAGAATATTCATAACGAGACTCCTATATGTTTAAACATATCGTGTATGACTTCGTATGCACCTCTACTATCCAATTGATCCAATACAAGACCATTGGATTGGCAGAATCACTAGAGTTCAAGACAAAATGCTTAGCGGTATTTAGTTAAGGCTCTTTACGTAAGGAGTTTCGAATCCTGTCGATGTTATCTGTGTCTTTTATTATTCTCAGGTCGATAAAATAAAGTACCAGCCAAGTTCTGGGGTCGATTTAATATTCTTCTACAAAGCATCATAGATGTAAATTGAAATTATAAAAGATGACTAAGACTTCATTTATGCTGATAAACGCCTCTCGACAAAACACAGGCGTAGAAAATATCGAATTTCCTTTCCCGCTTGTAAATCTGAGGCCTTCGCGCCTCCTAGTCAATGAAATCGATAAATTATGTCCAGACAGGAAGAGACGCAAGATGTGGTAAGAGTGGCGGTTGAAAGAGGTATATATTAATTTATTAAATCACATCTAAGCAGCTTAAGTCATCATTATGACACTCGACAGCAATAAAGTAGCAGTAGCAGAAAAATTTTGATTATATCTCTGATATCCTTCCATACTTGAGATTTCTGACCGTTAATCCACAGGACCATTTGTTGTCACTGTTCATATTTAATAGGTTTAGTTTAGTCTCCCATGAGATGAGTGTGAATCTCAAGGGTTTATTGGATGTTTTAGTGATAAGAGGTCCCGGTCCTATTATAAACCACTTTACCATTGTTCGTTAGTTGTACCTCAGAAATTGTTAAATCACTGAACTTAGTGCCTTCTAGTTGTTGTTCACTAGCTCTAGATAAACCCAGATCGAGCAGACCTGTCTTTTTTTTTTAGGTACGTCTGGAACTACATTATTCCACATATCATTTCCTTATTTAAAGCGTTAGGGTGTAATTTGAGGGAGATTTGGCTGTCATTTCCTGCAGATCAAACGACCAAGTAGAGGTCGTACGCCATCCACTTGTTGTCTAGCCCAAGTCATCCCTGATCAAGTAGACCTATTATGGAGATATTGTTTTTTCTTCATAGTGTATTTAGGAGAACATTATTGCAATGTTCTTTTCCGATTTTTGTTTTCAGGATGTGATCTGGAGGTGATTTGGTTACTATTTCTAGCAAGTCGCGCACCCACTTTAATTATCTCTTCGAAGATGGAGGCAGGCAAGGAAATTATTAAGTCCTCTTTTGCCATCAAAAGCAAAAACAAACCATCTAAGAGAACCTTTACGTGGTCACTCGACCTGCTAGAAATAGCAGTGAAATCACCTTCAAATGACACTCCACTGCCTAAAAAAAAAATGGTTTTTGTCGAGAAAAATTCAGTTGTTCGACCAGCTGAAAGCCCAACGAGTGAATTAATGTGTAAGTGGTCGAGTATTCCACACACTTGTGTACCCTATAACGTAATTCATAAGCTGAATCATTGACATAATATGACAGGACGGAACATTTATATTACCTGTATCATCTATTTGAAGGTCTTCCACATAGCTTCTGTCTACCCAAAGCTTTATATATATATATATATATATACTGTATTTTCCGTATGCTAAGGCGCATTTCTTTTCCCGAAAATGCCCTTAAAAATCACCCTGCGTCTGAGCATTGAAAGGTCAAGTTTTAGAAAGGAGTTTGCCAACTCTCATGAACCCCAGTTATGAGATACAGGCAATCATGAACCCTAAACATACAATATAAGCCTACAATTACCATTTATATGCAATAAATACAACATAAGCCTACAATTAGCATTTGTATGTAATAAATACCGTACATCACCTATCTATCATACCATATATAGTTTTACGAGGTATTTCTGATGTAGATAGGTATAACATTGTGTTAGACCATTGAAAATTTAATTAATACTAATTACAAATATTTAATAATAGGTCCAAAATGCGATAGTTTGTTGTGACAGAAAGAAAAATGACACTGTAGAGTCGGTGACTTGAATTTGCTAGTACGGTAAGCTATTAAATCCTTAAATATTTTTTTCCTCCAAAAAAATACCCAACTAATTATAGTGTACGTCTTACCACTTGTAGCGTCTCAGCATATAAAACGATATGTATATAGCCATGTATTTGTATATTTATTTATATATAAATAAATGGATTCAGTTGTTTGATCAACAGAACGGCTTACTCGATAAATTAATGTGTAAGTGACTGAATGTTCCGTAGAGACATGTAGCTTTAACGTAATTCTCAGACAGAAGGTTGGCCCTTTAATTAAAGGTAAACTCCATCTGACAAGCTTCCAAGCAGTTCCTGTCGACCCAATTTCATTCACAAGGCTCGGGAGTCAACATATGATTACATATAATGTATTCCTAGATACTTCTAACAGTCTGCTGTAACCCTTTTAATTGTACCTGCTTGTTTAGAGCTAAACAACAAGACCTTGTTATGAAATCTTAAGAAATAGTAAAGCACTGGACTAAACATTTTTTAATTTTATATTTTACTCAGGAAGGGAAGGGCAATGTCTGATTATTTTCAGAGCCACTGAGTCTGGTAGGAGGCTGACCATTCCATTTCTCCCTCAAGCATATCTTGTTTAGAATAGCGAGGGATTTTTGATTTGTAGGGAAGGCACATGGCTTAGTGGTTAGAACATTGGAGTTACAATCGCAAGATTGTGGATTCGATTCCCAGACCAGGTGGAGCATTGTGACCTTGAACAAGACACTTTATTTCATGTTGCTCCAGTTCACTTAGCTGTAGAAATGAGTTATGACGTCTCTGGAACCAAGTTCTATCGGCCATTACCTTTACCTTTCCCTTGGACAACATCGTTGACATGGAGATGGGAGACTAGTATACATAGGTGATTGTTGGTCTTCCACAAAAACACCTAGTCTGGGATTGTCTCTCGGAGTGGAACTTTCTAGGTGAAAAATCCATGGTCATTTGTGACCGAAGGAGGTCTTTACTAATTTGTAATCCCCACTTTCCTTTCTCACAAGCCTTTGCTTTTCTATGACCATTTACCCCTTCCTTCTCTTCCAGTGCTGCAGTTTGGGCATTGCTATTCTAGATGATAAAATACATTTTATCATCTAGCCTCAATAAGATTAGCTGGACAGTGTGGTAATGATGGCGATATACTTCTTATAGTGCAAACATTGATTTCTTTTATCAAAGATGTAATTTTCTTATTGATAGATATTAAGCAAAACTTATAAATTTTCTATTTTTGGTTGCTGCAGAATTTGTAGACTTTGATTTTGTAACAAACACCATTACTATTTGTTTATATATGGAATGTACTGAAGTTTATTATGTACAAGGGGTGAGTGTCATAACTAGCTTGGTAGCTTACTGTTAAGAAATATGAATAAAAATAGAAGCCATAATAATCATTATTGTTTAACGTCCACTTTTCCTGTTAGTGAGTTTAGGACGAGTTTTCAAAGATCATGTCAGTACTAAAGCAGGTTTACTGACCTCCCAGACAGGCCAGGAGGTTGTGTCTCTTTTACATATAGTCCCATGCTCAACCTAGTGCATTTTATTGTGGCACCAACACTTGGGAGGTTGTCATGCTTTGACGTCAACTGAAGGTTCCTTCCAAACCTTTTTTCCAATTCCAACCTACTCGTCCCCTCTATCTATCTTATTTCTCATTCTTTCTTCTGATGAAGGACTAGCGTCCGATACGTTAAGACCCTCTTCCTGCTATATCAAGCGTTAACCTAATATATCACTTCCATATACTGTACCGATTGTGTTGTTATTTCTGCTTACCTTTTACATATATATATATATATATATATATATAGTCCGAGCTGAAGATCCGCATAAGGTGAAACAATTGTTCTCTGTATGGTGAACTAACTGTTGTGTTACTACTTCTATATATATATATGTATATATTATAAAGAGCAAGGAATCAGTAATGTATCAAACCACAATTTATTAACATATTACATATGTTTCAATGTATGTAATATGTTAATAAATTGTGGTTTGATGTATTCCTGATTCCTTGTTCTTTATAATAGTATACTCTGCTCTGCACGAGCATCAAATGCTCAATCGGCATATCACCTACGGATGCATTTACCTGCAACCCTACAACAACAACTATATATATATATATATATATATATATTATTAGAAATGTTAGCTATCGCCGTATTTTGATTAAAGAAATTATTTAGCCTGATAGTGGGGTTAAGAACCCTCGGAGAAATGGAAAAAGATGAGTATTGACGTACATGGGAGTTGAACCTGCATCTTTGGTTATCCGGACCACTGTGCTACCATTTACACCAACACATCACCTACCTTTTTCCATTCAAATTAGAAGCTATAAACTTAGCGACTCTAATGTCAAGTAAGAATATTTTCAAAACAGCGAGTGGATTTGAAATTATTATATATATATATATATATATCAACTTATATATATATATATATATATATATTTAAAATAAACACATGAAATAATCACAGGGGATAATTTGTAAAGTGTGTAAGCACACATAGCTAGGTAGGTAACTAATTAATGTTTAACTAGAGCTTCAAATATTACCTTTTAAAAAATGATTTTTTAAAATGTAATATTTGAAGTTCTAGTTAAACTTACCTAGTTACCTACCTAGCTATGTCTGATGACACTTTACAAATTATACTCTGTGATTGTTTCATGTGTTTATTTTAAATATATATATATATATATCAATCAATTTCTAGTTGATATAAAATACTCGGATCTATTCATTGGAATCTTTGAGCTTATTCTACGGTGGATATGGCGCATGTCTCGGACATGACTCCCTTAATTTAATTTAATTAAATTAATTTTGGATATATATATATATATATATATATATATCGTTTCTGAATTTGTTTAGCAAGATTCTTTATCTGAAATCGTGTGTTGAAACCGATATTGTTATACTTTGGGAGGGTCATGTTGCCAATAAGAAACACACGCACCAGTTGCTTTCACTTCAATTTAATTTAATATATATTTATAAATTTACAAATTTATAAATTTCTGGTTGGTTGGTTGGTTCCACAACCAGATAGTTGTTTATATATATATAGTCATAGTTCTTTCGTCACACACTCTGTGACCTCTTCAGTGACTGGGGATTTCTTTCTTCGTTTCTGTGCCTTTCCTTTCTTCTATCCTACGCCATTTTGTTTGTGTGTGGGTTGCGTGCTCAGTTTGCGCATGCGCCACATCCGGGTGTCTGTGTGTGTTTGTGTTCATTTTTCTATTTTTTTATTTTTCTATTTATATTTGTGTGTGACGAAAGAACTATGACTATATATATATAAACAACTATCTGGTTGTGGAACCAACCAACCAACCAGAAATTTATAAATTTGTAAATTTATAAATATATATTAAATTAAATTGAAGTGAAAGCAACTGGTGCGTGTGTTTCTTATTGGCAACATGACCCTCCCAAAGTATAACAATATATATATATATATACGTGGGAAAGTAAAAATCGGAGAAGAGACCGTTAAAACATGTTTATTTAAAATATCACCTACGTACGTGATATTTTAAATAAACATGTTTTAACGGTCTCTTCTCCGATTTTTACTTTCCCACGTGCTTAGGCTCTGCTAACTCTCTAGCCCACTAAATATTAACACTTCGAATATTTAATACTGCCGGCACTAGTATCGAGCACCTTTGGCATACGCTACTTGGCAAATAACTATATGTATCACCTATCCCCCCTTTTTTTCTCTTTCTCGATACGTAAATACTATATATATATATATATATATATATTTGTTACAAATGCCATTTTGAGTAATTCCGTCCAATTTATTTGTCAATTGATTGAAATACCATGTATTTCATGAGATATATTGTCACAGAAGAGTAAAATACAGTTTAGGTTTGTACTAACATATGGGCCAATAAAGATCATATTTTTAAACATCTTACATATTAACACAGATAAAAAAACACTACTTTTTTTGTTCAAGAAGCCATCTCTTTTTATTCAAGTTAAGCTCTATTGAATTTATTATGACAAAGCAAGAGTCACCACCTACTACAAACAATCCTATTGCATAAATTATCATATATTCAATATTTAGTTTGCTGTGTGTATCTGGTTTAGATTAGGTACATTTGCATGTATCCTTGCATGTCATAAGAAGTAACTGTAGGAGTTGGCACCACAAACAATACCCAGTTGTAAAACATTGCCCCATAAATGACACCATGATAATTATTCAACCTGTCATGGGGCCAGCAAGGCTAACCCCCTGCTTTAGTTGGGAAAATGGTTTTAAAACACTTGTATGTCTGTCTATGTGTATTTGATACTTAGTTGCGTTCTCTGATGTACGTCTTCTCGCAAGTTTTAGTTCAATTGCCTCAGATTATATTAATCTGCTAAGGATTAGGATTAAATATATTTCTGTTTTGTTGACTTGAACATTTAATTCATCTTCACTTTGTCAACTCACGTAAGCTCTCTTCTTCTGTTATGGCAATGTTCTGGTATCTGTTGAATTATTTCCTCTTTATATATTTTAACCCTTTAGCATTTACATTACTCTATGTTTACTATTATATTTTCACACTAAAGGCTTTACCTCGCATAATATCAAATGTGAGATTTTGATATTATTTATTTTGGGAACAATATCTTAACATAAGCATGAGCAGCTGGTTACAGCCAGTTTTAGTAGAAAGAGGTGAGAGAATTCTTGCCGGATATGGCCGGTTTAAATGCTAAAGGGTTAAATGAATACATTGCATTTCTAGTCTTCAATGGTTAGCATTTACATATCATTATTGACCCTCTCAGGAATAAGTGGGCAAAGAAAAAGATTATTGTCATTTGTAACGATTTTGCTCTGATATACGAAAAGAGTGAGCCATAGCAAATGGCCAAAGGTCCTTTAGATCATTCCTTTTCCTTCAATTTTCCAACACCCTTCATATTATTATTATTAGGGCATTGGATTGGCAGTATTGGCAGAGCTTCAGACAAAATGCTTTGCAACATTTAGTGAAGTCTTTATAACATGATGAGTTCAAAATCCCACCGTGGTCAATGAAATAGAATATGAGTCAAGTACTGTGGTCACCCTTCCCCACAAAAAAAGTTGGTAGCCTTGTACTAAAATTAGAGATTTTTGTTGTTATTGTTATTCTCCTCCAAAAAATGTTGGTAGCTTTGTACTAAAAATGAAGTCCCCTTGCTCCTTCTTATCATTATTTTATTATTGTCCTGTATTGTCCTGTACTGTCCTTAATGTCTACTTTGTGTAAACTCTTGTGGTTAATAAAGATAGCATTAGTGGATTGGCAGTATCGGTAGAGGGTCGGACGCCATGCTTTCCAGTATAGTTACGTCCCTTTACGATCTGAGTTCAAATCCCGCCGAGGTTGACTTTGCCTTTCATCCTTACGGGGTCGATAAAATAAAATACCAGTAATGCACTGGGTAATTGCTGGCCTTGTGCCTAAAGTAGAAACAATTATTTTATTATTATGGGCAGTGAATTAGCAGTATCGATAGAGGGTCGGACATGCTTTCCAGCATAGTTACGTCCTTTTATGATCTGAGTTCAAATCTCGCCGAGGTTAACTTTGCCTTTCATCCTTACGGGGTCAATAAATTAAAGTACCAGTAATCTACTGAGTAATTGCTGGCCTTGTGTCAAAAGTAGAAACAATTATTTTATTATTATTATTATTCATTGATATTCATGCATAGTTTATTTTATATTTTTTATATTTTCATTGTTAAATTAGTTTTGCCATTGTGCACTTTTACTTGAACTTATTGTAAACCCCCACTGTCCATGTCTTTGTATTGTCCCCTACATGTCGGCCCTTTTGGCCAATAAATGAAATCATTATTATTATTGATTTTGTTTACTTGCAGGAATCAATGGATGCCAGTATGAAGGTATGATTGATTATTTTAAATAAACTTATTATGTGTATATGTATGTCTGTGTATATATCTATGTGTGTGTATCTCTGTGTGAACCTGTGTTTGACTAATTTGTTTGTCTAGGTGAGTTTGGTAACGATGTGTTTTATTAATTTGTTTACTTAGGTGAGTTTGGTAACTATGGCAATGGAGTGTATTTACCAAGTCTGTCTGTTAGGAATATGGGGGACATGTATGTTTTGTAAATAGTTTCAAAATATGATAAATAATCATATTCTGAGGTCTTATTAATTTTTCAGATTTTTTGTACCCACCATGCTTGTATTCCAACCCCCCTGCTTATTTCTGCGACAATTTTCTTTATACATTAAAAAACATTATACATGCCAAAAAATAAGTACATTACTAGAAATCCCATACGTTATAAAATAAATAGGATGGGTTGGGGTCTCAAAATGTAAAATAAACGACTAATTCTAGTTTTTAAAACAATCAATGGGGACAACCTAGAAAAATGACTGATTTTAGTTTATATATGCAATTGTTCCCCGGTATTCATGGGAGTTATGTTCCCAGGGTACCCGCAAAGAGTGAAAATCCATGAATATTGGACGTAGTCCATAAAAATGCAGGTGTGAGCCCCGCGAGTTGGAGTGGCTTTTCCAGCGCGTCTCTCTTGCCGTCCTCCGGGGAAACGCCTTCTCCATTCTGTCCACTGGGGCTGTGGGTGGTCCCCATGGCGTACCGTTGTAGTTGTTGTATACAGATATTAACTCATCAATCCCATTTAATATATATATATTTTTATATATAATGCTATTTCTATTTTTCAAAAATGCCTACAAACATCAAAACATAACGTAAAGTATAGTCAGGCAAATATGGTATATTGTTATTAATATTTTAGCGTTAAAAAGTGTGAAAAAATATATATTGCTATGAAAAAAATCCATAAAAAAATCATGGAAGATATTTACGATTCTGCAAATATGTGGTGGTTTCTACGAACAATTCCTAGTTAGGTTCTAAGGAAAATTCTGCGAATAACTGGGACCTGTGAATGCCAGGACCACAAATGTCGGGGGTACACTGTATATATGTATATATATGCCATCATGGAAAGCGAGGGGAAAAGGTTGGTGAGTGAATGTGTGTGTGTGCACCAATCTGATAAAAAGAACCAATCCCATTGACCTTTGGTGATCAGTTGTATCCCTCAATGGGTGAGCAACCTTACTGATTTCAGGAAAGAATGGAATGGAAGAATATTCTAAATGAGTTAATAAATATACACTGTAAAGTGGTCGTGTAGGCACCACGGTAAAGAAGCAACCAGTCCACACTGTAAATGAGGTTGGTGTTAGGAAGGGCATCCAGCTGTAGAAATCAAGCCAGAATCAGTTCTGTATGAGCAAGACATGGTCACCTGACCTGGCATTGCCTACAACAGGACAACCCCTCTAACTCATGCTAGTGTGGAAGAATGGATGTAAAATGATGATGATGATGATGATGATGATCAAAAGAAACCCAATAACACAATAACTGTTATGGGTAAATGAAACCTGGCCACCATTTTAGATTGTAGCATGTTTATATTCTATCCCATATCATCTGCCACCATTATAAGATGCTTTATTATATTATTTTACCAAATAGCTTCCATTCTCCTCTCTCTGTTATTGCCATGTCAAGTGTAAAGGTTGAACTCTTTTTTGTAGATTCGGTAATATGATCACATGCATATTCATGCATACACACTTGCTCATACACAAACACACGCACATGCTTCACATACACATATAAGTGGGTACACACACACACACACACACACACATATATATAGGTTCATAAAAACACACACAAATATGTGAGTACACAGACAAACACACAAATATACAGGTTCTTAAAAACACACACACACACACAAATATGTGAGTACACATTGACACACAGACAAATATATGGGTAGACATATATATACACATACACACACACTGTAAACAATGTAACAAAGCCACAATTGTTAGAAGCCAAATGACACCATTGAATGAACTTGATTAGTTTGTAATTTAAAACTACAAATGAAAAGTTCTAAACTAGCAGATATAATGACTAGATAAATGCAAGTATGACTGTATTGTTAAGAAGAACAATACCTTAACATAAGCATGAGCGGCCGGTCACAGCCAGTTTCAACAGAAAGAGGTGAGAGAATTCTGGCCGGATCTGGCCGGTTTAAATGCTAAAGGGTTAAGGGAGTGAAAGAGACACAAGCACACGTTTATAAACAATACAGCAACACCTGTATGTAAGATTTATACACACATACACACACATGTAGCAAAATAATTCAGTATTTGGAAGAATAAAGATATATATATATATATAAACATATACCTCTCCAAGACAATGTCACTACTGAGATCTTTGGTGCTACGCAGTAATACAGAAGACTCGCCTTGCCTATGTACAAAGCGAAACCTCTTAACCAAAAATACACCCCCATTCCACCCCCATCAACACCACCCCTTCCTCTGTAAAGTTATGTTGGTACCACAACATCCAGTCCTAAATAAATGAGGTCGTGTATGTGTCACGACAAAAAAAACACGGTAAAAACCTCCCAGTCCCACACTGCAAACGTGGTTGGTGTTAGGTAGGGCATCCAGCCGTAGAAAACCTGCCAGACAGCCCGATACGAGCAATCTTGCCTCAAGTAGGACAATTCCTGTCTAACCCATGCTAGCGTGGAAGATGGTCACTAAACGAAGATGATGATGATGAATATATATATATATCATCATCATCACCGTTTTACGTCCGTTCTTCTACGCTAGCATGGGTTAGACGGGTTGTCCTGTTGTGTGCAGTGTCTGGTCGGCTGACCATGCCTTGCTCATACAGGAACTGATTTGGCTTGATTTCTACAGCTGGATGCCCTTCCTAACACCAACCTCATTTACAGTAAGTGCTGGGTGCTTTTTCGTGGTGCCTACACATCCACTTTACAGTGTGGGCTGGGTGCTTTTTTGCCGTGGCACCTCCACGACCACCTTGCAGTGGGGGGTGTGGGGGCATATTGTCTATATGCTTCAGCTTGTACCCATGGGAGGTCGAGTACTCTGTATTACTGCGTGACGCCAGAGGTCACGGTCGTGTGTCATCGCCTTTGAGAGGTGTAATTGGGTAAGGTCGGCTTTTATCACCTCATCCCAGGTCATCTTGGGTCTCCCCACTCCGCGGTTTCCATCGACATATATGTACGTAAAATTTAAACAGAAATAACAACCCAATCGGTACAGTATATGGAAGGAGTATATTAGGTTAATATTTGATAAAGCAGATGTATGTATATATATATATGTATGTATGTATGTGTGTGTATGTTGATATTGAAATGCTGTAGATTTTCAAGTTTTCACTGATAAAATGATATCTTTTAACTTTTTTCAGATGGTTTGGCACTTTGGTTGGAGGAATGGAGGATACAAGTTCCCCACAAGTTTTTTACCCCAATAATACATTAACGATAGCAATCCAACCCTCTGCTAGTATGCCGAGCAACCCTCAGCCCAATATGCTGCAATCCACGCAGACATATACAACAATGCGCCAGGCAACAGTACCAACTGAGCAGATTTTTAATTCTCAAAGTCAGTCTTCTGCAACAAGAACTAACAGTCGTGCCAGTAATGGATTTGAGCTATCCCGTTTACCAGGACCTTATGCCAATGGTATTAATGTCGGTTCTGTTGCCAATTTTTCAACTGCAGATGTTAACCAAATCATTACACCTGGAAAACAGTCATATATAACAACAGGATTACCAAATATCACCAGTTTGAGTGATCCAATCCACTTCCTTCCTTCAACAACTCTAAATACCTGTGCCCCAGGATCCTTCATAGAGAAGATTGAGCGTTTACCAAGCTTTAGTACAATTGTTGCCTCAGCAGCTTCCAGCAACCCTATGATAGGTTTACAGTGTCAATTCCCCAATGTTGCACAGTCTTCAATCGATCAGCTAACATCCACATCCACTACATCATTGCCTGTCCAGACCAACAACACTAACGCCACCATGCTGACAACTACCAACATTCCTGTTTCCAGCACGCCATCGCAAGTTGACAGCTTCCAGTCTGTTTCACCTAATTTCACTAACTACTATGCTGGTCGTAACACACAGCAACAGCTACACCAAACTGTGATCCAGCATCTCCCTGCTGGAACATCAAAGGTGATGACTTCACAGGGTCCTGTCACTGATGCGACAGTATCTCAACTGTCATGTTCACCTTCTTTGTCTACAAGCCCTTCTCAATCTCCAGTATCAGTTTCACCCCATTACCAAAATAATACTAAAGCTAGATCTTCTTCTTCTGTTGTCTCTTTGTCTGTATGCATGGGTGGTCAGATGAGCTCGAATGTAACCAGTGAAGACTGTCTGACAAAGGCATCAAAAATGTCCCATGGTAAAATAACTATGGAACATCCAGATAATTCTGTTAGCAAAAACAAAAACTCAAAATCTGATAAGCTAGGTGAAATTTGTGAGCAGAATATTTCTAAGTTAAAATGTAAATTCTCTCAGCCATCTTTACAACAGCAGTCTACAATGTCTTCAAACACTGTTCACCAAATATCTGCTGGTAACCTCAATAAAATGATAGAGAAAACCTGCAAACAAACTCAGAAGATTGCTATATCTGACCAGGTTTCAAAACCTTGCACGAGAAACTCAGTTAAAAATAGTGCGGCCAAAAAGGAAATTGTCATTGTAGCACCATCACAGTTAACCATGGTGGCAAAGCCTGATACGACACCACTTTATGTGGATGCCACTGGTCAAGCATCTGTAATGGCTAACCAAAATAACAGTATTGAAAAATCTAAAGGAGTCCAGTTTTTTGTGATGGGTGCACTGGAAGGAAAAGCTACATGTATGGATAACTTTCCATATCATGACACTCCTCCGGAAATGGAATCTGCCATTGCTGATCTTCCGCCAACATTTGACCGACAACCTACTGTTGATGGCATCTTGATGAAATCTCATGCAATGCCGATTTCCTTTGATCTACTGAGTAGGGAGCAGCTTGAATTTGTATCATGTGACAGTGAGAAAGTGAAGCAAGAGCCATCGGAAAAAAGAGTGGATGATTCTCAGAGTCAACCAGCAGACTTTCAACTTCTGCTTCAACAGCAGCAGCAACAGCTAACTCTGCAGCAATCTGTGCAACAAATCCAAGCTGTGCAGCAATCTCAACAGGTATCATTACAGCCAGCAGCACCACAAACACTTCAGCAGTTTCAGTCGTTTACACCAGAACAATTTCAAGGGACTCAGTTCCGACAATTACAACCCCAGCAATCAGAATTTCAACAGATACAAACCCCTGGTCCACAGCAACAACAACAACCACAACAGCAGCCGCAACAGCAACAGCAACCACAACCACAACCACAACCACAGCCGCAACAACAGGTGGTAGCCCAGCCCCAACCTCAGTTGCAATTAAACATGTTAATATTTGCAGATGCACAGACACAAATACAACAACAGCAGCAGGATAATTTAGCGCAGTTTACACAGCAAGTTCAACAAGCATCTCAGCAACTACAACAACAGCAGCAGCAGCAACAACAGCAACAACAACAGCAGCAACAACAGCAGCAACAACAGCAACAACAACAGCAACAACAACAGCAGCAACAACAGCAACAACAACAGCAGCAACAGCCACAAACTCATATATTACCACAGCAGATTCACCAACAGATACAACCAGCTCCTGGTCAACAGCAACCCCAAGTTGCCGGTACAGTTGTTACTGTTCAACAGCCCCTTCTCTCCCCATGTCCGCAAATTAACCCCACTCTTCCTATTGAAACATCGCCAAGTAACCCCCGTAAAAGCCCTCGTCAGAAACAGGCGTTGACTTTCATGGAATCTGCAGCGAAAGCAGTCGTGACAACAACAGTTGTTGACAGTGCCACCTTTGTGACTGTTTCAATTCGGAATAATCGCAAGGTGCCACTGACAGTGCAAGCAAAAACTAACACCACAAACAGCAACCTTGCATCCGGAGGTTTACCGTCTGTGTCTCAATGGTCAGGGGAGGCAACTCCTGTTTCAGTGAAGCGAAAACATTCTGACTGCAGTGATAATGCTGACTCCGAAGGCAGCGATGTAGATAGTGGTGAGGACAAAAGAAATGATAGTGGGGATTTATCCCTGGAGGAAAACCTAGAATCTAATTTGTACACACTTAAACCTCCGTCTGTTCTACCCAACCTCAGCACTCTTGGTTCCCCAGCACCTCCACCCACTCCTGCTACTCTAGCAGAGGATAACATTGAAACTAAGGACATCAAAGAAGAATTAGATCGGACAGAAGTGGAGATTCGCATTGATGATTCCCAGTGTGTTCTCCACGGTGAGCAGAAGCGATGGCAGTGTTGTCATTGTCCAAAATCTTATACCACAAAACATAATTTGGTGACCCATATTCTTGACCATCAGGGTATTAAGCCCCACTTATGTATGATTTGTCATAAGTATTTCAAGCAGTTGAGCCATCTAAATACACACATGCTGACCCATGAGAACATTAAGCCTCATGTGTGTCAAATATGTAAGAAAGGTTTCACACAAATCTCTCACTTAAAACGGCATCAAGCTGTACACTTAGACAGCAAACCTCACTTGTGTGATAAATGTAATCGTGGCTTTGCTTACCCCAGCGAGCTACGGGTGCACAAAGAGAAGCATGATCTTGGTCGTGACAAATGTCACGACTGCGGAGAGGACTTTTCTAGTCAGCGACTCCTCCGACAGCATCAGGTGAAACATGAGCACCGAGAAGACTTAACTTGTAAAATATGCACAAAAATATTCCGATATCCAAGTCAATTAAAGGATCATATGATTACTCATTCCGGTACAAGACCCCATATTTGTCCTGAGTGTGGAATGGACTTCATGAAGGTAAGATTTCAGCTTGGCTTATTTTTATTGCTTTACTACTGTATATATGAAATTTGAAATGTGTACATGACAACGTAAATGACCATAAAACATTTATAAAGGTCTATTTTGCTGTTCTAGATGACCTGTAAAGGCCTTGGACACTGTCCTCTGGTCCTATCAAGTAAAAAAAAAAAATGACTGCTTAATCTTTTAGCATTTACATTGCTGTTAGGAAGGGCATCCAACTGTAGAAATCAAGCCAAAATCAGTTCCGTATGAGCAAGACATTGTCACCTGACCTGGTGTTGCCCACAACAGGACAACCCGTCTAACCCATGCTAGCGTGGAAGAATGGATGTAAAACGGTGATGATGATGATTACTCTATGTTTAGTATTGTATTTTCACAGTAAAGGCTTTATCTCACAAAATATCGAATTTATGAGATTTTGATATTATTTATTTTGAGAACAATACCTTAATGTCAGTATGAGCTGCCAGTTGGAACAGAAAGAGGTGAGAGAATTGTGGCCGAATACGGCCAGTTTAAATGTTAAAGTGTAAAGGAAATTGACGGTCTCAGTTATATATGTGTGTATGACATATCTTGATACTGTGTTGACTGAGTTCCTCATCAGACACACACATGTATGCACACTTATGTAATCACATACACATATATATGCACACACACACACACATGTACAGACGTACCAGCACAGGCATATACACACATGTATGCACACACACACACACACACACACACACACACACACACACGTATGTATGCATGCACACCGTCAAACATATTTATAGGATTCATACAGATGAATGTATGCACACACACACACATGTACAGACGTACCAGCACAGGCATATACACACATGTATACACACACATGTACAGACATACAAGCACAGGCATATATACACATCTATGCACACACACACACACACACACACATGTACAGACGTACCAGCACAGGCATATACACACACATATTCATGCGCACACACACACACACGTATGTATGCATGCCCACCTTCAAACATATTTATAGGATTCATACATATGAATGTATGCACACACACACACGTACAGACGTACCAGCACAGGCATATACACACATGTATGCACACACATATTCATGCACACACACACACACACGTATGTATGCATGCACACCTTCAAACATATTTATAGGATTCATACATATGAATGTATGCACACACACACACGTACAGACGTACCAGCACAGGCATATACACACATGTATGCACACACATATTCATGCACACACACACACACACACACACACGTATGTATGCATGCACACCGTCAAACATATTTATAGGATTCATACAGATGAATGTATGCACACACACACACATGTACAGACGTACCAGCACAGGCATATATACACATGTATACACACACATGTACAGACATACAAGCACAGGCATATATACACATGTATGCACACACACACACACACACACACATGTACAGACGTACCAGCACAGGCATATACACACACATATTCATGCGCACACACACACACACGTACGTATGCATGCCCACCTTCAAACATTTATAGGATTCATACAGATGAATGTATGCACACACACACACGTACAGACGTACCAGCACAGGCATATACACACATGTATGCACACACATATTCATGCACACACACACGCACACACACACACACACACACACACACACACACACACACACACACACACACACGTATGTATGCATGCCCACCTTCAAACATATTTATAGGATTCATACAGATGAATATATGCACACACACACACACACACGTACAGACGTACCAGCACAGGCATATACACACATGTACACACACACACACACACACACACACACGTATGTATGCATGCACACCTTCAAACATTTATAGGATTCATACAGATGAATGTATGCACACACACACACACATAGACATTCATATACACACACACACATACATTTTATATACGAACAGATCATTTAAAAAAAAAATAAATACAGTTATAAAAATATTTTGCAAAGATGTGGTGAGTGTCACTGTCAACAGTGACAGTTGTTGACTATTTCAGTTGAAAACAGCTCAACACAGTCAAAGACGAACTAAACCATATTTTATCATCTTGATCTAAATCTACATTTTGTAGTTTTTGAATTTCTGTTTGAAATCAGGAAGTGGCCTTTCTCATTATGTAGAGAGGGGTGGTGGTGGTGGTGGTGGTGTTGGTGTTGGCCTTTCTCATTATGTAGAGAGGGGTGGTGGTGGTGGTGGTGGTGGTGTTGGCCTTTCTCATTATGTAGAGAGGGGTGGTGGTGGTGGTGGTGGTGGTGTCGGCCTTTCTCATTATGTAGAGAGGGGTGGTGGTGGTGGTGGTGGTGGTGTTGGCCTTTCTCATTATGTAGAGAGGGGTGGTGGTGGTGGTGGTGGTGGTGTTGGCCTTTCTCATTATGTAGAGAGTGGTGGTGGTGGTGGTGTTGGCCTTTCTCATTATGTAGAGAGGGGTGGTGGTGGTGGTGGTGGTGTTGGCCTTTCTCATTATGTAGAGAGGGGTGGTGGTGGTGGTGGTGGTGTCGGCCTTTCTCATTATGTAGAGAGTGGTGGTGGTGGTGGTGTTGGCCTTTCTCATTATGTAGAGAGCGGCGGTGGTGGTGGCCTTTCTCATTATGTAGAGAGCGGCGGTGGTGGTGGCCTTTCTCATTATGTAGAGAAGTAGTGGGTGGGGGTGGCCTTGCTCATTATGTAGAGGGGTGGTGGCCTTTCTCATTATGTAGAGGGGTGGTGGTGGCCTTGCCCATTATGTAGGGAGGGGTGGTGGTGGCCTTGCCCATTATGTAGAGAGGGGGTGGGTGGGGATGGTCTTGCTCATTAAGTAGAGTGGGGTGGGTGGGGGTGGCTTTGCTCATTAAGTAGAGTGGGGGTGGTCTTGCTCATTATGTAGAGAGGGGTGGTGGTGGTCTTGCTCATTATGTAGAGAGGGGTGGTGGTGGCCTTGCTCATTATGTAGAGAGGGGTGGTAGTGGCCTTGCTCATTATGTAGAGAGGTAGTGGGTGGGGGTGGCCTTGCTCATTAAGTAGAGTGGGGGTGGTCTTGCTCATTATGTAGAGAGGTAGTTGGTGGGGGTGGCCTTGCTCATTAAGTAGAGTGAGGTGGGCAGTGGTGGTCTTGCTCATTTGGTGGGGGTGGCCTTGCTCATTATGTAGAGAGGGGTGGTAGTGGCCTTGCTCATTATGTAGAGAGGGGTGGTAGTGGCCTTGCTCATTATGTAGAGAGGTGGTGGAGGCCTTGCTCATTATGAGAGGGGTAGAGGTGGCCTAGCTCATGTAGAGAGGTAGTGTGTAGTGGTGGATTTGCTCATTATGTAGAGAGGGTAGTAGATGGAGATGGCCGAGCTCATGTAGAGAAGTAGTGGGTAGAAAGACAACATTATTATGTAGCTAGTGAAAGCACTGGGTATACAAAATGTGCTGTTAATGTCAGGTCTTAGGTATATTTCATGGGAACTATAGATTTAGATATGTATTAATTTATGCAATCTCGGTTACTTCTATTCTATATACAAGGTGGGTGGAAAGAAACTCCCCATAGTTATTACTTATAACTATTGACCTACTATGACCTCATATATCTATATAAATGTACACATCTTTAATCATCATCGTTTAATGTCTATTTTCCACGCTAGCATGGGTTAGACGGGTTGTCCCATTAGAAGCAAGTTGGGTCAGGTGACTGTCTTGCTCATATAGGGCTCTTTCTGGCTAGATTTCTATGGCTGGATGCCCTTCTTAACGCCAACCACATTTACAATGTGTGCTCGGTGCTTTTTGTCATGACACCTACACAACCACTTAATATATATATATTAAATATGTAGAAATTTATATACATGTTTACAGTCTTGGTTACTTCCATTTTGTATATAAGCAGATATAACTTTATCATACATTTAGTACTAGATATATGTGGGAGTAGTCACAGATAGAGGCCACGATGGCACAAAGGCCACAAGTTTCTCAGATTGTTGAGTCTACGTCAACCTGAATTGAGCAAGACTATGATCTAAGGCATTCCAGCCATGACTATCCTATCTTTTTATAATTTTATTATTTCTTTGATAACAAGGGCGATGGATTGACAGTATCGGTAGAGGGCTGGATGCCATGCTTTGTAGCATAGAATTACGGCCCTTTATGATCTGAGTTCAAATCCCGCCGAGGTTAACTTTGCCTTTCATCCTTACGGGGTCGATAAAATAAAGTACCAGTCACGCACTGGGGTCGATTTAATCAACTTTCCCCTCCCCCAAAATTACTGGCCTTGTGC
>OZ024753.1:34305472-34317972 GCA_964016885.1 Eledone cirrhosa
GGACGTAAAAATGAAATGAAATGAAATGATATATACACACACATACATGATATATATATATATAGCTTTTGTTGACTTGGAGAAAGCCTTCGACAGAGTCCCCTGTTCCATTATCTGGTGGGCTCTTAGAAAACTAGGTGTTGATGAATGGCTTGTGAGAGCTATACAAGCCATGTATAAAGAAACAGTCAGCAAGGTTAGAATTAACAACGAATATAGTGAAGAGTTTAGCGTAAAAGTTGGTGTTCATCAGGGCTCTGTTCTTAGCCCCCTAATATTTATTATTGCCCTACAGGCTATAACAGTGGAGTTCAAGACCGGCTGCCCATGGGAACTCCTATACGCAGACGACCTGACACTCATAGCGGAATCAATGACCGAGCTAGAGAAGAAATTCCAAACATGGAAGCACGGCCTAGAATCAAAAGGCCTTAAAATTAACCTGGCTAAGACTAAAGTTCTAGTTTGTAGGAAGGAAAATAGGGCATCGGTCCCATCTGGGAAATAGCAATGCTCAGTGTGTAGGAAAGGCGTAGGTAGAAACTCCATTTTATGTCCCAAATGCAAAGTATGGGTGCATAAAAGATGTAGTGGGATCACAGGTAAGCTAACTAAGAACATAGATTTTACATGTGGCCGGTGCTCTGGTGCAATAAGTAGCAGCAAGTGCCCACAAAATACTAGCTCTTTCAATTGCGCAGAGGGTTCTATAGAAATAGTGGACAGCTTCCGTTACCTGGGTGACAAAATCAGCAGTGGGGGAGGGTGCTCTGAAAGTACAGTAGCTAGAGTCAGAACTGGATGGAAAAAGTTCAGAGAGCTTATACCGCTATTAGCTGCTAAAGGGTTCTCCCTAAAAATGAAAGGCAGGTTGTACGATGCCTGCATACGAACAGCAATGTTGCATGGCAGTGAGACCTGAGCATTGTCTACAGAGGATATACGCAGACTAGAGAGGAACGAAGCTTGCATGCTCCGCTGGATGTGTAATAGTAATATACGTGAACGGCAAAGCATAAACGAACTAAGGGAAAAATTAGAAATAAGAGGGACCAGATGTTGTTTACTCGAGAGAAGGCTACGTTGGTATGGTCACGTGATGCGCATGAAAGACGACAGCTGTATAAAAAAGTGCAGGGCAATAAAGATAGACGGTAGCCACGGAGTAGGCAGACCCAGAAAAACCTGGGACGACCTGATAAATTCCGACCTCACACACTTACACCTCTCCAAGACAATGTCACTGGACCGAGATCTTTGGCAGTACTCAGTAATAGAGAAGACCCGCCTTACCTGAATTCAAAGTAAAACCTACTACAGTCAGTAGGCATCTCTAACAAAACACACCCCCGTCCCACCACTCCCACCCCATCCACACCGCCCCTTTCAATGTAAAGTTATGTTGGTGCCACAACATCCAGGCCGAAACAAATGAGATCGTGTAGGTGTCACGACAAAAAAACACACAGTCCACGCTGTAATGTGGCCGTGTAGGCAACACGGTAAAAACCTCCCAGTCCCACACTGTAAATGTGGTTGGTGTTAGGAAGGGCATCCAGCCGTAGAAAACCCTCCAGACAGTCCTATGCGAGCAAGACAATCACTCTTGCCTCAAGTGGGAAAACTCCCGTCCAAACCCATGCAAGCGTGGAAAATGGACGTTAAACGATGATGATGATGATGATGATATATATATATATACACACACATACATGACATATATATATATATATACACCCACATACATGATATATATATATATATACACACACATGATATATATATATATATACACACACATACACATTATATATATATATATATATATATATACACACACATACACATGATATATATATATATACACACACACATACACATGATATATATATATATATACACACACATATACATGATATATATATATATATACACACACACATACATGACATATATATACACACACATACATGATATATATATATATATACACATACATGATATATATATATATATATATACACATACATGACATATATATATATATATACACATACATGACATATATATATATATATACACATACATGACATATATATATATATATATATATATACACACACACATGACATATATACATATACACACACACACATACATGACATATATATACACACATACATGACATATATATATATATATATATATATACACACATACATGACATATATATATATATATATACACACATACATGACATATATATATATATATATACACACATACATGACATATATATATATATATATATATACACACACATACATGACATATATATATACACACATACATGACATATATATATACACACACATACATGACATATATATATATACACACACACATACATGAAGGTCATGAAGGTCACAGAAAAAGTAATAGCGCAACTAATCAGAGAGAGAATTGATCTAGATGAAATGCAGTTCGGATTTGTGTCAGGCAAAAGTACCACAGACGCTCTTTTCATTGTACGACAACTACAGGAGAAGTACCTAGCTAAAAGTAAACCCCTATACTTAGCTTTTGTTGACTTGGAGAAAGCCTTCGACAGAGTCCCCCGTTCCATTATCTGGTGGGCTCTTAGAAAACTAGGTGTTGACGAATGGCTTGTGAGAGCTATACAAGCCATGTATAAAGAAACAGTCAGCAAGATTAGAATTAACAACGAATATAGTGAAGAGTTTAGCGTAAACGTTGGTGTCCATCAGGGCTCTGTTCTTAGCCCCCTACTATTTATTATTGCCCTACAGGCTATAACAGAGGAGTTCAAGACAGGCTGCCCATGGGAACTCCTATACGCAGACGACCTGACACTCATAGCGGAATCAATGACCGAGCTAGAGAAGAAATTCCAAACATGGAAGCACGGCCTAGAATCAAAAGGCCTTAAAATTAACCTGGCTAAGACTAAAGTTCTAGTTTGTAGGAAAGAAAATAAGGCGGCGGTCCCTTCCGGGAAATGGCCATGCTCGGTGTGTAGGAAAGGCGTAGGTAGAAACTCCATTTTATGTCCCAAATGCAAAGTATGGGTGCATAAAAGATGTAGTGGGATCACAGGTAAGCTAACTAAGAACATAGATTTTACATGTGGCCGGTGCTCTGGTGCAATAAGTAGCAGCAAGTGCCCACAAAATACTAGCTCTTTCAATTGCGCAGAGGGTTCTATAGAAATAGTGGACAGCTTCCGTTACCTGGGTGACAAAATCAGCAGTGGGGGAGGGTGCTCTGAAAGTACAGTAGCTAGAGTCAGAACTGGATGGAAAAAGTTCAGAGAGCTTATACCACTATTAGCCGCTAAAGGGTTCTCCCTAAAAATGAAAGGCAGGTTATATGATGCCTGCATACAAACAGCAATGTTGCATGGCAGTGAGACCTGGGCATTGTGTGCAGAGGATATACGCAGACTAGAGAGGAACGAAGCTTGCATGCTCCGCTGGATGTGTAATAGTAATATACGTGAACGGCTAAGCATAAATGAACTAAGGAAAAAATTAGAAATAAGAGGGATCAGATGTTGTTTACTCGAGAGAAGGCTACGTTGGTATGGTCACGTGATGCGCATGAAAGACGACAGCTGTATAAAAAAGTGCAGGGCAATAAAGATAGACGGTAGCCACGGAGTAGGCAGACCCAGAAAAACCTGGGACGACATGATACATTCCGACCTCACACGCTTACACCTCTCCAAGACAATGTCACTGGACCGAGACCTTTGGCAGTACTCAGTAGGCATCTCTAACAAAACACACCCCCGTCACACCACCCCCAACCCATCCACACCGCCCCTTACAATGTAAAGTTATGTTGGTGCCACACCATCCAGGCCGAAACAAATGAGATTGTGTAGGTGTCACGACAAAAAACACACAGTCCACGCTGTAATGTGGCCGTGTAGGCAACACGGTAAAAACCTCCCAGCCCCACACTGTAAATGTGGTTGGTGTTAGGAAGGGCATCCAGCTGTAGAAGACCTGCCAGACAGTCCTATGCGAGCAAGACAACCACTCTTGCCTCAAGTGGGAAAACCCCCGTCCAAACCCATGCAAGCGTGGAACACGGACGTTAAACGTTGATGATGATGATGATGATACATGACATATATATATATATATATATACACACATACCTGACATATATATATATATATATACACACATACCTGACATATTTATATACACACATACATGACATATATATATATATATATATACACACACATACATGATATATATATATATATATACACACATACATGACATATATATATATATACAGGGTGCGGACGATATTTGTTCGCAAGATTACTGTCTAGGAAAAAATAACAGTAGTTTTATTTTTTAAGATATATTTATCAAACTTGGGTCAGTTTGTCTTCATGACTTGTTCTTTCGATCTCACTCGATAAACACGCCATTGGCTTTGATGACGGCCTCAAGGCGGCGTCGGAACCGGCTACAGGCCTTCGTCACTGTCCCCCGACTTAGGACCCTAAAGGCACTTGTGATCCTGGCCTTCAGATCGTCTTTCGTATTGCAGCTAGATCTGTTGGTGTCTCGTTCCACTGCGCCCCACACAAAGAAGTCGAGGGGGTGGGAGGCTAGATGTCAGGTGAAGTGTGGTCAACGAAGTTCTCTGACAGCCAGGCTTAGGTCTTCCGGCTGGTATGGCAGGGCGCTGAGTTTTGCTGCCACACGTACGGCCTACCTGCAGATACCTGGTGGATCCAGGGCTTTACTACCTCGCTCAGAATGCGGATGTAGCCATCAGTGTTCAGCTTGAGGCCCTCAGAGAAGAAGTGAGGTGGCATGACGTCACCTTGACTGCTGACGACACCTAAGACCAATGTTGTCGTTGGCAACTTTATCTGCATGACTCTGGGCATGTCTTTGGATGAGACAGCGAGCCACCTGTTGTTCTGGGAGTTGATCTTCTGGTCTTGGCAGAAGTTTTTCTCGTCGGAGAAAAAACACAGCATGTCTGGCTCCAGTGGGTGTTTCAACTTGTTGATCAGCTTCTTTGCGCGTTTGTCGCTTTTCTTGCATCGCCTTTGACAGAAATTGTCCTTTCCTCATCTTGTAGGAAACATAGCGAATGTCTTCATGTACCACCAGCCTAATGAGCTTTTCATCCACACCTTTCTCCCTTGCAATGGCATACATCGACTTGCTAGGTTCATTGTTGATGATATCCTGAACTTCAGTGACGAACTCGGGTGTTCTGAAGGTGTCGGATCGTCGATCATGTGTTTTCCTCTCTGATGTTGCTTCGTAGTCGAATCCTGAATCTTCCAATTCCTTTCTGACCTTTTCCACCATTCTCCTGCTGACGCTGAGAAAGTCTGAAATTTCCTTATTTGTCCTCCCGGCACAGATTCCAAGAAGAACTCCGTGTCTCTTCCACAAATTTGGAGGTTCAAAATTATTCATAATCAATTATTCTGAAAATAAATAGTGGAAATATAGTCACTGTTTTTATGAAGACAAGAGTGACAACGGAAGTAAAACAAATTTGCATAAAATTAGCAGTTGAAAATTGCGAACAAATATCGTCCACACCCTGTAGAAATATACACACACATACATGACATATATATATATATAAATATGACATATATATATACATATATATATATACACACACATACATATATATATATGTCTGGAGATTCTCTCAGTATCTTTTATGCTTTAGAAGAAACAGTAAATCTTCAATATGACATTTTACACTAGTTGTCACTTTTGACATTTGTTAAGAATTAAGAGTCTTTCTCTCCCTGTCTCTCCTCCTTGCTTCTGTTTTCTTTAATTGTTTACATGTAAATGTTTATATTAGAGATGTTAAACTAATGAATTAACTGGTTTTCATTTATTAAGAGGTTGTTTTTCAGATATTAGTGTAAGGTTTGAAAAACTTATCTCAGTTCTAGTGAGCTGTTGTAAAATTATGTTTATCTATAAAGGATAACATCTTCCAGGTTGTAAAAATATCATTGTTCAAACATGGATTTTAAGTATGTGTTTAATATTGAAACTGAATTGCTTGGTAACTATAATGTCAATGACTTTTTTTTTTAAGAGTATGTCTTCTTTAAGTAGTGGAATTAGTATAAAGGTTAGGAATAGAGTCTCAGCTAGTTTGATCCACAGGCTGTGACATGTTTTCAGCTTTTAACCTTGTCACTTCGGCCACAAATCTGGACACAGTCACCTGTAAAGCTGAGTAGTGGAAGGTAGCCAAATACTGGGACTTGACCGGCTGCTTCTTTTTTGTGCTAGCTGCTGCCTTCAGGGCCTCAGGGGTACTTGATCCCTGCACTAGCGTTTTCCTCAGCAAAATTAGGAGGAATGTATCCTATCTGAGGAAGGAGCCCCTTTAAGGTGGAGTGGCTGATAAACTGGGTTTGTTCTCCATGGCATTGCCTTCACTATTTTGTCAGTGGGGTACAGCTGAGGTATAGTGTCTGCTGCTCCCCGCCTTTCCTTTTACTTCCATTATTTGCTGGCCTTGTGCTTAAATTTTTCTTTTTCTTCACCCACTTATTCCTGAGAGGGTTGTGGGAGTAGGAACAGAGTTCTCAAATGCTCCTTCTGGCAGGTCTTGTCAGAAGCAACCATCTCCAACTGATCCAGCTGGATCCCCAAGTGTGATTATCCAAGCTCATGTATTTATATCCAACGATCTTCCTTGGCCTCTACCCGTTGGGTCTCCTAAATTAGAAATCAATATTTCTCATGCTGATTGGTGTCTGAAATTACTGCTCTAATCAATTATTATCCTCTCATATTAGCTTATATAGTCAGATTTCCTTTTATTTTTATGCCAATTGCTGCAGCTTTTGAGCTGCCCGAGAAAATAGAAAATATGGGTGATAGAACAATTAATTGTGATGGCAACTGCTGTATCCCGCTGTTTGTAAATTTCCTTTGGTGTGTGTGTTTTTCTGGTTATTAAATGTAATCAATAAAGACAATCACCATCAGTAGTTCCAATCTGACCAGATAGTTTAACCCTTTAGTATTTAAACCAGCCATATCTGATCAGAACTCTCTCACCTCTTACTGTTTAAATCAGTTGTTCATACTGACATTAAGGTATTGTTCTCAAAATATAAAATAACATCATCAGAATCTCGTAGATTCGATATTATGTGAGGTAAAGCCTTTGCCATGAAAATACAATAGTGAATATAGAGTAATGTAAATGTTATGTGAGATACTATGTGAGGTAAAGCCTTTACCATGAAAATACAATAGTATATATAGAGTAATGTAAACGCTAAAGGGTTAAAATGACTTTATGTAACACTAACATAAGCTCTGTCTCAATGAATAGCTATTAGAATAATATTATCTCACCAACTGGTTTAAATAATTATATATGTAACCAAATAACTATGGTGGTATAAGGAAAAGCATCTAGTCTGCACTGAAAGGTGGTGGTGGTGGTGGTGGTGGTGCTGGTGTCATGACAAAACGCACCTAGTCCACTCTGTAAAATGATAGTGCTGGAGTCATGATAAAATGTTTCCAGTATATGCTGTGAAGTTGTTGGCATTAGGAAGGACATCTAGCTGTAGAAATTAAGCCAAAAATGGTGAGTATGAGTCAGAGTTGGTGACCTGGCTAGTCTGACCACAGTTTGTGTCAACCTGTCTAACCAAACACAAGCATGGAAAATAGATTTAAACAGTGATGATGATGATGATGAATATACTCTGCCATTAGCTTTTGTCATAATGAAGCATTATTGGCAGTATCGGTAGAGAGTCGGACGCCATGCTTTCTAGCATAGTTACGTCCCTTTACAGTCTGAGTTCAAATCCCGCCGAGGTTAACTTTGCCTTTCATCCTTACGAAGTCGATAAAATAAAGTACCAGTAATGTACTGGGTAATTGCTGGCCTTGTACCTAAAGTAGAAACAATTATTAAAATAAATAATTGTTTCTACTTTTGGCACAAGGCCAGCAATTATCCAGTACATTACTGGTACTTTATTTTTTCGACTTCGTAAGGATGAAAGGCAAAGTTGACCTCGGCGGGATTTGAACTCAGAATGGAAAGGGCCGTAACTCTATGCGTCAAAGCATGACGTCCGACCCTCTACCGATACTGCCAATCCAATAATATTGTCAGATATTTAGTACTGCTTTTATTAGTGACAGCATGTGGCCTATTGGTGAAGTACTTGTTTGGTGTTTACCCAGAATGGGTCGAACCAGCTACAATCAATGATCCACAGCGTCACATGGAACCAGAATAAGCTCTAGTCTGATGAACTTCTAGGATAATATTATTAGTGTAAAGGGCCATAACTAAAATTTGCAAAACATTATGTCTGATGCTCTACTGATTCTGCCAATTGACTGCCCTTTCATCTCAGAAATTCAGACAAAATTAATCAGAATTGTTGTTATTTGAGGATAAATATTGCTTTATTTTTGTTTTTGTCATAAATGAATTCTATGTACATGCATTTGTATCTATCTATCTATCTATAGTTGCATTTTCAATTTCTTTTCCTTATATATATATATATATATATATATAAAGAATGAATAATAACAGGTAGACATCATAAAAAGGTAATTTATTCCGTGTGCTTGCTTACATTACTACATCTTGGGTAATCCTATACCTAATATATATATATATATATATATATATATATATATATATATATATATATATATATATATATATATAGGAACCAGTAAGACCCCGACGGCTGAGCTCAAGCCGTTTCGACGGCTAATTCTGGACTAAATGAAAATTTATCCTGGTATTTAAATAGCCGAGCTTCTCAAGGGGTAATTCCATATATGGTCAAAGTGATTGTCACAAGGATTGGTCACAAGTTAGTAGTAATTCTGTGATGGCAAATTAGTGGGGGAAGGGGTAGCTAAACCTGCCAGTAGGAGAAAAAGGGGAGGGGGTGGAGTAGACCCATTCATGCGTTGGTGGTACCGGCTACAGCTGGGCGTGAGGTCAAAGAAGATACTAGGGAGAGGGAGGAAGTCGAAACGGTAAGTAGAACAAAGTTATATAAGGAAAATCTTTTAAGAATATTTATTTATTTACTTTATCGGTTCCACAGTTCTTATGATTTTCAAAAGTAAAATTGAGATGGAGTGTTTGTGTTTCTGTTTTATATAATATATATATATATATATATATATATATATATATATCAATTTTGATAAATCTGTTTCTTGTAGGAACATCATTTAAAAGCTCACCAATTCACTCATACTGGCCTACAACCATTCATATGTCCGATATGTCGCCGAGCATTTAATCAGAAGGCCAATATGCAGCGGCATTTGCTTATACATAATGCTGAAAGAGCTTTTCGCTGTTTTACATGTTCCAAAACATTTACTCAACCACAAACCCTCAAAGCCCACATGGTTGTACATGCTGATTCAAAACCTTACCGTTGTAACCTCTGCTGTAAGTATTTTAGTATTTCACTGTATTATGAGGGAGAAACATTCTATTTCTCCATTTTGAAAATATATATACAGGATGTTTCCCAAAAATGTATACACACTTCAACAACATTTTAATAAATATTGCCTGTACAGGTAATCAAAGTATGTATGCATTTTTTGGGGACAGCCTGTATATTTATGTATGTATACACACACACATATCTCTCTCTCTCTAATATATATATTTATATATATATATATATATGAAACTAAACATAACTACCACACTAAGGACAGTTATTTAATTAAGTAATGGAGAAAAAAAATAATATCTGAATGTAAACAGGGTAATGTTTGAAAGATTTTTTAGTGTTTTCTTGTCCATTTTGCATACATTTTGTTAAAGTTAACTTTGTATAGAATAGTTCTAAAAAAGGAAGTGGTATATGATTTGATGTCATATGTATTTCTATAGCAAAATATCTTTCTTACTGCTAACCATTCAAGAGAATGGTATCTAATTTATAGAGAATGGTATCTAATTTATAGAGAATGGTATCTAATTTATTGAATACATAGTATAGGATTAATGTTGCGGTAATGATGTTAGTTTTACAGTCCAAGGTTTGAATTTAAATTTGAATACTTTAATAGGGGTGGTTTTGGATGAGTTGGTATTAAAAGGGTTAACCCTCTTATAATTCTAGCTTCATCATCTATTATTACTTCAGCTAAAGAGTTTGGTATTAAAAGGGTTAATTCTCTCATAATTCTAGCTTCATCTTATTAATTTGCCTTTTGTATCTATTATTATTTCAGCTAAAGAGTTTGGTCGACTTCATAACCTTCAGGGTCATATGCACATGCATAACAACTCCAAGCCGTTCGTATGTTTCTGTGGGAGTTCCTTCACACTAAAAGGTAAATCTGTCTGTCTTTCTTTCTTCAAATTTTGAAATGTTGCTATAAAGCTCGGGATGCAATCATTGCTGAGTATATTAGGCGTGTATACAATTCATCTAGATTTGAAGGTTTTTCAATCTCTTCTCCTCTTCTTGAGAGGGTCGTGGGGGGCAGAGTCCTCAAACATTCCTTCCAAGCTCATGGATGTTGTTTGGAGTCTACCCCTGGATCTCCTACTTTTTAGTTTTGCCTGTAAAATCTGCCCAGCGATTCATTAAATGAGAGGATGTGATCGCTGGGTCATGTCTTGAATTAGGATGAAAGTAACGAAGTGAGAGGAAAGATAGGAATAAATGTGGAAAGATAAAGACTAAAAGCAAGGGAAATAACTTATGTTCACTGATCGAAGGGACATGATTAAACAAAATTACTTGACAAATTTCAATTGAAATATATAATGTCTTCAATAAAAATAGAAAAGGGAAGAAAAAAAAAATTAAATAACGGTAGTAATGGGGAAATTAGCGACAAATTCTACACCTCAGTCTAGGAGGTAGAGCTCAACGACTCCTACTGTATCAGCGACTTGTATCACTTGAGGCTCTTTCCTCAGACGGGATGCACTTCTTCAAATTTTACAAATACTGTTGCTCCTCATGTGGATACTGATGAGGATGTGAGAAATATTCATATCATCATCCAGTTTTTGATTATGCAGGATGCAATTAAGCCCTAAGTAGGGGTGGTTCCTGCCTGACAGTGCTCCTTAGCGTCCCACTCCATGTGTTTCTGTCCACATTTGGGCCAGACCAAGCCTAGCTTGTTCCTGACAGATATCCTCCATCTAAGTCCTTTTTGATCTTCCTGGGCTTCTGCTGCCTCCTCGATCGACATTCATCACTTTGCTGATCCAGCCCTTTGGGAGAATCTACTGTAAGTTCCGTTTTAATGGGAGCTTACCATCTTAAAATAAACAGTTGTGTAACCTAGACTCATAGAACTAGGGGCACTTTCAGACATTTTGGTACCAAAAGGGTAAAACTGATGTTTGGAATATAATTTAATACAGGTTCTTACATAAAATTATGATTGAAGGTTTTTAGATGAATATAAACACCTTAACCCTTTAGCATTTACATAACTTTATATTTACTATCCATGCTTCCCGAGATTCGCCAACACTACACCTAATGTTCCCCCTCCACACACATGCATACGTGCATATCATGACTCATACACTGTTCACTTCCCTGACATTTGTATATTATTCTATGTACTATACATGCACCTTTGACGAGTTGTTGTGCACCTGAGCACTTTACACAATAATTTCATTATTATTATTATTATTATATTTTCACGGTAAAGACTTTATTTCACATAATTATCTCACATAATATTAAATCCACAAGATTTTGATATTATCTATTTTGAGAACAATACCTTAACATAAGTATGAACTGCTGGTTATGGCCAGTTTGAACGGGATAAGGTGAGAGAATTCTGGCCGGATATGGCCAGTTTAAATGCTAAAGAGTTTTGTATCATAAAAGCTGAGCCGGTTTCAGGTAACTTGGCATAAAAAGGGTTAATAATTCTATTCTCACAATTTATATTTATTTATATAAAACACACACAGTCCACGCTGTAATGTGGTTGTGTAGGTAACACGGTAAAAAGTTCCCAGTTCCACACTGTAAATGTGGTTGGTGTTAGGAAGGGCATCCAGCCGTAGAAAACCTGCCAGATAGTCCTATATGAGCGAGACACGGTCACCCGACCAACCTTGCCTCAAGTAGGACAACTCCCGTCTAACTCATGCTAGCATGGAAAATGGACGTTAAACGAAGATGATGATGATGATGATGATGATATATATTTATAAAATTGATTAAATAATTTTTTTATCTTTTTTTTTTTAATTATTTTCAGGAAATCTCAATAGACATAAGAAAGTGAAACATGGTCTTAATGAAACTACGGAAAGTATGGAGGAAGATGCTGTGAATTTTCTCACAGAGCGATGCCGTGACTCTGAAGGTGACAAAGACTCCAGTGTTGAAAAATTAGGTGACAATGAAGGAACGTCTAGTGGTCGGAAACAAC
>OZ024753.1:34329996-34334996 GCA_964016885.1 Eledone cirrhosa
GTAGAGGGTCGGACGCCATGCTTTCCAGCATAGTTACGTCCCTTTACGATCTGAGTTCAAATCCCGCCGAGGTTGACTTTGCCTTTCATCCTTACGGGGTCGATAAAATAAAGTACCAGTAATGAACTGTGTAATTTCTGGCCTTGTGCCTAAAGTAGACACATATTTTTCTTGTACATCAGACAACCACGTTTTGAGAACATAGATAACTGTCAAGAGAAATATGTCACTGCATATTATGAGAACCATCGAGTAGCTTGAGAAAATGTATTCACGGTTCAATGCCTAAATGATTGTTACAGTCCTTTACAGCAACGTTGGAATGATTGATGCATAGAAATCTTGATATTTGATTGCAAGATTTTTACGCATTTAAGTGGTTTGGCGTTTCTGGTACATACACATATACACACACCTGCACACACCTGCATATATATATATATATATATATATATATGTGTGTGTGTGGTGGGTTATATTAGAGTTTACCAATATATATCCTGGTAAAGCTGATAGAAGCTCAATGCTAATCAGTATCCTTAGTCCAGCAGTAACTCTAAAATACAAGGAAATTTCAACTTCTGTAGATTACGCTGTGTATGTGTGTAGTTGGCAGCAGCACCCCCAATTATTTATATATATATAAAGAGTTAGGACCCCGACGGCTGAGCTCCGGCCGTTTCGACAGCTAGATCCGAACTAGCTGTCGAAACGGCCGGAGCTCAGCCGTCGGGGTCTTGACTCTTTTCCTATTACCCACTCTACTACCCTAAGTATCGAGTACTCTGGTGCGTTATGGTCCACCTGGTTCCTTACCACATTTTCTTTATATATATATATATATATATATATATATATATATATATGGGAAAGTAAAGGAAACTCCTCGATGCAGTAATATATATTAGAAAAAAGAGAAAAAATTAGCTTCACTAGTCGTTGGTATATTTTAATAATTCAGCCACCACTGAAGTCATTCTTCTCTTTTTTCATATATATATACATACATGTATATATACACATATATATACATAAAAGGAACGATCGACTTTCGTCAAATCGGACCGAGGAAACAATGTTTCCGTTGGTCTTTCCAGTTGCTAATACTATCTATCGGTCGCAACTCCAGGTAGAAGGAGCAACGTGAAATAAAGTGTCTTGCTCAAGGACATAACGCATCGCCTGGTCCAGGAATCGAACTCACAACCTTACGATTGCGAATCCAATTCTCTAACCACTCAGCCACACGCCTTCAATATACATATATATATATATACATACATACATATGTATATTTATGTGTGTGTGTACAGTTATAAACCTAAATACACTGCGGGATTAAGCAATTATATAAAAAAATATTACAATAAATATTTATTCTTATAAGACCTCTCGCACCGTTCTCTCCCTTCTCTGTCAGTTGACGCACTTGGGATACATTTTAATCTATATTTGTGTAATTCGTCTGAAGGCATAACTTGTCCTGTCTTTGTTTCTACTTGTTTTTTATGTCCCAATGTGCATTGGAATGATTGGTTGGTACGACATAATGGATCGAAGCTGTAGTGATTTCCAGAGGTTGACTGAAGAGATGGGACTGTACAACTTTCCGTTGTCTTCGTTCAGTGTGCTCCTCATTTTCTACACACACACACACACACACACACACGTATATATATGTATATAAACACAAGTGGAAGGTTAGTAAAATCGAAGTTATTTCAGGTCGACCAAACCCATATATATATATATATATATATATATATATATATACGTATATCTTTCAATGTCATTTCTTCCTGCCGTTTCGTTTTCCGCCTCATCTCCTCCAATTTCCTTCTCAGCTAGTTTTTCTATCTTTCGTCCACTTACTCTTACTTACAAGTCTACTTTCATTTTAAATTATATAACTTGTTTAAAAAAAAAATTTCTTTGCTTTGAAAGTTCTTTCTTTTGAAAGTTCTTTCTTCCTTCATTTTTTTTTGTCTTCATTTCTGTATAATTCATTTTCTTTCAAGATATATCTTTCTTTCCTTTCGTTTTCTCATTCATTTATTCCATATTTCTCACTTACTTTGCTTTCATTCGTTTCTTTGTTCGTTTCTTCGCTCACGTTTGTATCTTTTTCTTTTCCTTTTACTTCCCTCTTTCCATTCTTCTTCTCACAACCATTCTTCTTTTTAGTTTTCTCAGGTTACATATGGCTTTTCAGAAGTGTTCCATTTTTATCAGGAAAGTCTTTTATATCAGACATTCGGAAAGAACGATTGATGAAAACGCTAAGAAGCTATTTTAGTTTGACAGAATGCTAGATGAAACGGACCTGTTAGTAAAAATACATTCCAGTTCTTTTAAAAATCCTACTACCTACCTCTATTCCATTTGTCCTCCATAAATTGACGTTTATTATTTTTATCTCTTTTTCTCATCATATCTAGTTCTAACTACCTGTATATCTGTGTTTATATACATACATACATACATATATATATATATATATATACATATACACATGTAAACATACTCATATATACATATATATACATACATATAGCTACCTGTATATCTGTGTTTATATACATACATACATATATATATATATATATATATATATATATATATACATATACACATGTAAACATACTCATATATACATATATACATACATACATATAGCTACCTGTTTATCTCTGTGTTTATACACACACATATATATATACACTTCGTTTCTCTCTCTCTCGCTCTCATATATATATATATATAAGAGAGAGAGAGAGAAACGAAGTGTGTGTATATATATATATATATGTGTGTGTGTATAAACACAGAGATAAACAGGTAGCTATATGTATGTATGTATGTATATATGTATGTATATATGTCTTTGTTTACCTACGTTTCCCTTTTATTTCTTGTTTTTATTCCAAGACATACTTAACTAATCATGCACCTCCGATCCGAAAACAATTTTATTGTTAGTACCATAGAAACGTTGAGTCCTCCTTCCTCACCACCACCACGCCACTACCAATACCACCACTGCCACCACTATCCAACTCTTCTACCACCCACAATACAATCACCACCACTACCACTACCACCACAACAACAACCACTACCAACACCACCACCACACCTACCACCACTATCCAACTCTTCTACCACAACACAATCACCACCACTACCACCACCACCACCACCACACCTACCATCACTATCCAACTCTTCTACCACAACACAATCACCACCACCAACACCCCTACTACCACTATCCAACTCTTCTACCACAACACAATCACCACCACTACCAACAACACCCCTACCACCACTATCCAACTCTTCTACCACAACACAATCACCACCACTACCACCACTACCACCAACACCACCACTATCCAACTCTTCTACCACAACACAATCACCACTACTGCCACTACACCACCACCACTACCACACTACACCATTACCACATTGTTACTATTATTATCACCATCAATTCCAAATAATGTCTTAATACTGATAAAGCTGTCACACTGAACAAAACAAAAATGTCAACATTAAGTATTCTAGCATTATCAAACATAAACTGATTATATATATATATATATATATATATATGAATAAAGTTAGTCCCTCATCAGTGATCTTCCAACCATCATTGGTATTTCATCGCTTTAAAGACCATATACCTCCGGTTGGTGCGAGCAACGGCTAAAAAAAGTCGTTGGGACACGTAAATAAAGCGGGCACGAGAGTGTAAACAAACAAAGATGGTGAAGCAACGAAAAGTGAGGAAGAACGAGTCAAGTCCCAAATTTCCATGAATATAAGTTCGGTGAAATCGTGAACGAGAGAGAATAAAGACCATCAAACCTGGTTGGAATGTGAGCAAGGAAGGAATTCCGTACAGGTCTAACGGGAGGAAGAAGGAATCTAGTCTGTGAATTCGGTGAACATAAGTTCTGTGAAATCGTAGACGAGAGAGAGAAAAAAGGCGAACATATATATATATATATATATATATATTATATTATATTTTGAGAATAAACTCTCAGTCGTTTACAATAATTAAGCTCCAGGAAGGGGCTCTTCCGAGCAGTTAAATACATTTAAAATATATGATAAACACGAAATGTGTTTATATTGCAACAGACAAAGTTAGCTATTAATGAAATAAACTAATTAAAGTGAATACAATTTGTCTGTCTCGATATAAGTCAATAAAGACAAGCTTATATTGGCAACGGCCATGATTCCTGGACAGATTTAAATTTCAAAATTCAAACCTGTTCTGTAGACGAATTTGAATCTCGAAACCCAAATAAGTTTCGCAACGGTGGAATGTGAATTGAAAAATAAAGAGAATCGAAATGGAATAGAAATAAAAGAGTGAAATATCCAAATCTTCTGTGCTTATCAACAGGAATCCAGTAAAATTAGTATATCTCAATATAAGCTTGTCTTTATTGACTTATATCGAGACAGACAAATTGTATTCACTTTAATTAGTTTATTTCATTAATAGCTAACTTTGTCTGTTGCAATATAAACACATTTCGTGTTTATCATATATTTTAAATGTATATATATATATATGTAGAAGTTATATTTAATTTGTTCGGATACAACAAGCACATATTTTTATAACTGATATAAAGCACTCAACAAATTATTGGAGTAAAAATACGATATATTAACAAATGGAAACTATATTTATAAAACCATATTTATTTCAATATATATATATATATATATATATAGGAAAATGTATGACCCTGACGGCAGAGCTCAAGCCGTTTCGACGGCTATTTATGGACTAAATTCTGACTGAATTTAGTCCAGAAATAGCCGTGGAAACGGCTTGAGCTCTGCCTTCGGGGTCATACATTTTCCTATTACCCACTCTACTACCCTAAGTATTGAGTACTCTGGTGCGTTATGGTTCATCTGGTTCCTTACCATAACTCCTTCGTTATATATATATATATATATATATATAT
>OZ024753.1:34339996-34352496 GCA_964016885.1 Eledone cirrhosa
TAATTGATTATTAATGTAGGCGGCAACAGACGTCCTCATATGAAGCACAGCGGAAAACGTGCTTCATTAGATAATTAAAACACGAAGTATTGAAGAAAATAAAACCTGTCAAAGCTTTTGGTTGTGTGAATACATATTTTAGTTTGGTTACAGTTCTGTCCTTAAAATGACCTCAATATTTCTTTCTAATTTAGACACAAGGTCAGCTTCCTTTTTGCATTACATACACACACACGGATATATATATATATATATAGAGATATAAAAGATACAGAAGCGAAACCAACCAAACAGTGAGTGTGTTCTGTTATTATTTCTGGCAATATTATTACAACAATATGACCCTCCCCAAGTATAACAATATTTATTTCGACACACTATTTCATATCAAAAACCTCGCAAAACAAATATATATATATATATATATATATATATATATATATATATATATATATATATATATATTTGGATAGCTACGGCTTTCTAAATGTTCACCTGTAAACATACCATGTTTCTTTAGAAATACGAAATTTCTATATATATCAGTATACAGCTATGCCTGAAGCTTAATCTTAATTCTATTCTCTCTCTCCCTCTCTCTCTGTATATATATATATATATATATATATATATATATATATATATATATATATATAATACAATTTCAGAATAAGTTTTTATTTATTGATGAGTGGCAGGAGTTGGAACAGAGCCAATGAGAATTAAAAAATATTTTTTTCAACTAAATTCCTATCTGACACTATCTCCAATATACGAAATAATGAAGAAGTTTCCAGAAAACCCTTATTAAGAATGGTAAAACATTAATAATGTAGATGCGATATTTTTCTACTATGAATTTCTCTTTTGGCGAAAACTTAAGTAAAAAAAAAAAATTTTTGTAAACGTTGTTAATTCCTTCGAAAAGATGATAGTTTATCAAATAAGTACACATTGTAATCTTACAGCATATAGTTACGTTCCTTAATGTTCTGAGTTCAAATCCTTCCGTGGTTAACTTTACCTTTCATCCTCATTGGAACTTTGTTTTATCGATCCCGTAACGCACTGGGGTTGATTTAATCGATTTTCCCCTCCTCTCCAGAATTGTTGGTCTTGTGTCTAAATCAGAAACAATTATCTAAAACGAGTTAGCAAGATAAAATATCTAAGCAATGTTAGCTTATTATTTTGGCAGTATCAGTAGAGCATCAGTCACCATGCTTTACAACATAGAGTTATGACCCTTTACGTTCTGCGTTCAAATCCTGCCGAGGTTAACATTGCTTCCCATCCTTCCGGGATCGATAAGATAAAGTACCAGTAATGCACTGGGATAATTGCCAGACTTGTGCCAAAAGTAGAAACAATTATTTCATTAGTTTCAGTCACCACACTGGGCCACCATCTTGAAGAGATTTCGTCAATAATATCGACCACATTACCTATACTTTCAAATGTGATACAAATACTATTGATCTCATTTGTCGAAAGAGTTAGCATAAACAATCAAAGGTACACGCACACACACATATCTATGATGGGCTTCCGCACAGTTTCCATCTACCAAATTTCACTCACAAGGTATTGGTTAATACGAGCCAATAGAAGAAAGCACTCGACTCGACCAACGTAGCATGCAGTGTGACTGAACCTGAAACCACTGGTTGCCTTAACCACACAACCAAGCCTGCGCCTATATATTTATATCTCTAAAGTGGATGTGTGTTTGTATTTGTCTGTGCGAAGGGGGTCTATGTGTTTGCACCGTATTTGACACTTGATCAATGAGAGATGGTTGAAAGAAAAGATCTGAACTCAGAACATAGAGAAGTAAAAGAAACAACAACAAAAAGTATCTCTAGGTTTGACGTGTTTCCATATATATATATATATATATATATATATATATATATATATATATATATATATATATATATATTTATATATATATATATATAAGAAGCAAAGAAAATTTCAATGATACTAAAGATTTCCTGGTGGAAGTTCAGGTGCACTCCGGGTTGGTAAATCTTAATTCTATTCTCTCTCTCCCGGGGTGAAAATCCAATTAGAAAATCCAACGAATTTTTAGAGATCCACGTAAGCGTTGATATATATATATATATATATATATATATATATATATATATATATGTATCTAAAAGGTAAACATAAATAACAACACAATCGGTACAGTGTATATATATACAATAAAGTATGCCCATAGAATCATTTGATAAGATATATACACCATCTCCTCTCCCAATCAGCATAATCAACCACACAAAAAAATAATTAAACCAGGCTATAAGATTAAAAGGCACCTATGAAGAAATAATAGATAAATAAACGACAGCCATCTATTCGCGATCAACAGCTATAAAATATTTACCCAGCATTTCAATAGCACGTGGAAATCGATTAAATATATCAACCATACACAATTAGGTATAAAATTAAAGTTAGAAGAAAAAATGTATATAAACATACCAAGATTACGTTTCTATATATATATATCCAGGGAGTGTAACTTGGAGTTACTGTAGGTTCCCCCGAGTGAGCACTCGGTGTTTAGGTTCACTTTATTGTCGAGGTGTAGAGCTAGACAGAGTGTATTATAGTAAAATAATCATTTTTTTCATTACCATTATAAGGGGTCTGACGAGCTGTGGATTGCAGAGTCGGGCTAGATCGATACAGATCGAACCTTGGGCTGATCAGTGGCGAAACGCGCACCACCAACCAATAAACGTAATGAAGGAGTAACCACTCGTCCTTGTTTTATTTTACTATATATATATATATATATATATATATATGTTTTTTTTTTCAGAACAAACATTTTCCTGTCCACAATGAAGTATTTTGAGTATTCTAATATTAAGTATATTCTAGGATTTTCCAATAAATACGTATATACTTGAACATGTAAACTTTTGCAACAGATGAAGAAACTAAAATAAAATAGAAGAGAGTTAAATGTAAAAGTGTTATATGATAAAGGTATTCTTCATGTAACACGATAAGAGTGCACGAAACGTAACATATAGGACATTTTTATGTTACCTCAATAGGATATACAATGGCTTACTGATAGATAAAAAAAGAAAACCAAATGAAACGAAGCAAACAAAAAAAAAATGTAAAACATAGCTACTTTATTACAAAATGTAAGATGAATCCCACATAACGAGTCATTATTACATCGAGTTCGATCAATTGCAATCAATAAATGTATTTTGAATGCATGATAAATTCAGGAAGAAAAGCAAATGCAGAAAGAAAAATAAGATTTCAAAGATAAGGAAATGAAGCAATTCAATAGGGAAATTGAAGAAGATCGATTTCAAAGGATTGAATAAAAACTATAAAAATCAAGTTGTGTTATTGTTTAATTGGCGCTCATAAACAAATTGTTGGAAGAACAATCTAGATACATTGACACAAACAAAGCTCACCCGAACACACAAAAACACACACACATACACACACAAAAACAGACATCAGACATACACACATACACACACAAAAACAGACATACACATATTCATACAAAACCAGACATACACATACATACACACTGACATACACACAAAAACACAGACATACACACATACACACAAAAACACAGACATACAAAAACACACACATACAGACATACACACTTAACATTTATACAAATTTATTTGTTGTTTGTTTTAAACTTTCTATTTAGCTAGTAATAACATGAGAGTAGTTGTAAAATTGCAATTAACGCACGAAATTAATTAATCAAACATCCATATTCGAGAAAGAATCAGAGTAGCAACTGATTTGGTAAAGTTGAAACCTTTAATGAAGGGATGAAATTAATAGTAATTACCCCCCCCCCCCCAAAAAAAAAATAAAATAAAAGGAAATTCTAAAAACAAAACAAAACAAAAGCAAATCAATTATTCCCTCTTGAATATCTTTACATAAACACACTAGTGTGTAAATACAACAAGTAGAATGTTCGAGAAAGAAAAACGATGATTAAACCCATTCCAGTTAGAAACGATACAAGTAGAAGGTCGATGATTGTATAATGGTATTATATTGGCAGTATCGGTAGAGGGTCGGACGCCATGCTTTACGGCATAGAGTTACGGCCCTTGCCATTCTGAGTTCAAATCCTGTCGAGGTTAACTTTGCCTTTCATCCTTACGGGGTCGATAAAATAAAGTACCAGTAATGTACTGGGATAATTGCTGGTCTTGTGCCAAAAGTAGAAACAATTATATAACACATTGTATTATATAATTGTTACTGATATAGGCACAAGGCCAGCAATTAACCAGTACATTACTGGTACTTTATTTTATCGACCCCGTAAGGATGAAAAAGGCAAAGTTAACCTCGGTGGAATTTTAACTCAGATCAGATCACAAAGGGCTGTAACTCTATGCTGCAAAGCATGATGTCCGACCCTCTACCGATACTGCCAATCCACCGCCCTCACATTGTATTATATAATACAAGGGCGGTGAACTGGCAGAATCGGTAGAGCGTCGAGCACCCAGCTTCGCAGCATACAGTTACGGCCCTTTTACATACTGAGTTCAAATCCTGTCGAGGTTAACTTTGCTTTGCATCTTTACGGGGTCGATAAATTAAAGTACCAGTCATGCACTGGGGTAGATTTAATCCGCGAAAAGTGCTGGCCTTGTACCTATTTCAGTAACCATTATATAATACATTGTAAGGGTGGTAGATTGGTAAAATTGCTAGAACATCAGTATTCAGTCCGACCCTACGTTCTGAGTTCAAATCTCAGCGAGGTCAACGTTGCCTTTCATCTTTTCGAGGTCGATAAGATAACGTACGAATCAAGTACTGGATCGATTTAATCGACTAGTCCTTCCACTAAATGGCTGGCCTTGTGATGATTAAATAAAAAATAAACCGTTATTTAACTAATTATATAATTTTCACTCAGAACGTTACGACCTTTTACGTTCTGAGTTCAAAACCCACCGAAGGGTGCCTTGTCTTTCATCCTAACGGGGTAGATGAAATAAAGCACCGGTAATGCACCAGGGTCGATTTAATTGTCTCCCCCACCCCTAAATTTGTTGGCTTTGTGCCTAAATTAGAAACCATTATATAATTAATACAATGTATTATTCAACACATTCATATTCATTGGTGTTAAACAGCCTGGCAACTTCATGTAATAAAATAACTTTATGGATCACATCTTTGTGTTTTTTTATTTGTTAATTGTGTTAAGTCTGTGACAGGCGAGCATTGTCGCCTCCATAACCAGAGTGAATAGTTGGATTGCAAATGACTTAATAAAGTTAGAAATAAAAATGTTATTCTCTGAACAGGTCGGATTCGAAAATTATTATTTCAAATTAATTGTTTCTACTTTAGGCACAAGGCCAGCAATTACCCAGTGCATTACTGGTACTTTATTTTATCGACCCCGTAAGGATGAAAGGCAAAGTCAACCTCGGCGGGATTTGAACTCAGATCGTAAAGGGACGTAACTATGCTGGAAAGCATGGCGTCCGACCCTCTACCGATACTGCCAATCCACCGCCCTATTATTATTTCAAATTAATGCCTGCCACTTTGGTACTCAGGCATTTTAGATTATGTCCTTTGACTAATGACAGCTAATTCTGGAAAGTTAATTGGAGATTTAATAAAGCTTGGCATATGATGGAATATTTGAAAGGATTGCTTCCGTCACTCACTAAATTGCCGTCTGTATAGCTGCCATAGGCGTGTAGCAGCTTATTAGAACAACCAGACTATCAAAAGATTATAAACTGCTCAAGATTAAGCAGACCAACGAACATTCTAATCATTCACCTCAATCGAACAAACTACAGCATACATACATTTGTGATGAAATAAATGTTGAAAGAAGCAGCATTGTAGACAAAATGCCAGCGTCTATCTCCAGGTCAATAATAATAGGTAAATGAGACACAGTCTAGTCTCTAGTCTGTCTCAATCCAGGAGGTTAGTAAAGCCGGTGTTTATCTCAGCTTCGTGGCGTTAAGCGTCTGAGAGTTCAAGACTCTCCCTTGGGCAGGACACCAGTCAATCGCAGAGATAAACACCGCGGCATTATGATCGTAAGAGTAGAGAGGGAAGTGCTCTCTTCCCAGCATTTTGTTGAAAGATGGGTGAGAGAAGCAAGAATGGCCCGAGTGAATGGGCCTACTCTGAGTATATATCTGTAAATTAAAGGTGGAAAACTGGGAGAGGGCACTTGCCTTGGTGGTCAGGGTCATTGTGGCCTTTTACTGGGCTTTCTCCACAAATGTCCCTCCGAAGTCTCCCCCCTATTGGGGAATTTTGCATTGTTATTTTTTGTTACATCCTCTGTTTTTGTTTTTTACACGCAGAAATGCCCATTTGTACCGTCCTGTATTGTCCTGCACTGTCCTTAATGTCTACTTTATGTAAACCCTTGTGGTTAATAAAGAAATCATTATGATCGTAAGTCCCAAAACATTACCACTAGGCCACAAGCCTCCACATAAACGAAACACAGCTAGTTAGTATTTGGAAATTCCTCAATAATTTCAATGCAAGTGTCTGCCCAAATACACTGACCCTGATAGGTTGTTTAAACAAAAGGTTGTAATACGATTTTATATATATCCGAGAGGCTAAGATCGCATCTAAGGATTACTGAGTGATGGCGGAAACTTATAATAATTGTTTCTACTTTTGGCACAAGGCCAGCAATTATCCCAGTGCATTACTGGTACTTTATTTTATCGACCCCGTAAGGGTCCATAACATTTTATGGACCCCCAAATATCACGTTATAATAAGGTTGCAAGATATTTGCGGAAAAGACTTCTACTTTAGTTTTTGTTATCGCATAATAATAATAATAATAATAATAATGTTTTCTTTATTAACCACAAGGGTTTACATAAAGTAGACATTAAGGACAGTACAGGACAATACAGGACGGTACAAATGGGCATTTCTGCGTGTAAAAAAAACAGAGGATGAAATAAAATAACAAAGAAAAATTCTCCAATAGGGGGGAGACTTCCGAGGGACATTTGTGGAGAAAGCCCATTAAAAGACCTCAGTGGCCCTGACCACCAGGGCAAGTGCCCTCTCCCAGTTTTCCACCTTTAATTTACAGACACATACTCATTCGGGCCATACTTGCTTCTCTCACCCATTAATAATAATCACAATGGTAATAATATGTAAATACATACACACATGAGTGTGTGCGCACACTAACAATTTGTACCGAGACACACAATCACACAAACACACACTTCTGTACCTACATGAGTAGACATGAGTGAATCAACAAGTTTCTACACACCACATACAAACACACATATATATATATATATATATATATATATACTTCACAGAACTTATGTTTACCGAATTCGCAGACCAGACCCCTTCTTCCTCCCGTTAGACCTGTGCGAAATTCCTTCCTTGCTCACATTTCAACCAGGTTTGATGGTCTTTATTCTCTCGTTCACGATTCCACCGAATTTATATTCATAGAAATCTGGGACTTGTTTCTTTCTTCTTCATCACTTTCTGCTGCTTAAACCATTTTGTTTGTTTACCCTAGCGTCCCCTTTATTTACGTGTCCCAACGACTTTTTTTAGCCGTTGCTCGCACCAACCTGAGGTATATGGCCTTTAATGCGACGAAATGCCTACGACGGTTGGAAGGCCACTGGTGAGGACAAACTTTTTCATATGTAACCCATTTGCAGAGCCGCAGCTCCATTATTATCATATATATATATATATATATATATATATATAAGCAAGTCGGTCTGTGTGTGTCTGTCTGTGTACAAATACTAGGCTCCTTTTAACTTTTGAAGTACAAGGCCGATTTCAACCAAATTTGGCACACTTATTGCTTATATGCTAGAGAAGGTTTTGGACAAAAACAAATTTGAAAATAAAATCGATATTGAGTGTGTATCTGTCTGTGTACAAATACTAGGCTCCTTTTAACTTTTGAAGTACTAGGCCGATTTGCTTCAAGGAATGATATTTCTATGTCCAGTGGGTGGTCAACGTGGTAGTGGCAGCGCCATCTTACGCATAGGGTTTAGTCTACTGAAGGACATACGGTGCGTCTATTCCATCTTTATCCCCTTCCTCATACCTACTACAGCAAGGCCGGACCTGAAATCATTCACGTCAATTAACTCAAGCTACCCCATGAATTGTTTTTATGTTGCCGTTTATTTCACTCAATCATGTCACTGTACACCCATTTTGTTAAACTGCTTTTTACAATTACATTTCAATTCTTTGCTCAACCTTTGGCTCTCTTTATACGGACAAACAGGCTGTCATTCATTTCCCGAGCAACGCCGGGTACATCTGCTAGTATATATATATAGGAGAGTAAATAATGCATGTAATTGCTACATGATTCTTCCATAAATATATCAATATGCTCTCACACAAAACACACACTCTTTCTCTCTCTCTGTATATATATATATATTATATATATATATATATATATATATTATATATATATATATATATTATATATATATATATAATATTATCGCCCTGTGGTCTCTCTCACACACACACAAATACACAAAGGATTTCTTCAATCCCTCACTGTCACAGGTAATTTCTCTTCTCTTCCATACCTTTCAATAGAACGAAGCCTTATTTATTCTCTCCTTCCATCGTTTTATTCCCAACCTTTCTCATACTTTTATTTACAGCGTTTCGTGAAACACAGAGAAATAGAGAAATGGATTCCATACATAAATATCCACAAACAACAATAAAAATAAAAGTAAAAATAAAAATAAACAATAGCCTACAACCGACATCCCCCCCTCCAGCAGACTTTCAATTACATTTGTATGTGTACACTTGTGTGTATGTATACGTATAGATTTATATGTGTATGTATACGTATAGATTAATATGTGTATGTGTAAACTTGTGTGTATGTATACGTATAGATTAATATGTGTATGTGTAAACTTGTGTGTATGTATAAGTATAGATTAATATGTGTATGTATACGTATAGATTAATGTGTGTATGTATACGTATAGATTACTATGTGTATGTATACGTATAGATTACTATGTGTATGTATACGTATAGATTAATATGTGTATGTGTAAACTTGTGTGTATGTATACGTATAGATTAATATGTGTATGTATACGTATAGATTAATGTGTGTATGTATACGTATAGATTAATGTGTGTATGTGTACACTTGTGTGTATGTATACGTATAGATTACTATGTGTATGTATACGTATAGATTACTATGTGTATGTATACGTATAGATTACTATGTGTATGTATACGTATAGATTAATATGTGTATGTGTAAACTTGTGTGTATGTATACGTATAGATTAATATGTGTATGTATACGTATAGATTAATGTGTGTATGTGTACACTTGTGTGTATGTATACGTTTAGATTAATATGTGTATGTATACGTATAGATTAATGTGTGTATGTGTAAACTTGTGAGTATGTATACGTATAGATTAATGTGTGTATGTGTAAACTTGTGTGTATGTGTAAACTTGTGTGTATGTATACGTATAGATTAATATGTGTATGTTTACGTATAGATTAATGTGTGTATGTATACGTATAGATTAATGTGTGTATGTGTACACTTGTGTGTATGTATACGTATAGATTAATGTGTATGTGTACACTTGTGTGTATGTGTAAACTTGTGTGTATGTTTACGTATAGATTAATATGTGTATGTGTACACTTGTGTGTATGTATACGTATAGATTAATGTGTATGTTTACGTATAGATTAATGTGTGTATGTGTACACTTGTGTGTATGTATACGTATAGATTAATATGTGTATGTGTACGTATAGATTAATATGTGTATGTGTACGTATAGATTAATGTGTATATGTGTACGCTTGTGTGTGTATATGTGTGTGTACGCTTGTGTGTGTATGTAGGTATAGACTAATGTGTGCATTTATGTATACACTAATGTGTGTGTGTGTGTGTGCGTGCTTGTCTATGTATGTATCTACGTATAGACTAGTGTGTGTGTATGTATGTGTGCATTTAGATAAAGACTAATCTGTGTGTGTGTGTGTGTGTGTGTGTGAGTATGTACTTCTGTATGTGTATCTACACACAGACGAGTGCATGTGTATGTGTGAATATATATACATGCTTGTGTGTGTGTGTGTGTGTGTGAGTGTGTACCTATTCATAGATGTGTGTATGTGTGCGCATTTGTGTGTGTATATCTATGCATAAACGTGTGTATGTGTTTGTGTACGCACTTATGTGTGTATACCTATTCATAGACATGTTTATATGTATGTGTACATATAAATGTGTACGTACATGTGTGTGTATATCTATAATTAGACGTGTGTATGTGTATGTGTACACACTTGCGTATATGTATTCTATTATGCCTGAATCGTGTTCCTCATGTTATTTTGTTTTCATTTCAACAACTACTCCAGTTATAGGTGGACTTTTCAGAAATAGCTACAGCTATCCTCACACACACACACACACACACACACACAGACACACACACACACACAGACACACACCTTTACTTTCTTTGCCATATCCCTTTCAATGGGGTTTACGTTTTTAAAGACAGCTTGTGAATGATAGTATATCTCTCTCTATGGCGGTGGATTGGCAGTATCGGTAGAGAGTCGGACACCATGCTTTGAAGCATAGAATTACGTCCCTTTATGATCTGAGCTCAAATCCCGCCGAGGTTAACTTTGCCTTTCATCCTTACGGGGTCGATAAAATAAAGTACCAGTAATGTACTGGATAATTGCTGGCCTTCTGCCAAAAGTAGAAACAATTATTATTATTATTACGTTCAAAGTAAAGGACGTCATGAATAATACAACATCATATGTCTTGTTTCTAAAAACAGCTCAAGATAGAAGTGGGATAATTTCTGGCCTTGTGCCAATAGTAGAAACATATATATATATATGCGTGTGTATAATGATAGCTATGGTCCTCCATATGCGGTATGCCAAAATTAGCACTCAATATTCATACAGAGCAGAGTGTGCCTGAGGGCAGGGAAGTAAGTCCACTTGATCAACCCCAAAATAAAAAAAAAAAAACATGAAAAAGAAAATCACCTTGGAATGAATTCGAACTCAGATCTGAAAAGAAATGATAAGAAGTTAACTAAATTTTGATAGACGCTCTTCCGATTCTGACAGTCTACAACCACCATCGAAATCCAAATTTCGTATGTTATTCTAATATAGCCGTCTATTTATAGATGGACATTTTTCAGCGTTCAAGAAATAGAATAAAATAGAAATAGAATAAAATTATAATTAGAAAAAAAAAAATTAGAACGATGATGCATATAAAAATATTAACATTAATTTCCAACGGCAGTTTTGCAGCATCCGTTTTACAAATTGCACAAATTTGCATAAACATTAATTTAATATTATAGTTATTAAGAATAGTTCATTACTCTTCCTTTTCTCTTTTCTTGACCGATATTTTGTCTTTTATTTCCTATCAGGTTATTTATTGGATTTTTATATATACATGTATGAGGAAGCGTTCACTACACGTAGAAACACCAAGTATTTCACACACACACACACGCACACGCACGCACACGCACAACACGACTAGTTAGGAAATTACAAGTACAATCCATTAATGGAACAGTAGTAATATGTAAAACATTCAAAAAATTCTGCATCTAATAACTGCATATATACACATGTACAGATACAAAGCATATGCACATGCACACATACAACTCAAAACATACACATCCACACATACAATAATATCCATACCTACACATGCATGCAGACATGCATACATACATACATATCTACCTAGTTGATGTGTAAATTCCAATCAGAGAGTCTTGTATCTGTTAGAAACCGACTATCACTCTCTATTGACAAACATTTGTGAAATTATAAAACAAGAAGAACATACATACATACATGCATACATACATACATACAGCTATACATACATACATACATATTTATATACATATATATATATATATATATATATATATATATATATATACAGAGATATACATGTATATATATATATCTATTTATATATACAGCTATACATGTATGTATATATACAGATATACATATATACATATATATATATACATATATACATGTGTGTATATATATACATATATATGTGTGTACATATATATATATATACATGTATATCTGTATATATATATATATATATACATGTATATCTGTATATATATATATATATATACATGTATATCTGTATATATATATATATATATATACATGTATATCTGTATATATATATATATATACATGTATATCTGTATATATATATATATATATACATGTATATCTGTATATATATATATATATACATGTATATCTGTATATATATATATATATATACATGTATATCTGTATATATATATATATACATGT
>OZ024753.1:34362496-34364996 GCA_964016885.1 Eledone cirrhosa
AAGGAACGCAATATGTCCCTACGGAGTGCCTACCCTCAACTCCAGCGGAGGTTACATTCTATTAGATGTCAGCATTTAGAGGTAAATTTGGTGATGTCTCTGATGAATTGTTGTTATCTGGTGTCAAATACTGTGTATTTGTTTATCCCTCCCACCCCCCACATAGTAAAGAGTATCACAAGAGAACCACCACGACCATCCCTATCATCATCTGCTACAGTTATCATCACTACAACTGGTGATGGACCACTTCTTTTTAACTATGTCTCTCCATCGCACACGCATGTGTGTGTGTGTCTCCATCGCACCCACATATATATGTATATATAGAGACATTTTTCCAATTCCAACCCGCCCGTCCCCTCAATCTATCTTATTTCTCATTCGTTCTTCTGATGAAGGACTGACGTCCGAAACGTTAAGACCCTCTTCCTGCTATATAAAGCGTTAACCTAATATGTCCCTTCCATATACTGTACCGATTGTGTTGTTATTTCTGTTTACCTTTTACACACACATATATATATATAAGTGATACCTAGTTAGCACTTACATACACACATACACATACACACACACACACACACACACACACACACACACACACACACACACACACACACACACACACACACACCTACACACACACACACACATATATATATAAGTGTTAACTATGTTGCACTTATATCCATATATATGCCAACTGTTAGTTGCAAGAGAAATTTCTAAAGAAAGCCTCTTATTAATATAATTATATTGCCTCTCATACGTTTCATCACTGGAATGTACTTTACTTGCTAAATTGATATATTAGAATTCGAAGTTCGAAAAATAGATCGATATGTTACTGTTATTCTGTTCAAAATGAACTAAACACTCCCAAAAATTAATTAGTTTTATAAATTATTCACAAAGTATGTACTTACCTCTTTCTTACACTAATTCTCTCAGAGCTAGTGTTCTAATGCTAATATAAAAGCATACTTTAGAAATTATTTTCAACAGTTATTTCATGTGGAATTCGTCTCAGGGAAACCCAAAGCAATATTAATGTATTTTAAAAACTCCAAATGCCTAAACACACACAAAAACCCCCACCACTGGCAAAAAAACAAAAAAACAATAACAATAAACAAAAATCAAAAACAACAATAAACAAAAACCTCAGAGGTACTTTAGTTCATTCTACGAATAAGTCTACGAAAAAATGGTATAGTATGTCACAACATTTACAGCTTTCACTTAAGTTTGCGCCTGCGATACACTAGCAATCCTTATCCATAAATCAATATTGTTCTTCATCCATTGGAGTAAACGGAGCTTGGTACTGGATCTACGAACTAAATTATTTCTAGTATAGGCACAAGGCCAGTAATTTGGGGGGGATAGTCAAGTCGATTAAATTGATCTCAGTACGTTACTGGTACTATATTTTATCGACCGCGTATGGATGAAAGGCAAAGTTAACCTCGGCGGGATTTGAACTCAGACCATAAAGGGCCGTAACTCTAATAATAATAATAATCGTTTCTTATATAGGCACAAGGCCAGGGGAGGAGAAAGTCGATTAAATCTACCCCAGTACGTGACTGGTACTTTATTTTATCGACCCCGTAAGGATGAAAGGAATTTGAACTCAGAATGGCAAAGGCCGTAACTCTATGCGTCAAAGCATGGCGTCCGACCCTCTACCGATACTGCCAATCCACCGCCCTTAATAATAATAATTTGTCTGTATTCCATGCTGGCGTAGAATGGACAGGTTATCACAGTCCAAGAGGAGACCGTGATAGTAGAACCACATCTTGTTCATACATTGTATGACTTCAAATGAATAAAACACTTCTAGTTCTATAGAAATCATTTCTATATATAATAAAGCCACCTATACTTTAGCAACGTATTGAGTCCTTTTTTTCAACTGTGGTTACCCCCCCCCCCCCGACACCACTGGGGAACCTAAATATTATTATTATATACATATATATATACTAACTCGAGCCTCTGCCCTTCTAAAATCCCGGAGAGCTCAATTTGCTGGCCACTGTCACCGTGCCAGCAATGAAATCATATCCGCTCTCTTGCTCTGGAACCCTGACTCCAGCCTGACTAGGAGTAGGAAGCTGTCATTCCCTGACGTTATCTCTAGGGATACGGGAATCAGTAGACAGGACCTGGGGGCAGCGATGGGGGACAGGGAATTCTGGGGCATGAGAGTGAGATCCATCATCTCGACAGTAGTCGACGAATGATGATGATATATATATATATATATACTAAATTACAACAAGATTTTTAACAACGAGTTTACGCCCTGTATGTTGTTTTTATACATAAGTAAGGATCCGTAACTCTTATTAGAATCGTAGTGGTGCTGTAGTATTATACAGGGTGTCTTGGGTATTTTAAACATGGCGGAGTTGATTCCCTCTCTAGCTCTGATCATAGCCAATTTCTTCGAGAGAAAGAGGGGGGGGGGAGATATAGACAGATGGAT
>OZ024753.1:34369996-34379996 GCA_964016885.1 Eledone cirrhosa
TGTGTGCGTGTATGTGACTATATATTTGTGTGGTTGTCTGTGCTTGTTTTGTGTGAATGTGGTTGGTGTGTATGTGTGCATGTGTGTATTTATGAGTTTATGTGTCTTGTGTGTTTGTGTATGTATGGGTCCCATGTCTTTTTCTCTCTGAATGCGGGAGCGTGTGTGAGAGCATGTGAACGTGTCTATGTGTATGCATGTGTGTGCGTGAGCATGTGTGCGTGAGCATGTGTGCGTGAGCATGTGTGCGTGCGTGCGTGTGCGTGTGCGCGCGTGTGTGTGTGCGAGTATGTGTGTGCACGCATGTAATGTGTTCATGTATGTTTTCCTTTGAACTTCATAATTATTTCTACTTTTTGGCACAAGGCCAGCAATTATCCCAGTGCATTACTGGTACTTTATTTTATCGACCCCGTAAGGATGAAAGGCAAAGTAAACCTCGGCGGGATTTGAACAACTCAGAATGGCAAGGACCGTAACTCTATGCGTCAAAGCATGGCGTCCGACCCACTACCGATACTGCCAATCCACCGCCTTTGAACTTCATAATGTTCTTCCATAGAAGGTAGTATGAATCTTAAAGCTATAATTTGGTTTCCTCGCAAACCTTACACTTGTAACTTTCCAATACTCTATATGTAAATATTGTGTGAATCATCGTCTTCGTCGCCCTTGTTATGTCCCAAGCCATATTTCTCGAGGCTTTCTACAATTCCAGTGTATCTTGACACGGAGGCAAGTTGGCAGAGGCATTAGAACGTCGGATAGAATGCTTTTCAATATTTGTTCCAGCTATCTGCTCTCCGAGTTCAAGTCCCACCGAAGTCAACTTTGTCTTTTTTCACCCTTTCATGGTCGATATAGTGTCAGTCCAGTACTGGGGTAGCTTCTTCTGCACCCTCTCTTTCTCTCTCCCTAAAAACATCGGAATTCTGAGATGGACAGGAATGGGTTTCACCAGGTTTAAAATGGCCAAGACTCACAAGGTTGATAGATAAAGTATCAGTCCAGTATTAGGGTCGATTCTTCTCCTCTATCTCTTTCTCAAGGTTGAAATATAAACTAATATAGCTAGGACATATTAGATGGAAATAGCTATGATGAAAACAAGAGTCATATTCATTTCAACATAATTCGGCTGCGTTCCTTGTCCAGACTAATCTCTGAGAGGCTGGACAAGAGACTGAGGCTATGGCATCCTGCCGTAGTAGGCAGCGCTGTCGCACAACAGGTGGGTAAAGCCACAACTCATCTTCCACACAATCACTCGCTAATTAGTAGAGTCGTTAGAACGTCGGATAAAATGCTTTGCAGTATTTGTTTCGGCTCTCTTCTCTCTGAGTTCAAATCCCTCCAAGGTCAACTTTGCCTTTCATCCATTCAAGGTCGATAAAAAAAAATACCAGTCTAGTACTGGGGTCGATTCATACTCTATATCTTTTTCTCACTTCCATTCTCCCACTCTCTATCATTCTCTGGAAGCAATCGACTGTATTCAAAGCTGGAGTTCAGGTGGGCTCCGCCAGGTTTAAACATTATCTACAAACACCGTATGTCATTACGACACCCCTACGACCTCACCAGGAGTTAGGGGGCTATGCATGCATTAGCGAGTGATTGTGTGGAAGATGAGTTGTGGCTTTACCCACCTGTTGTGCGACAGCGCTGCCTACTACGGCAGGATGCCATAGCCTCAGTCTCTTGTCCAGCCTCTCAGAGAATAGTCTGGACAAGGAACGCAGCCGAATTATGTTGAAATGAATATGACTCTTGTTTTCATCATAGCTATTTCCATCTAATATGTCCTAGCTATATTAGTTTATATTTCATACTGTTGTGATACTTTCCTTATATTTCAATTAACTTAAAACCAGAGATAACATGATAAACACTCTCTGCTGACAAAAACAACTCTTGCATAAACATATATTTAAACGAATTATATTTTAAAATGTTTTAAGGAAATTTATCAAAGAGAAACATGAATTTTAAAAATTTAACAAATTTATAATCGTTGATAATTTTTATTTGGATAACGTTCTTAAACATTTTTAAGCCCAGGGTAGTTTTAATAAGTTAATTTATTCAAACTTTTTAAAAATAATTCTAATATTCACCATTTAAGAAAAATTAATGTGCAAGAATGGGTTTTTCTCAGTGGGAGGTTTGCCAGGTTTTCACCAAAACGTATTAAGGGCAGTTGTATTAACCACGAGAGATTCGGCTGTGCCAAAATGGTCTTGAAACAATTTCAAGTTGATATCTGTACAAACATTCAGTTCACATATAGTTAGGCTAGAGGAAAAATTAATATTACTCAACATAGGATTTTCACGTACGTGACTACTAAACATTATAGGAAGGATAGTCTATATATCAAATTTTGTTCTCCCTCCCTTTCTCTCTCTCGCATTCTCTCTCTCCCCCCTCTTCTCTTGTTCTCTCTATCTCTTTCTCTCACTTCGTCTCTTTCTCTCTGCGTTATTTCGTTTCCCTTTGATATTTCACTTCTCTCTCATACATCACATCTAAACTTTGTTTATAGAGTCAGTACATTTTCCAGAAACTTCACTAAATCAATTGTTACTTCTGTTAGAACTGCTAAGTTGATGTTATTATCCTCAACACTTGGATTAACAGGGAAAAAAAAATATGTAGCAAAAGCTACAAGAGTAACAAAGAGAAATTGGCATCATCATCATCATCATCAACAACAACCTGAATTTCTCCATCATCATCGTCATCATCAACTTTCTGCCTTTCACCCAGTAATACAAAAACACAATAACATCACCACAACAGATACGACATAGTGTACAGATATTGCTCATTATAATTAACGAGGTTAACTTGGCCTTTCATCCTTACGAGGTCGATAAAATAAAGTACCAGTAATGCACTGATATAACTGCTGGCCTTGTGCCAAAAGTAGAAACAATTATTTCATTAGTTTCAGTCACCACACCTGGGGCACCATCTTGAAGAGATTTCGTCAATAATATCGACCACAGTACCTATACTTTCAAATGTAATACACTGAGGGAATTGCTGGCCGTGTGCCAAACGTAGAAACAATTATAATTATTCTTATGTTAACACAAATCATGCGGAGATTTGAGCGTCGTTTCAAATCCCAGGTTGACGAATAATTAACTTTATTTTTACCCAATAGATACCTTCATTTTTCTCTGTTCACTTTTCGTGAGTATCAAATTGAGCGGACAAGATGAGTTTTTGGCAGGATTCAAATTATGCTAATGTTTTAGGATATAACACAATTTACCCAAATTAATTTCACCTCATTCAAGCAACATGATGCTTTGCAGCATTTAGTTACGAGGTCGATAAATTAAAGTACCAGTAATGTACTGGGGTCGATTTAATCGATTTTCCCCTCCTCTTCAAAAGCTGGCCTTGTGCCTATATAAGAAACTATTATTTAGAATCGTTAGAACGTCGGACAACATACGTTGCGGCATAGAGTTACGGCGTTTACGATCTGATTTTATATCCTGCCGAGGTTAGCTTTGCCTTTCATCCTTACGAGGTCGATAAAATAAAATACCAGTAATGCACTGGGGTTGATTTAAGAGACTTCCCCCTCTCCAAAGTTGTTGTCCTAGAGCCTAAATCAGAAAACATTATTATTATTAAAGTTACCGGAAAGGGCTAAATCAAAACTAATAAAATTACAGCTTATGTGGATTTACAAAACATTTGATATAAAAACTGCACCCCAATCTAGCCTCATCCCATCCTCATATTTGATGGTCGGAGGTCATGGATTTATGGACCACCACTCTCCAGCTTTTCATGTCACTTGCCATTGCTGGCAAACTCCTTCCTGTCCATTCCTTAATATCATCTGTCCATCTCTTTTTCTGCCGTCCTCTGACACTTCTCCCATTTATTCGTCCCTTAAGGATGTGGGTAGTCAAATTTTGGGCCCTGATGACATGACCAAAATGGCCAAATTTTACACAGAGCAACACAAATGTAAGTCACTCGGCTATCTCTCTCTCTTCTTTCGAATTCGCTAATTTGCAAATCCTGTCTCGACAAACACAACTTCCATCTAATTGATAGCTTTTAATTATTATTATTATCACATCCAAATGACTTCCATCAAAACGGTTTCTTAGTTTTTTTTTTTTTTAATCATTAAACTGTTTATTTATTGAAGTATTTTCAGCTTGTACATCATATTTTACATGTTTATGTCAAATGTAAAGTCACAACCTATAATTGTAAAGGAATAAAAAATAGTCAATTATTGTACCTCTTTTTCAGGAGAGTTTCATTCTAAACGAAAATAACGAAGATTTATAAAAGTCAGGTCAGCAGTTTACGTTATCTATTGTCACGTTGTCTTCATGTTTTTGGTTTACTACAGCTTAACTTTTGTCATTTCATGAGGCATTGTCTCCTAAATGCTTCTTTCTTTCTTATCTTATTAGATTTGTCTTATGTAAAATGAATGAAACATTGTCAGGCTGGTCTACTGCTGAATCTTACACAATGTAGTTAGCTCCTCAAAGAGTTTCCATAAATCACGAAAAGCTACTTTGTATGTGACGTTCATAAATCAACTGTAATAAAATTAAGCCACATATGCAATTGACTTTAAAGCGTGGAACTAATGCCTCAAAATTTGTCTTTATTATTTGCTGCAATGCAAAGTATCTAGATAACGATTTAACTTCATTAAATTGTCTTAAAGCAACAATTCAATACCAGAGGCCTCTGCAATGTCTTTGGCATCGCATCTTGTACCGGTAGTGTGAGAAAACACAGTACAGATTGTTCAAATCGAAGTTTTAATATCTATTATTAATTTGAATACTTTCCATATATCATAAATCCTTAAATTTTCTTAGTGTGCTACACAGAGTTGTTGAAATAAATACAGAATGTCCTGCCTCAGATTTGCTGCAGAACCGTTAAATATGTGCAATATTACTGACGCTCCATCAAACAAACTTCACAATTTTACGGGCTTCTATCTTCTCCCCATAAAACTGTTTGATTATTAAAACAACAAAAGAAACATGGCACACACGCAACGGAACTATTCTTTAAAAAACCGTTTTCTAAATAGCACAAATTTTAGATCTGAATTTCAAGTACAAAATGAAATATCTTTTTAAACGTATCTTTCTGACAAATATAGTTAATAGTACGCAGAAATTCAAACGCAAAACTACGGATAACTACTTATTTTAGAGTTAAATAAATTTTACCGTATATTCGTTAATATATTTAGCTGGATGTAAAAGGTTATTCATTATGATAACTAACAACATGCTCTCGATAAGAGCTACGTTCTCTTGTGGATTTAGGAATCATACACATAATTTCTGTGTTGGTTAATGAGGGATTTTGTTGTCTGATCTTTTGTATATTGTCCAAATGCGATTTTCTTCCCAAATGATATTCCAAACAGTCAATGTTTCTAAATACCACACATCATTCCACTAGCAAATTCCCCAACAACTTCCATATCACAATAATTGTTTCTACTTTTGGCACAAGGCCAGCAATTACCACAGTGCATTACTGGTACTTTATTTTATCGACCCCGTAAGGATGAAAGGCAATGTTAACCTCGGCGGAATTTGAACTCAGAAATGCAAGGGCCGCAACTCTATGCGTCAAAGCATGGTGTCCGACCCTCTACTGGTATTGCTAATCAATAATATAAACAGATAACTCTAGTTTCCTAACCATTCATAAATATTGGTTTATAATTTAGGTACAAGGACAGCATATTTGGGGGAAGGAGAAAGTCGATTAAAAAAATCCCAGTACTTGAATGGTACTTTATTTTATCGACCTCAGATGGATGAAAGGCAAAGTTGACCTCGACGGGATTTGAACTAAAAATGTAAATCAACGTAACTAAACGCTCTAACCACACTGCCAATCTATCCAGCTGAATCATCTATAAATATTCCTAGCAGATGTAAATTCATGACATTAAATGATTTCGGTAGAGCAGCTTCCTATATTGTTAAGTCATTCATTCAACTTTAAAGCTAAATCTGCACTTCAAATCCTTGGCGATTTTTAATTCGACAAATTCGCCATGTTTTCAATAAAACCTCAGCAAGCGACAGATATGGCGACAGCCATGCTGCAACTGTATCAAGCAGAGAAGGGACAACAAGGTAATACACATTAATAATAGACCATTGTGTTATTTGATAAACAGACTAACGAAAACTGTTAGCGAGGAGAATGTTTTCATTCAGTAAAATTATTAATTACTGCGGTATTTTAGATAACGAAACTTGTATGCTCATTTGTGTCTTGTTTGCGATGATTGAAACGGTAGGCGTTTGCATATGCGCAGAGCTTGGTAGAAAACAATATATATGAATTTTATCTAAGCAACCTATGTATCAAATTTTGTATAGATAAACAAAATAAGATAGATTTATTGGATAAGAAAGATATATTGGATAAGAAAAACAAACGCCGACAGTCGCTTAATGACATCATACTCGTAAATCTATTTTAAAAATATTCATCAAGAATATTTGGCTGCTATTTCTAACAGGTGGTGGTCACCGCACATATACTTCTTCACTGGATAGAGCGATTGTGTACATACACATGTTTATAGAAATATATATCAGCAAAATTCATATATGAGAGAGAGAGATGCAGACGATAAGGTGCCTATAGATAGTTGTTACGTTGTAACTTTGAGAGGATAATGTAGACAGGAAGACAAATATATCGTTAAAGGTAGGACCTTTTGATTGGAAAGCGAACGTCTTATTTTAACAAAATGTGTGTGTGTGTGTGTGAGTGTGTGTGTGTGTACTATATATATATATATATATATATATAAACAATTACACGTAACTTATTAATATGGTTGATATATGTGTATCATAAAGCATTGTTATCGAATAAAAGTCAGTAGACGAAGATACTGTAGGATTACCAACTTTACGTCATCACTGTGTATATATCAAATTGATTCAATTGTTTCAGATGTATTTATATTCCCCTCAGAGTTGTTTTGATTCTGGTCGTCACGTTACTGAGAAAGAAACAGCTTAAACTCATTAAGTTTTGGAGAGGAAATTTACAGGAACAAATCTATGATCAGTTATTACCAAAAGGTGCATTTAAGTGTCATTTAAGTGCATTTAACTCTCAGTCTACTGAGGCTTTTCGACCTTTAGATCAACTTTTATCCTCTATTCGACCCACTGTCATCATTTTGGACTTTTCAGTTCTTAACTGGCCACTTCTTTCACATTTATCGAATTAAATTCTTCTCCACTTTAACTACTTGCCATTTTATACACATGGCGGTGGATTGGCAGTATCGGTAGAGGGTCGGACACCATGCTTTGCAGCATAGAGTGACGGCCCTTTATGATCTGAGTTCAAATCCCACCGAGGTTAACTTTGCCTTTCATCCTTACGGGGTCGATAAAATGAAGTACCAGTAATGTACTGGAGTCGATTTAATCGACTTTCTCCTTCCCCCAAATTCCTGATCTTGTGCCTATATAAGAAACCATTTTATACACATACTTCGATAACGTAAATTTCTTTGACCTATTAGCGTTTCTATTACCACATAGAAAGTCACCTTAGACAGGTGATTTTTACCTTTTCGAGATATTAATTTTATACACCTCTATTATCTTTATTCTCTTTCTCACACTGTAGACACATAAACTAAAAGCTTTTAACATATTCCAGTTTTACTATATTCTGTTTCTATAACATTTATTCATTAACACTTGATATCTTATTCCGCTTCTTGTGTCTCGTTTATAACTTTTAGCTGTATATTTTAGTCTCTTACTTCGATATAAACCAGATAACCCGCTATCCATAAGTAAGATCACTTTACTACCTCCACCCTTCTTAACGTTTATTCAGGCTGTATAGATAAATCCTTTTCTTTTTATTCTATATCAAATAAAATTGTATCCGTTAATGATATCCTTACACTTCTAGAAACACTCACTTATACGCATCCAGTGTACAGAATGACTGAAGCCTATCGGCTGGAACACGTAATAAAATAATAGAATTAACTCCTCGACATTGCTTTAATTTACTGCATGAATATCATAATGGCTTATAAAGCGTTTATTATATTAACGTGGATTGGCAGTATCGTTAGAAGGTTGGACGCCATGCTTTCCAGCATAGTTACGTCCCTTTACGATCTGAGTTCAAATCACGCCGAGGTTGACTTTGCCTTTCATCCTTACAGGGTCGATAAAATAAAGTACGAGTAATGCACTGGTAAATTGCTGGCCTTGTGCCTAAAGTAGAAACAATTATATTAACGTCGTCACTGTTTGACAAGTTCACCCTGTAACTTAAGGTTATAAAAATATAGAAATGAATGGAAATTAAGTTTTAGGAATTTAGGTGTTAAATTATTACAATGACTACTGGTCAAAAAATACAGACCACTACTATCACCAAACCACCGCTACCATCACTATCGCTACCACAATGAAAAATGTCTGGACACTGTGGGAGAACGCTACAGTCGGTTCTGGTGTGTAATTATTCCGTAACTTATAGTTTAACAATATATTTAGCAAGTTCTTATTCTGAAACTTATAGTTTAACAATAGATTTAGCAAGTTCTTATTCTGAAACTTATAGTTTAACAATAGATTTAGCAAGTTCTTATTCTGAAACTTATAGTTTAACAATAGATTTAGCAAGTTCTTATTCTGAAACTTATAGTTTAACAATATATTTAGCAAGTTCTTATTCTGAAACTTATAGTTTAACAATAGATTTAGCAAGTTCTTATTCTGAAACATAGTTTAACAATATATTTATCAAGTTCTTATTCTGAAACTTATAGTTTAACAATATATTTAGCAAGTTCTTATTCTGAAACGTATAGTTTAACAATAGATTTAGCAAGTTCTTATTCTGAAACATAGTTTAACAATATATTTATCAAGTTCTTATTCTGAAACTTATAGTTTAACAATATATTTAGCAAGTTCTTATTCTGAAACTTATAGTTTAACAATAGATTTAGCAAGTTCTTATTCTGAAACTTATAGTTTAACAATAGATTTAGCAAGTTCTTATTCTGAAACATAGTTTAACAATATATTTAGCAAGTTCTTATTCTGAAACTTATAGTTTAACAATATATTTAGCAAGTTCTTATTCTGAAACTTATAGTTTAACAATAGATTTAGCAAGTTCTTATTCTGAAACATAGTTTAACACTATATTTAGCAAGTTATTTTTCTGAAACTTATAGTTTAACAATATATTTAGCAAGTTCTTATTCTGAAACATAGTTTAACAATATATTTAGCAAGTTCTTAATCTGAAACTTATAGTTTAACAATATATTTAGCAAGTTCTTATTCTGAAACTTATAGTTTAACAATATATTTAGCAAGTTCTTATTCTGAAACTTATAGTTTAACAATAGATTTAGCAAGTTCTTATTCTGAAACATAGTTTAACTATAGATTTAGCAAGTTATTATTCTGAAACTTATAGTTTAACAATAGATTTAGCAAGTTCTTATTCTGAAACTTATAGTTTAACAATAGATTTAGCAAGTTCTTATTCTGAAACTTATGGTTTAACAATATATTTAGCAAGTTCTTATTCTGAAACATAGTTTAACAATAGATTTAGCAAGTTATTATTCTGAAACTTATAGTGTAACAATAGATTTAGCAAGTTCTTATTCTGAAACTTATAGTTTAACAATATATTTAGCAAGTTATTATTCTGAAACATAGTTTAACAATAGATTTAGCAAGTTCTTAATCTGAAACTTATAGTTTAACAATATATTTAGCAAGTTCTTAATCTGAAACTTATAGTTTAACAATAGATTTAGCAAGTTCTTAATCTGAAACTTATAGTTTAGTAATAGACTTAACTTATTATTCTCTTTGATTCACTTGACTGCTGTTGTTTTTTTACAATAAAAATATACCAAACAGAAAACTGTATTGGTGTGATTAAA
>OZ024753.1:34387496-34399996 GCA_964016885.1 Eledone cirrhosa
GATGTAAGACGCAGTATGGGGTAGAGTTACATAGAGACGATGGGAGGATAGGTGGTGTTTCGGTTACATATATAGATGCATACGCTTCATTAAAATAAGAATTGCAAACAATATTTCAATCTTCCTTTACGACAGATTGCGTGCTACAAAATGCTATTTCTCCGCCTCTCTCCCTCTCTTTCCTTCTCCCTCTCTTTCAGTCTATCTCTTTTCCTTTTTAAATATAAAGCTATTAACTTCAACTTCATTACTTTAATCAGTGCCGTGAAAGTCATCATGCTTTGCTGCAAAGAGTTACGGCCCCTTATGTTCTGAGTTTAAATCCCGCCAAGGTTAACTTTGCCTGTCATCCTTACGGGGTCGATAAAATAAAGTACCAGTAATACACTGGGATAATTTCTGGCCTTGTGCCTATAGTAGAAATCATTATTATTATTATTATAATTGGCGTCTCTTCTGTCTTTTTCATACGGAGGTGATTCTTGATTTAATTACTCTGCTATGTAGTGAAAATTATCCGTTTGGAAATGTATTACTTTATGCTCTAATGCACTTGCGAGTTATTTCATTATCAGAGAGTTACAACCAAACATTGATGAAGAAAGAAAATAGATTATTGATAATTGTTTCTACTATTGGCACAAGGCCACCAATTAACCAGTACATTACTGGTACTTTATTTTATCGACCCCGTAAGGATGAAAGGCAAAGTTAACTTCGGCGGGATTTGAACTCAGAATGGCAAGGGCCCTAACTATGCGTCAAAGCATGGCGTGCGACCCTCTACCGATACTGCCAATTCACCGCCCTAGATTATTGATAATGATAATATAAATGTAAATAGTAGTAGTAGTAGTAGTAAGAGTTTCCGATAATAATTAGGGACAATACAAGGACAAAAACAACACAGTATGGTGTTTACATCAAGTAAAGAAAAGGAACTTTACTGAAGAGAAAACAGAAGGAATAACAATAATAGAAATTGTAATAACTATTCATAACAATAGAAAACAATAATAAGTAAGTAATTTTGTTTTGAAACAGCGAGAGAGCTTGAAATAGAAACAGAAACTTTAATCGTATTTTTTTTACTAAAGTAATTTTAGCCTGATGTTGGGGTTTAGAACACTCTAAGAAGTGGAAAAAAGATGAGAATTGACGTACATGGGAGTCGAACCCATATCTTTAGTTATCCAGACCACTGTGCAACCATTACACCGACACATCACTCATCCCCCTTCCATTTGAATTAGAAGCTACATTCTTAGCAAGTATAATTGTTTCTACTTTTGGCACAAGGCCAGTAATTATCCCAGTGCATTACTGGTACTTTATTTTATCGACCCCGTAAGGATGAAAGGCAAAGTTATAAGGGAGGTAACTCTATGCTTCAAAGCATGGCGTCCGACCCTCTACCCATACTGCCAATCCACCAAGAATAATGACAAGTAAGGTTGTTTTGAAACAGTGAGCGAGTTTGAAATAGAAACAGAAGTTTTAGTCGTATTTTTTTTACTAAAGAAATCTTAACCTAATGTTGGGGTTTAAAATCCTCTAAGAAATGGAAAAAGATTACGTCAATATTCATCTTTGATGCACACATTATATATATATATATATATATATGAGAGTATTGAAGTTTGCTTGAAGCATTGTGGAACAATAAGTAAATATCTTTAAGTCGTTTGGAAGCCTCGACAATGCAAATGGGTAAATCTCCGGGTAACAAGGTCCGGTGGTGGAGAGAGAGAGAGATGTAGGTGGGTGTACGTTGAGATGCGTGGTGTGTATAAGATGTGTAGAATGAAGGGAAGAGTATAAAGGATAAAATAAAAATAACAACACAAGAGAGAGTTACCCTGGGAGAGATTTAATAGTCCCTATATATTTCGGATTCACATCCATCATATATATATATATATATATATATATATATATATATATGTGTGTATGTATTATACCCAGACACACAAATATACATATAGTCGCAAGTCTACATGTGAACACATATCTCGGTAGCTTCCGATTCTAGAGTCAGGATCGATCATCAATCAACGTTCCTTGAGCTGATGGACAATGAAACATATGTAATATGTAATTAAATATGTATATGATGCAACACTGATTCTGTGTTTCCATATATATATATATATATATATAGAAAGAGAGAGAGAGAGAGAGAGATAATTACAACAGTGACATAAATAGGTACTCAAGTTTCGTTGGGATCTGGCTGGGCCCCAATTTCTTCAGCCTATCATGAGAAATGGAAAAGATTTTCCATTTTTCTCATGGGCCCAGAACCCAACGAAACTTGAGTACCTGTTTATGTCACTGTTGTAATTATTTATACTAAACTCATCCTATGGACTGCGTGCTCTTACTCTTGGATATTTCCAATGTGTATGTATATAAATAAATAAATAAATAAATAAATATAATATATATATATATATATATAGGAACGTGTAGGACCCCGACGGCTGAGCTCAAGCCGTTTCGACGGCTAATTGTGGACTTTTTTTTTTTTTAGTCCAGAATTACCCGTCGAAACGGCTTGAGCTCAGCCGTCGGGGTCCTACTCGTTCCTATTACCCACTCTACTACCCTAAGTATTGAGTACTTTGGTGCGTTATGGTCCACCTGGTTCCTTACCACATTTCCTTCGTTATATATATATATATATATATATATATATATATATATATATATATATATATTAGTTTATATAAGAGAGACTGGAAATAAAGAGAGAAAGAAGGCATGGAATAGTGGGAAATGGAAATAAGAGAAGAGAAGTTAAATAATAACCTGTTCACTAAAGCAGCTGATATGTTTGAAATATTAGTTAGTATCTCCATTTCTATAATACGCAGTTTCAGTGAAATTATGTGCTCTCCTTTTCTCTCCTTTTATTCAGGTATTTATCTGATATATAGCTGTTTTGTGCGATGTTTAGTACATAATTGAATTAGCTATCAGCAAAAATACTAATAATATGTAAATTGGAATTTCTAATTCGCTAAAATTATGCTATTTGTTGGGTTTATAAAGACGTTATTTGCGTGTTTTCAGCCTGGTAAGAATAATATATCGCCCAAGAGGGTGATATAGTTACAAGAGGGCGAGACATAGTTACATTTGTCAGTGGATTTATCCACATATTACTGAGCTTCGGTTAAAATTTGTGCTGTTGTGATGTGTTTATGCATATATGCGTTTATAGTGTACCATAAGGCAAATTGATATATTTTAGCAGCTACTGTATGTGTAATATAATTAAATTGAATTAATTAGATAGATTTGATATTCAGGAAGAGCGCCATTATATTTATACAGAAATAAAAAAACAGTATCAATCGCTGTTAGGTTTAAACATGTAATAATTGTTTCTACTTTTGGCACAAGGCCAGCAATTACCCCAGTGTATTACTGTTACTTTATTTTATCGACCTCCCTCATAAGGATGAAAGGCAAAGCTAACCTCGGCGGGATTTGAACTCAGAACGTAAAGGGCCATAACTCTATGCTGCAAATCTACTACCAATCTACTACATGTAATAATGGTTTCTTATATAGGCACAGACTAGCAATTTTAAGGAAGGGGAAAGTCGATTAAATCGACCCCAGTGCGTGACTGGTGCGTGGCAAAGTTAACCTTGGCGGGATTTGAACTCAGATCATAAAGGGCCGTAACTCTATTCTGCAAAGCATGGCGTCAGACCCTCTACCAATACTGCCAATCCACTGCATGTAATAATGATTTCTTTATTAACCACAAAGGGTTTACATAAAGAAAAACATTATGACAGTACAGGACGAAAACAGAGTGTGTGTATGTGTGAAGTCTATACTAGCTTTGTTCTATAATACAGGATGTCCCCCCAAAATGTATACACACTTCACCAGCATTCTTATGAATATTGCTTGTACAGGTAATCAAAGTGTGTAAACATTTTTTGGGGACACCCTGTATATGAAGCTGATGACTTTAGATATGAAAGGGAATTCTATTAACAATCGTTGCTTCTTTAGTAATTACATGGCACTAACCTCTTGAAATAAAATAATTGTTTCTACTTTTGGCACAAGGCCAGCAATTATCCCAGTGTATTACTGGTACTTTATTTTATCGACCCCGTAAGGATGAAAGGCAAAGTTAACCTCGGCAGAATTTGCACTCAGACTATAAAGGGCTGTAACTCTTTGCTACAAAGAAGTCCGTCCAACCCTCTACCGAATGCAATTGTAACCTAAGCAAACATGAAAGAACAGCCGAACTCCCACTGTCATCGCCTCCATCTCTCTGGCCCTCCCCATCCTTCCGTATGGTGAGCAAATGGGGTCCCCCGTGCTGTCCTCCCCACAACACCGGTGGACAGAATGGAGAAGGCGTATATTATAGCATCACAAACAAACACTACTTTCACATCAATAGTTTATTTAATCGTTCAGGATGCATCAAATATTTAAGTTATTGAGCATAGTTTGTGTACATGTGGACCCGTAACTCCTGTTTGAGGTACTGCAGGGTCGTTGTGACACTCGGCGTATCTTGGGCATTTAAAACCGAGCAGAGCTCATCCCCTCTCCAGGTCTGGACGCAGCCGATTTCTACCAGAAAAGGAGAGAGCGAGAGTATGAGAGTGTGAAGTGAGAAAGGGATATAGAAGGCTCGATCTCAGTATTGGACTGGGACTTTTCTTTGTATCAGGCTTCAAGGAATGAAAGGCAAAGTTGATCTCGGGATGATTTAAACTCAAAGAACGCACAGAGTCGGAACGTATACAGCGAAGCATTCTATCCGACCTTCTAACAACCCTGCACATGATTTAGTAAAGTGCATAATTATAGTGGCTTTAAATATAGTACGAGGGTCGGCTGAAAGGTTCATAGGGTGACCAAGATACTCTCAAGGAATGACCAGATGAGGTTTATTTTTTAACATAGCCTCTGGAAAGAAACAATGCAGTTATTAATAAGAAGAGTTGAAATGTATACATTATACATGCAAGGTTTAACAGCTCCAGCATCACTCTTTCATAACCAGCCTATGAACATTTCAGCTTAACCTCGTATGTATAAACACTCGTAAGTTACTTAAAATAATAGAACAGTTATTTACCAGAATGTCAAAACACAAGTAAAGTCTAATTTAAAGTCTACTTAAGCAGAATACATAAAAACCAATACAAATAGGTTCGCTGAGTAAAATATCAATGGAAATTAACTGAAAACGAATTGCTAATAACTAAATAGATATTTTAGAGAAACAATTGCATGCGTTATGTAAAAACTATAACGATATATAAACAAATAGAATAACATATTTAAATCAAAATAAACCATTTTATTGCATACACATCAATATGATTGATAATTTTGACGTTAAAAACGGATAAAACTATAATTACTGACAAAGTATTCAGAACAAAGTAAATAGATATGCTTACATATATTAAATTAGTGGAATTAACAGGAATAATACTGTTTCCTTGTTATTTAGAAGGAAACACGCGCGCGCGCACACACACATATACATATATATATATATATAGGAAGCAGTAAGACCCCGACGGCTGAGCTCAAGCCGTTTCGACGGCTAATTCTGGACGAATTAGCCGTCGAAACGGCTTGAGCTCAGCCGTCGGGGTCTTACTGGTTCCTATTACCCACTCTACTACCCTAAGTATTGAGTACTTTGGTGCGTTATGGTCCACCTGGTTCCTTACCACATTTCCTTCGTTATATATATATATATATATATATATATATATATATATATAGGCAAAGAGTCAAGACCCCTACGGCTGAGCTTCGGCCATTTCGACAGCTTGATCTAGCGTTCGGTTCTAGCTGTCAAAACGGCCGGAGCTCAGCCGTCTGGGTCCTGACTCTTTTCCTATTACCCACTCTACTACCCTAAGTATCGAGTACTCTGGTGCGTTATGGTCCACCTGGTTCCTTACTACACTTCCTTTATTATATATATATATATATATATATATAAACGTTTGTATATGTATAATAAAACCAAAACAATGCAGGTATGGATATAGAATAAAGAATGCAAATGCAAAAGATATTGTTGACAATTAGTCTTTTACCTTAGATTTATTTAAATGTCCTTAATTTTCGAGATAATATCTCTTCTTCGGAGGGAAGTAAAGCGGTTAAACCAGTGTTCTAAATAGCTTGCCAGGTCATATATATATATATATATATATATATATATATATATATATATATATATATACACCTTCTCTAGGGTCTCAGTTGTCCAACTTGTTCTAATATTTTCATAGGAGTCCAGAATTAGCCGTCGAAACGGCTTGAGCTCAGCCGTTGGGGTCCTACTCGTTCCTATTACCCACTCTACTACCCTAAGTATTGAGTACTTTGGTGAGTTGTGGTCCACCTGGCTCCTTACCACATTCCCTTCGTTATATATATATATATAAATATATATCCTGATACATTCAATCTTGATTGTAAGGAATATCAAAATAAGATAATATGCCAGTATCCTATAACAGCAGTGACGGGAAAGAGAAACGTAAATTTGAGTTTCTTAATCGTTTACACACGTATCAGCAATGGCTTCTATTAACAAGCCAGATCGATAAATAGATTCGCATAATAAATTTAATATTCTCTCAATTGAAATGCGAGTATCAACTGCAATGTTTCATGGTTTTATGATGCCAACATGTTTAAGTTCTCCATACTCGAATGACTCTCCCTATAGCAGTTCTATAAATACATGTAAAGTAAATATTACGGAGAGAAGGTTTAAAGCCATAAGAAGTAAATGTCAATAAATGTTTTCTTTACCATATGTTTCAATGATTCCATCGCAAATCCTTTTCCCCTGCTGAATTTGTATACTCCGCAACCACCTCTTCCCCATCTCTCTCCTATATATGGATTGGCAGTATCGGTAGAGGCTCAGACGCCATGCTTTCCAGCATAGAGTTACGTCCCTTTACGTTATGCGTTCAAATCCCGGTTAATTTTGCCTTTCATCCTTACGAGGTCGATAAAATAAAGTACTAGTAATGTACTGGGGTGATTGCTAGCCTTGTGCCAAAAGTAGAAACAATATATATATATATATAATTGTCTTATATTATTAGGTTTATTACATAACTATATATATCTATATATGTAGAAGTTCTATTTAAATTGTTGGGATACAACAAGCAAATATTTTTATAACTGATATAAAGCACTCAACAAATAATTGGAGTAAAAATACGATATTAACAAATGGAAACTATATTTATAAAACCATATTTATTTCATTATACATATTTCAAGGACACCAAGTTAAATTATGGTGTGCTTTCATCAGATAAAATATAATTTAGATCAGTTTTATAAATAAATATTGACATACCCTTAAAGAATGCAACCAGTACTGTTGGAAGCTCCCGGAAGCTTCCAGCAGTAATTGTTGCATTCTTTAAGGGTATGTCAATATTTATTTATAAAACTGATCTAAATTATATTTTATCTGATGAAAGCACACCATAATTTAACTTGGTGTCCTTGAAATATGTATAATGAAATAAATATGGTTTTATAAATATAGTTTCCATTTGTTATATCGTATATCTATCTATCTATCTATCTATATATATATATATATATATACACATTTTAGTACAGCATTAACGAAGCTTTAGGCTGCGGCTAAGCTAACGAATGCAAATTCGGAATGTAGCTTTAGCACTCGATGGAGAATAATACCCCAGAGTACTAACAATACGTTTAGACAGCTTTGCAAATCAAATATAGCGATCGGCAGTCCAGCCGCATTGCCATAGCAACGAAAAAGTCTGGACTCAGGAAAAGATTTTAGACTGACCTGGACCATCGCGCGGAGACCGAATGCAACACATAACGCATACCGTATAGCATACGATATACATCACATATAACATACAACATCCACGCTAGGTTTCTGTAAATTCGAAATCGACTAATTCCGCTTGCAGGGGTCTGCAAGTCAATGGCCTTTGACAACAGAACAAAGGATTTACTTCGTCAACAAGTCTTGCGTTCTATAGCCTCAGCGGGTGTGTTCTAGCAGTAAATTTCGCTATAGACACGTGGTTTTCTCCAAGGGAGGTAACCCCCGTTTTGGCGGTGATATATATATATATATACATAGTTATGTAATAAACGTAATAATATAAAACAATTATATATATATATATATATATATATATATATATATATATATATATATATACGTACGTTATTCCGGGTTGAATCGGAGGTAACCACAGTAAGGTACTCAATACATTGCAGAGTATAAAAGTTTTAATATAGATGAGATTCTACAGGACTAGAACTGTTTCATTCTTTAGAAATCATCAGGAATCTCTGATATACATATTTCAAGGACACCAAGTTAAATTATGGTGTGCTGTAGAATCTCATCTATATTAAAATTATATATATATATATATATATATATATATATATATATATATATATTGTTTCTACTTTTTGCACAAGGCCAGCAATCACCCCAGTACATTACTGGTACTTTATTTTATCGGCTTGGAACTCCTTCATTCATTCATTTGCTTATTCCCGCTCTGCTTGAACAATATACTAAATATTAAATCTTCTCTAATATTTAACTCTGCTAACCCAAGCATTGAGCACACTCCGCTTCGGCTGTTGGCATTTAGTCATCTGTATCGCACTTCTCTGTATCTCTCTGCTTCCTTCTCTCATAGATACTTATACCCTATTATTATTATTAGAGGGTCGGACGCCATGCTTTGACGTATAGAGTTACGGCCCTTGCCATTCTGAGTTCAAATACCGTCGAGGTTAACTTTGCCTTTCATCCTAAATGGGGGTCGATAAAATAAAGTACCAGTAATACACTGGGTAATTTCTGGCCTTGTGCCTAAAGTAGAAACAATTATTATTATATATATATACTAGACCATCGTGACCCGTTGGGTCACGTTAACTTAAAAATATTTTTTAAAAATCATGTTCATATAAAATAATTTTTAAACAATTAGAAGATACACAGGCATGTATATAACGTAAAATGAAATTGGAAGGCCCATATATATATATATGTGTGTGAGTGTGCATGCGCGCGCACGCGTGTCTCTTCCATTTTCCTTCCCTCTCTATGTCACTCTTTCAATCTCCTCTCTCATAACCACAATCTCTTTCTCTCTCTATTTATGAAGGTAGCCGGAAAAACCCCGTATCTCGGGAACTCATGCTCTAATTTACGCGAAATTTGTTTTATTCCAATTGTATTCGCATTTCATTATATATATATATGCATGTAAAAGGTAAACAGAAAAAATTTTCACATTATATATATATATGCATGTAAAAGGTAAACAGAAAAAACAACACAATCGGTACAGTATATGGAAGGGATATATTAGGTTAACGCTTGATATAGCAGGCAGAGGGTATTATGTGTGTGTGTACGCATGCTTGTATGTATGTTCATAAGAAACTTTTCAATGTGCTTCAAGCAACAATGCTACTGGATTGCACAATAAACTCACACCAATTTTATATAACTTAGTTTAATATGTAGAATAACTTAATAAAATAATTGTTTCTACTTTTGGCACAAGGCCAGCAATGTGTATAAAATGGTTTCTTATATAGGCCCAAGACCAGCAATCTGGGGGTAGGGGACAGTTGATTAAATCGACTCCAGTACATTACTGGTCCTTTATTTTATCGACCCCGTAAGGATGAAAGGCAAAGTTAACCTTGGCGGGATTTGAACTCAGAATGGCAAGGGCCGTAACTCTATGCGTCAAAGCATGGCGTCCGACCCTCTACCGATACTGCCAACCCACCGCCCTTAATAAGATAATATTCCCTTATTAAGATAATATTCCCAGGTACATAAATAAAATAAAATAATATAAACTAATATTATAGAAATTATATAATTTATTTTAGTATATTAGTTTAGATATTTCATTTAATGGTATTTCATTTCATTAATTTTCATATATAAAGTGATACATATTCATACATATACACGTATATACACACATACATATATAGATACAGAAATATATACTTATATAGATATGTGTGTATATATATAGAGAAAGAGATAGCGAGACACACACACACACACACACACACACACACACACACACATATATATATATATATATATATATACATATGTGTGTATATATATATCAATAATATTAATATATGGAAAATATCTTTATAAAACCACATTATTTTATTATACGTATTTCAAGGGTACTAATATCTTAGTACGCTTTCGTCAGATAAAATTTAATAATTGGTGTAAAGATAGTGACATATCGTGTTATAAGTTCATTGAAGATAGTCATATACATATTTGTGTGTATATATATATATATATATAGAGAGAGAGAGATATGCACACACACACACATTCTATATATATATATATATATAGGAACAAGTAGGACCCCGAGGACTAAAAGGCTTGAGCTCAGCCGTCGGGGTCCTACTCGTTCCTATTACCCACTCTGCTACCCTAAGTATTGAGTACTTTGGTGCGTTATGGTCCATCTGGTTCCTTACCACATTTCCTTCGTTATATATATATATATATATATATATAATGTATATATATAATGTAGGAGGTGAGTTATATTGTAGTACAATAAAGCAATGCAGATATCGGATAAGTAGCACTCTACAGTTTGTAGGACTGGAGTATATATATATATATACATACATACATATATATATAGGCACGACACTCATGTCACACATAATACAATGCCGTCATAGAAGTATTGGATCTAGCGAGGTTTATGCAGTAATATTAAAGTTGAAGCAGTATTTAAGAATATAAATAGGCGCGTAAGAGCATCAAACAATATACTTTGTGTTATTTCATTGGTTTGTTTCTTTTCTCAATTGAAATACATTCCCCGTTCTCCTTCTGAAGTCTTTAAGTACCAATAGATAAAATAACTACCCTGGTCGATACAATCGACTATACTTACTACATTGCATACACACACACACACACACACACACACACACACACACACATATATATATATATATATATAAGTATGTATACGTACATACATATATGTATACAGACGTACAGTGGTATGTATATATATACATACATGCACACATATATATATGTACGTACATATATATATACATACTACTGTACGTCTGTATACATATATGTATGTACGTATACATACTTATATTTAAGTATCAGCCGTACTAAGAGCGAGAAATGAAATTTCATTTCATTCTTTTCCATATATATATATATATATATATTCTTCCATCTATCTATCTCTATAATATACATTTATGCATGTATATATTACTCCCCAGCTCTCTCTTTCTCTGTGTGTATGTATGTATGTCTCTCTCTCTCTCTTATATATATATATATATATATATATATATAAAAGAGAAAACACAGGTAAGTATTAACAGAAGGATTTCATCCAGGCTGCAGTATAGCAATATAAGGTTGCACTTACCAATGAAACGGTCGTAAATACATGGATAAAATCCTTCTCTTAATGCTTACCTGTGTTTACTCTTTTATACTCCAAGATTGAACGGAATTCTTACAAACTTGTGAAGTTACCGCTAACCGTACTTTGAAACTATGCATGAAACTGGCTTTCTTAACCATGAACTGGATCCAAAAAGCAATTTTCTCCTTCCCTAACTATATATATATATATATATATATATATAAGCGGCAAACTAATAAGACTTACATACATACATACATACATACATACATACATACATACATACATACATGGACAAAGAAGTGGGCCCAGAAGTATCTCCCATCTTTTCTTTGTTGATGACCTGAAGTTGTATGGGCCAAATATCAATGACATCAAGAAACAATTGGACCTCATTACACAATTTTCAACAGACATCAAAATGAAATTTGGTGAGTCCAAGTGTGCATATTTGGCAGTAAAACGTGGAAGAGCTGTGCCCTCCTCTAGAAATCTAGATATGAACGGCCTGACAATACAACCTCTGCAGTCAGGTGACAACTACAGATATCTTGGACAGGATGAGAATGTCAGATATGATGGACCCATAAATAAGGAGAGAGCCAGAACTGAATACCTCAGAAGAGTAAAAAAAATATGGTCATCAGAACTGTCAGCATACAACAAATACATTGCCCACAATACCTATGCTGTGCCAATTCTAACGCCAACATTTGGCCTACTGAACTGGTCATTGCAAGAACTAAGTGAGATGGATGTTAGAACTCGAAAACTTCTCAGTGTTACTGGGAACTTTAACATCAATAGTGATGTGGATAGGCTATACTTCTCACGCAAGGAAGGTGGCCGGGGTCTAAAATCAATATTAACAACATATGAGACCCGGATAGTAACACTGAAGCAACACCTTCAACAGAGGAAAAAGGTTGGCGATCATCTTGCTCAGGTTTATGAGCATGAAAA
>OZ024753.1:34414996-34417496 GCA_964016885.1 Eledone cirrhosa
GTTTTTTGAAATATTTACTTCTGCGTTCACAGATCGACTTTTTTAGTTTCAGAAGATCCCGTTAAGGGTGAAAGCAGCGATTCTTTGCTTAAACTTTAATCTGTTATTTTAATATATATATATATATATATATATATATATATATAATAAGGTAAACAGAAATAACAATACAATCAGTACAGTATATAGAAGGAATATATTAGGTTAACGCCTGAAATAGCAGGAAGGGGTCTCAACGTTTCGGACGCTAGTCCTTCACCAGAAGAATGAGGAATAAGATAGATTGAAGGGACGGGCGGGGTGGAATAGTAAAAAATGTCTTTAGATAAAAATAAGGGGTCCATTCATGTTGAAATCTCTTGGAAAATATATATATATATATATAGGGTGTCCCCAAAACATGGGTACACACTTTGATTGCTTAAACTTTAATCTGTTATTTTAATAAATATTTGCTCTACGGTTCTTCTATATCTGATATATATATTTATCCTTATCGAGCCCTCTTTGGATTTTAGTCTTCAAATTTATTATTATTACTATATATATATATATATATATATATATACATACACACGCACGCATACATACATACACATTTAAGAACGATGGAAAGAGAAAGAGAGAAACATTCTGAAACAAAAACAAAAAAAGTAATAGATCGTAGACAGACTAGGCAAATCATATTGACTAAATCAGCAACAATAATGCAGTGTAAAGCAAGTTTAAAACATGTTTGGCAAAATATTTCTCTAAAGCTTTCTAAAAACAATTTTAAAGAAGTTTGTTTTTCTTTCTATAGTTGAAGAAGACTTCAACAAGGTAAAAGACAAAATAGAAAATTAACAAAAGCAGAAACAATATATAAGATGCTGAAGGATAAATAGATAAAACAATACATATACTATAGCATCCGCACATGACTATATGTTATTTATATATATATATATATATATATATATATATATACATACATATACATATTACATACACACACATACATATTATATATATATATATAGACACATATGTATATATATAAATATACATACACACATAAATATTATATATATATATATATATATACACACCTATATATATATAAATATACATACACACACATATATATATATAAATATACATACACATATATATATATAAATATACATACACATATATATATATATATATATATATATATACACACATATATATATATCTATATATAAATATACATACACAAATACATATACATATATATATATATATACACACACATATATATATACATATATATAAATATACATACACAAATACATATATATATACATATATATATATATACACACACATATATATATACATATATATATATATACACACACATATATATATACATATATATATATACACACACACATATATATATATACATATATATATATACACACACACATATATATATAAATATACATACACACACATATTATATATATATATATATACATACACAAATACATATCTATATACATATATATATAAATATACATACACACATACATATATATATATAAATAAACATACACACATACATATATATATATAAATAAACATACACACATACATATATATATATAAATAAACATACACACATACATATATATATATAAATAAACATACACACATACATATATATATATAAATAAACATACACACATACATATATATATATATATATATATATATATACATACACAAATACATATATATATATATATATATACACATATATATATAAATATACATACACAAATACATATATATATATAAATAAACATACACACATATATATATATATAAATAAACATACACACATATATATATATATATAAATAAACATACACACATACATATATATATATATATACACATACACATACACATATATATATATATATATACGTATACATATATATACATACACATACATATATTTATATATATATTCACACACACACATATATATATATATGTGTGTGTGTGTATGTATAAGTGTGTGTGTGTGTGTGTGTAGAGAGAGAGAGAGAGAGAGAAGGGGGGGGGGGGTAGATAGCTAGCTAGCCAAATAGATAGATAGAAATTGTTAAAGGAATAAAGCAATGAGATAGTAAAATTTATGGTGAAATTATATAATAAAAAGGAGAACTGGTTGGAGAATGGGACTTAATGAAGAAGTTAGTGAAAAATATAGAAACTGAACACGTAGAGGAAATAAGTGATAGAGGGAAGATGGAGGGAGAAAATATGTTATATATATTTGGCTTTGTTTGGAGAGAGAAGGGAGGGAGAGGGTCATTAAGAGATAGTGAGAGAGTGGAAGAGAGCCCGGGTGAGAGAAGGAGAGAGCTCATGTGAAGGATAGAGTGAGTGTAAGAGAGAAGAGAGCTAGGGTGGGAGGAGACGCGAGCTAGGGTGGGAGGAGACGCGAGCTAGGGTGGGA
>OZ024753.1:34427496-34429996 GCA_964016885.1 Eledone cirrhosa
AATCATATGAATTCGAACAAACGAATTTCAGCACACCCCCACCCACGGTGTTCGGGAGGGGGCGAACGCTAACAATACAGGCAGAATGGAAACAACTAAGCACCATGAGCCCGACACCACCATATGGTCGAGGGGGACGAGTACGCATAACCATGGGAGGAAACCCAATACGAGTAGCGGTCTCAGGGTGATACTAACCACCCCGGGCCCGACGCCCCCAACCGTAAGACACGTGGTGGGGGTGACGGGGTACCATCCCATTGTAGAGCTCCCAGCGCGGGCAACAACCACCCCACAGATTCGGGCCGAGAAGGTAGCAAAACACATAGCGCCCAAAGGGGAAGCAACAATGCGGGAACCACTAACAACCCAACAACTCCCCAACAGCCCACGGCACGCTCAACCAACCCACATAGGAGTAGACGCAGAAAAATCACGTGGTACAACCCACCCTACTCAGCGGCCCTAAAGAACAGGTTGGCCCGCTAATTATTTAGAGCACTAGATAAATGCTTCTCGAGGGACCATAGATACCACAAGATCTTCAACAGACACACTGTGAAGCTCTCGTATTCTACCACGAGAAATGTGGCCCAACACATAGCTAGCATCAACAGGAGTAGACTTAAAAAACACACACAACCAGAAGCTGGCAACATAAGCACCCAGCAGAACCATGTGGAAGGAAAGAAGGGTGGACCCAGTGCCCACCCTGGAAACCCAAACAGACCCAGGGAACCCCCACTGGGCCTGGGGGAAGACCACCACATAACACGTAACGGGAACCCCACACTAGGCACGCGGAGGTCGACCACCTCCTGCAACTGCAGAACCCCGAATTATGCCCCCTTAGTAATGAATGCCTTAGGAAGAACCTAATATACGGATGTAGAGTAAAAACCCCCAACTCTCAACACCTTTACATAGGAGCCACATCAACGAGCTTTAAAGACCGATGGTATAACCATCGCCATTCCTTCAATAGGGAGGACAAAAGGAAAAGTACAGCTCTTTCCGAACTGATCTGGAAGCTGAAGCTGGACAGGACCCCGTACTCTCTGGCCTGGTCCATAATCAGGAAAGTACCACCTGATAAAGGGGGATCTGGCATCTGCAAACTATGTCTGAGCGAGACCCTCGAGATACTAAGAGGTGGAAGCAGCCTGATAAACCTCAGGTCTGACTTCTACGGGACATGTAGACACTTCAGGGCCGGGACATTCCTCAAGCTATATGGACAGTAACAACACATTAGGTTGGGAACTCCCCTCAAACTATAGGGACCCCTCCAGGACATGCAGACACCTCAGGGCCGAGACCTTCCTCAAGCTATATGGACAATAACAAAACATTGGGATGGGAACTTCCCTCTAGCTCTAAGGACAGCAGCCCCACAATACCCCTGCCTCGATCGACTCCTATGACAACACATACTTATGCATATGTCCATACATAGATACTGTTATTTAAGATTGTACATGTACAAATACTTACATGTGTGTGTGCGGGTGGGTGTGTGTGTGTGCGGGTGGGTGTGGGTGCGTGTGCATGTGTGTGCGTGTGCGTGTGTGTGTGTGTGTACGTGTGTGTACGTGTGTGTAATGTGTGTGTGTGTGGGGGGGGGGGGGCTTAGGGGATGCACCTGGGCCTGTGCCTGTGCGTGTCTGCTTCGAACGATGTGAGTTGACATACACGCATATGAGTTCTATGCCAAAATGGGAACTGTAGTCCTCTGCTTTTCCGGATTTTAACACTCGGGTTCTGGGGTTCTACACTCCACCCTTGTCTCATTTGCTCTTAAAACGCACCACACCATGATAGTGTAAAGATTTTACTTTATCTTATTTCTTCATCTGCTTGGAACTCAAAATGGCAAGGGCCGTAACTCTATGCGTCAAAGCATGGTGTCCGACCCTCTACCGGTACTGCCAATCCACCGCCCTTGCCAATATCATTTGATATTTAATATACTATTATATCATCTCTACCGCCTCTCCACCACCGCTTAGGCCCCAGAGGCCCCCCCCCCGTAATTCTCAACGCACCCCCATCACTGGGGCGATAGGGCCCACTTTCAGAACCTCTAATGTAAGGGAAAGCACTAATATTCGACATTGTATTCCAGGGGTATCTATTCAACATATTTACAGAGACCAGCTGACTCTGGAGGAGTAGGACGGGTGGTAGATGTCTAGAAGGATCTGTTTCTGTTGACGACAAAGATTATCATTTCAATTTCCTGCTCAGTGATATCACATGTTGTTGAAGTAACGTCTGAACCAATATCATCCACTACGAACTAACTTGCTCTCAAACACAGCTTTCATTTTTTATTTATCATATCAGCTTTGTCTGTCTCTCATATTCACTTTATCTGTCCCCACCTCTCTGGGTGTCGCCCAAAAATGTTTACTCACTTCCAAAGCATTCTAATAAATATTGCCTGTATAGGCAATCAAAGTGTGTACCCATGTTTTGGGGACACCCTATATATATATAT
>OZ024753.1:34434996-34439996 GCA_964016885.1 Eledone cirrhosa
TCAAAAGAAATATCAATGAATTACTAAGCAAGTTACGAAATATGTGAGCGATGTAAAAAGACACATTAAAGGTGAATTTTTAAAAGAATGTATAGTTATTATTAGACAGCGAATTGGAGTTAGAACGTCGTTAGAACGTCAGATAGAATGTTTGCGGCATTCGTTCAGGCATTCTGCATTCTGAATTCAAATTTCGTCGAGGTTAATTTTACCTTTTATCCTTTCGACGTCGATAAAATGTTGTACCAGTGCAGTACTAGGGTCGATTCTTTCTCTATATCTCTTTCTCACGTCCTCGCTCTCAGATTCTTTCCTTTTATAAAAATCATTGGCTGTGTTCAGACTTTAATGTTCCCATGACACAGTGTATACCATCACAACACTTCTAATCCTCCGCCAGGACTTAAGGGTTTATACATACATACATATATATATTCATAGAGGCGGCGAATTGGCAGAATCGTTAGAACGTCGGATAGAATGCTTTATAGTATTCATTCCGGCTCACGGCTCCCTGCGTTCAAATCCCGCCGGGGGTTAACTTTGCCGTTCATCCTTTTAAGGTCGATAAAAAAAGTACCAGCTTAGTAATGAGGTGAATTCGTCTTCTATATCTCTCACATTTTCTATCTTTCTCTGCTGTACTCAGGCCTGGAGAGGGATGGGCTGCGCCAGGCTTAATTTGCTCTACGGCGCCCTACGAGTCTATCATGAGTTACGAGACCATACATATACACATATACATAAATACATAGTTATTATTGCAATAATATTATCTCTATAAAAAATGTCAGATTGATTGAGTTTATAAGTTTAGCCCGAAGGAATATTTTGATTGAATAAAACACGAACGCTAACGAAATATATTTGAAACAAGCAGCATTAATATCTATGTTTTATTTCATAGTTGTTATAAATGAGATCACGTATATAGTAAATCTTGTACAGTTAGCTTACATTTGTACACAAAATAATGGTAAAATTTACAATACGGAAGATATTTTTTTCAATTACATTTTATATTGCAAATTGATGACTAGTTTTCAACGGGTTAATTACTGTCTTTCTGTATATCTGAAAGCGATAATAAAGAGGGAATGTCACAGGTTTTTCTATTTCTTTTTACTTTGATATTTATTCTTCCTTCGTCAATGTCCGTCGGCAAAATATACGAGACCGTTCCACGCAATTCTACTCATACGGTATTTATTAGTCAATTCGAATCTATGGTAAAAGACACTTGCTTGAAATGTCAGGTATTGTGATCAATATATTGTCTGCCAGAGCCGAACATTTTTTTCTAAGATCAATTCAGCAATAAGTGGTTTTAATTTACTCTAGGAAATAAACTTAGTGATATAGTTACAGTATCTTTTGTTGGATACCATAGAGGGCTTATTGCTCTAAATAACAAAGAATTACAGAACCGTCAACTAGAATATAATATCTTAATAGTCTTGGTATCTCATATATACTAAAATTACCAGTTATCTTCATCATCGCCGTTTAACGTCCACCTTCCACGCTAGCATGGGTTAGGCGGGTTCCATTTGAGGCAGGTTGAGTCAGGTGACGGTATCCTGCTCATACAGAACTGTTTCTGGCTAGATTTCTACAGCTGGATGCCCTTCCTAATGTCAACCACATTTACAGTATGTGCTGGGTGTTTTGTGATTCGATAAATTAACGGTTTGCATAAGAGAAACCGTATAGTTTATGTTGATTACTGATACGTGGCAGGCATTAAGGACAGATAAGAATCGTATTTTAATAATTTATTTCTAAGACAAAAATGTTTAGCATATCTGCACAAACGATACAGAGGGTTAAATGTTTTAGTACATGGAGAAAGGCACTATTTACAGGGACAAATGTAGGGTTAAACCTAGAATTTTTTGATTGAGAAGCGAACCTATTGTAGCAACATCACAGATAGGAAATGCCTTGTTTGTATGTAAATTTTAAAGAGTTACAGACGGATAAATATATATATATATAATGCTTTGTTTGTATGTAAATTTTAAAGAGTTACAGACGGATATATATATATATATATATATATATATATATATATATATATATATATATAATGCCTTGTTTGTATGTGAATTTTAAAGAGTCACACACACACACACACACACGCACGCACACACAAAACAGGTGGTGTATTATTATGGTTGATATTCATATTCTCTAAGACTGAATGTAATGATGAAATGGATAAAACATTCAACTAACTTCAAAAAAACGATGAGTAATTCAGGAAAAGAAATATCGAAGGATCTCGAAGCTGAACAGTGACTTACTGAACCACTGCGACATTCGCTGCCTAAGTAATAGTTGCAAGCTCTAGTGTTTCAATTATCTGGAAGAACCAGTGAAAATGTTCGTGGTTGTTAAAGAGATTCCGATTATGAAATTAGAGCACCAGAAATACTTGTGGGAACTGTCAGATTTAATTGATATTACTAGTCACAGAAATTATCTAAATTTCAGAAGTTGCATCTCTGCTTGCCAAATACAATAAGTTTGAAAAAATATTGCAATTGTTCATAATTAAAATGAAAAAAAAATAGAATTCCTGCATGGTATATTTTCTTGCCTTAAAATAACACCAACCAAAGTCGATAGAGGAGATTGTTTTCTATCTTTTGGATCAATTTCATACGAGGTCGCAAGGTTTACAAAATCACGATTTCTTATATTGGCACAAGGCCAGCAATTTTGGGGAAGGAGAAAGTCGATTAAATCGACCCCAGTGCGTGACTGGGTACTTTATTTTATCGACCCCGTAAGGATGAAAGCCAAAGTTAACCTCGGTGGGATTTGAACTCAGAACGTAAAGGACCGTAACTCTATGCTGCAAAGTATGGTGTCCGGCTCTCTACCGCTACTGCCAATCCACAGACCTTACGAGATCAAATAATGAACACGCTAAAAACCTGTTCGTGTGATGAGGTTAATCATTCTTTAAAACTAGATTTAATATATTTTCAATTGGATAACACTTTGATATCCAAAGTTAATAGTCTATATATTTAGGAATCTTATACAACCTGTATAGATATTGAAAAATATCACACGGAAATTTCAATCACTGTTTTTCTATCACATGACGATGTGAAGAGTTTTTTCATTATTATCTTTAACCGACAACCACCTGCGTACTAAACTTATAGATATTAATATAATCTTACAAACCAACTAAAAACTGCCAATCAACTTTCTCATTAAGATGCAACGTAAAACTTAATATGTACCATCTTTGGTGTTTCAATAATTGTTTCTACTTTTGGCACAAGGCCAGTAATTATCCCAGTGCATTACTGGTACTTTATTTTATCGACCCTATAAGGATGAAAGGCAAAGTTAACCTCGGCGGGATTTGAACTAGGACCGCAAAGGGCCGTAACTCTATTCACGGCGTCCGACCCTCTACTAATACTGCCAATCCGCCGCCGTTTGGTGTTTCAATAATGAAAGTATCATAAGTATTTTTAGTTAATCCAGCTTTTATAGAATTTTAAATAATTGTTTCTACTTTTGGCACAAGGCCAGCAATTATCCCAGTGCATTACTGGTACTTTATTTTATCGACCCGGTAAGGATGAAAGGCAAAGTTAACCTCGGCGTGATTTGAACTCAGAATGGCAAGGGCCGTAATTCTATGCTACAAAGCATAGCGTCCGACCCTCTACCGATACTGCCAATCCACCAACCATAGAATTTTAAATAATATTGCTCAGTGTGATCCAGTGTATACATATGAATATGTTAAATATTGTTAGTATGGCTCAAGTTTTACTATTCGTTTCAAGCTTTTGTTTTCCGAGTTTCAACGTCAGACTCAAATTTGTCTTCTAATCAGAGATAAGCATGCCTGGGTGGTTAAGAAATTCTCTTCGTAATCACGAAATCCCGGGTTCAATCCAACTGCGTTTACATTTTCAGCAAATGTTATAGTCTCAGACCGACTCAAGTAAAATTAGGTAAACGGAACCTGCATGGAAGCCCATCGGTTGGATCGAACCTGTATTTTAAAGATCTAGCTTTGTCACAAACCGTTTGTACCTGACAACCACGTTAAGGGTACACGTGTTTGTGGGGTGCTTAACTACCTACACGTGAATTCACGAGAGGAGCGTTCTGAATGCTTATCGCTGACACCATCACCACCACCAGCATTTAGTTAGTTGTTTTATCAACTAAATTTCCACCCTGTGAACTTTTTTTTGGTTGTTGTTGCCCAGTGTAATTTATTCTAAACAAACACTTTAATTTCAGCCAAACTCTCCAAATAACGGTCGCTCTCCGACAGGTTTGGGGACGTACCCTTAGCAGTGGAGACTTCTGGTGTCCTCGGCCATAGGGCTACCTTCATGCTCACCACCATAGATACTGAGCTGGCCAGCCGCAGGTGTGAGCCTCGCGAGTTGGAATGGTTCTTCCAGCGCGTCTCCCTTACCATCCTCCGGGGAAGTGCCAGAGGATGGTAAGGATAAGAGAATAAGTTAAATCATCCTTCACAAGCATATATATCTTAAGCAAACGTGAAGTTAGTTAACAAATTTATTTCAGATAACAACAACAATACAGATATTTAAAAAAACGGAAAATGAAGGGAAGGGCAAGGGTTCAAGGGTCACAGAAGAATGGGTGTGGGGGAATCAGTGTGACCATATATGTGACAAGACAGGCCGGACCTTTGAAATATAGGTACAATCTATTTGATTGGCTCACTTAAAACTTTTGTTTACCCAATTCCACTCACATGGCTTGGTTCAATTCAAGGCAACGGTTAAGACACTTGCTTAAGATGTCGTACTGCGGGATAGACCAAGAGTTCTCTCACATGGCTTGGCTCAATTCAAGGCAACGGTAAAGACACTTGCTTAAGATGTCATACTGCGGGATAGACCAAGAGTTCTCTCACATAGCTTGGCTCAATTCAAGGCAACGGTTAAGACACTTGCTTAAGATGTCATACTGCGGGATAGACC
>OZ024753.1:34452496-34462496 GCA_964016885.1 Eledone cirrhosa
TATATATGTACTTCTTGATCAGGATTAAACCCAAGACCAGGATCTCCACCGTCTCTAATACCTACCACTAGGCCACTGAGACACATACATTATATTATATATGTACTTCTTGATCAGGATTAAACCCAAGACCAGGATCTCCACCGTCTCTAATACCTACCACTAGGTCACTGAGACACACATTATATTATATATGTACTTCTTGATCAGGATTAAACCCAAGACCAGGATCTCCACCGTCTCTAATACCTACCACTAGGTCACTGAGACACATACATTATACTATATAATACGTGTTTCAGCTGCCTTTAAGTAGATCGATTATACACGCATCTGGAAATACATACAGTTATACATACATTATTAAACCCATAGCTATACGTAAATTAACGTATTCACAAGACAGAAGCACATATTTACACATAAATGATTAAGAACACAATAAAACCTAATAACAGTAACGGGGACAACATTATACTTAGAGTAATCCAAGATATGTTAACTAACAAATATTGAACTTTAGTAAAGAGTAAAATTAAAAGAATGATCAGGTAAAATGGTACGAGGACATTATATATATATATATATATATATATATATATATATATATATATATATATATATATATAATAGAATAAAATAAGGACGAGTCGTTACTCCTTCATTACGTTTATTGGTTGGTGACGAGCGTTTCGCCACTGATCAGCTCAAGGTTCGATCTGGATCGATCTAGCCCGACTCTGTAATCCACGGATCGTCAGACCCTTTTTAATGGTAATGAAAAAAAAAATGATTTATTTTATAATACACTCTGTCTAGCTCTACACATCGACACAGAAGTGAACCTAAACATCGAGTGCTCACCCTAACCCTAACACCCCATTACACTTCCTATATATATGTATGTATATGTATATATATATATGTATGTATATATGTATATATATATGTATATGTATATATATATATATATATATATATATATATATCGAATATAGAAAAGTAACACACGATTTGATATATATAAAAACAAATAGTAGAAAGGACAAAGATTTTTTCATTAGAAAATGTTGATTTTTTTCAGTGAAATATCAAAACATTAATTTATTTGTAAATAAATTAATGTTTTGATATTTCACTGAAAACATCTCTTCAATATTTTCTACTGAAAAAATCTTTTTTTTTTTTTACTATTTGTTTATATATATATAAGATATCTGTTACATACAACGCAAGAACTGAAATCTTTCCTTAAAAAGATAAATAACCATTAACCTAACCTGATGGCGAAAACACACATCTGAGATGATACATAGTTAGACAAATACTTTCAACGCAAAGATGGTGATTTACAACCGAGGACCGGAAAAATATCTACTGAAATATATCAAATATATATGTGTAGCGTAGTTATCCAAATAAAATATTAATCCCGTATTAACTCGATGTCTTGGTGTGTTCAGGTGAAAATGCATCGCTATACTTTATAGAATATTTTAACAATGAAGATCTTAAGAAAACCAACTACTGTGAGCATTGCATCTGTCATAATATAGTTTTCGTATTTATCTGCCGTAACATGAAATCTGGGAACTCGTGCTGCTTCAAATGTATTACATTGGTTGTGTGTAAGCAGGTATGGCGCTGTTGTTAAAGAGGTATACTTTGTAATGACGTAGTTCTGGTTCGATCTAATCACGTGGTAGTTTCGTAAAATTTATTCTACTGAAACTTAACTTCTGGTCTACCAAAACCTTCTCCTCTCCTACTACATCTTCGCCCACTTATTCCTGAGAGGGTTGTGCGGGGAAGAGTCCTCAAACACTCCTTTCAGTGGATCCTGTCAGAAGCAACCATCTCCAACTGATCCGGCTGGATCATCAAACGTGGCCAGGCAAGCTCATGGATGTTATCCAAACATCTTGCTCAGGGTCTACCCTTGGGTCTCCTGCCGGCTAGATTTGCCAGTAAAAATCTATCCAGCGATCCTTTCCCGAGATATTCTAACCACATTCCCATGAAATAAAGCACCACTCAAGAGCAATGAGTTGGTGGAATTGTAAGACCGTCAGACGAGATGCCTGGCGTTATTTGTTCTGGATTGGCAGTATCGGTAGAGGGTCGGACGCCATGCTTTCCAGCATAGTTACGTCCCTTTACGATCTGAGTTCAAATCCCGCCGAGGTTGACTTTGCCTTTCATCCTTACGGGGTCGATAAAATAAAGTACCAGTAATGCACTGGGTAATTGCTGGCCTTGTGCCTAAAGTAGAAACAGTTATTTGTTCTGGATTGGCAGTATCGGTAGGGAGTCGGACGCCATGCTTTACGGTCTGAGGTCAAATCCCGCCGAGGTTCACTTTGCCTTTCATCCTTACGGGGTCGATAAAATAGAGTACCAGTAATGTACTGGCTAATTGCTGGCCTTGTGCCCAAAGTAGAAACAGTTATTTGTTCTGTCTCTTTCAATTCTGAGTTCAAATCTCTGTATTTCCGTCCTGGTAAACTTAGGTGGTAGTCGTAATCTGTCGTCCATGTAAACACTTCATTGGATGACCTGAGTATTGTTGCAAGCAGCGAGCCAAGTATCCTGATTTAAGATACTTTCCGTTCTCCTACTAGCCTTTGAAGACCCCTAAAAAGGGATCTTGGGAACTACCTTTCGGTCTCTCTGATGAAATAGTAAATGGGAATGAGACGAAGAAGAAATAGAAGGGAAGAAATAGAAGAAAAGAAATAGACGTAGAACAAACAAACGAAATAGTAATTTTAGGTTGTGTAACAAATGAGCATCTACTAATGTTCATCACCATCATCATAAGAAGACGAGTACGAACAACAACAACAAGAACATCAACAACAACAAGAATAAGAACAACGAAGCAATAAAAATAGAAGACGTAAAATAGAAGACGTAAAATAGGGAAAACTTCAGTAAATGGAAAGAACGTATTAACGATAATTTAGACACCTGAGGCAGATTAGAGAAAGACTTACTAATAATAGTGGATATGATGGTGGTGGTGATGGTGGTGGTGGTGGGGCTGGTGTGGCTGGTGGTGGGGGTGAGAATTGTGGTGGTGGTGGTGAGAATGGTGGTGGTGGGGTGAGAATGGTGGTGGTGGTGGTGGTGAGAATGGGGATGGGGGTGGGGGCGAGAATGGTGGGGGTGGTGGTGGTGAGAATGGTGGTAGTGATTATGTTTATGGTGATGGTGGTGGTGGTGGGGTTGTTAGTGGTGGTGGTGGTGATGATAATGGTTGTAGTGGTGGTGAGAATGGCGGTGGTGGTGGTAGTGGTGATGAAGGTTGCAGTGATGGTGGTGATGATAATGGTGGTAGTGGTGATAGTGGTTGCAGTGATGGTGGTGGTAGCGGTGGTGGTGGTGGTGGTGATAGTGACAGTGGTGGTGGTGGTGGTGGTGGTGGTGATAGTGACAATGGTGATGGTGGTGGGGACAATAGTGGTGGCAATGATGATGACGCCGACGATGGCGGTAGGGATGATGGTTATGATGATGACGATGATCAGGAAGAAGAAGAAAGAAGAGGAGGAGAAAGAAGAGGAGGAGAAAGAAGAAGAGGAGGAGAAAGAAGAGGAGGAGGAGAAAGAAGAGGAGGAGGTGGGTCTGACATTAGATATGAAGCTGCAACTGTCTAACCATGATGATTAATGTTGACAATGATAACAACATTGATGCTGCTGCTACTGCTGCTGCTGCTACTGCTACTACTGCTGCTGCTACTGCTGCTGACGATCATGATGGTGACGTCAACGACGACGAATACAACGAATTAAAATGACATTATTGAAGTAGTTGGTTTCATCAAATTTCTTCCAAGGCGTTTTCGAAACCCGATTTATGTCTTCTTTTGATATCCAACAAACTGTGTGAATATAAATACTACCTTTTGTTGAAATTATTATGTTTAATAAAACCAAGACTCCCAGTTTGTTCAACACATCTGGTCTGTATTAAACCTATACTTTAATCTACTTGCACATACCAGCTGAAACATATTTTAACGACTTGTATATTCGACTGGACATTTCTCTCATAATTTTACCTTTTATCTCTTCGTCTACTCCAATTATTGACTTCCTATGACATGTAATTAACAACACTCTTTGGAAATAAAATAAAATTCAGTTGATATTATAAGAAAATCAATATTAAAATCATCATAGAATCTATATTTTGCCGCCTGATTCACTAAATTTCCATTGTGGTGAGATCATAACGTTTTATCTAGTCGGACAAAACAATGTTATGTTCTTCCAAATTGAGTTTCGATCATAAGGAAAATTGTCTACTATTTGGAATCGATCAAGCTGACTCATAATGATATAGGTGAACGCTATAGAAAAAAAATGAAATGTTGATTCTGTGAGTCAAGTTCGCGTTGCCGCTGGTAAACTTTTCATTTAAATTTAGTTAGGCGAAAAGAGTTTTCTATAAGAAAGCGCTCATCGTTTCAGTCTCATTAATTCACTTCTCTATGTATGAAGTCTTATTCATATGGACACAATCATTTACTGTTAGCTCTCAAGAAACTCCCCCCCCCCCAACCCAGTGATGTAGTTACAACAAGAGGAGTAAAGGCTGTATCTAATCTAATCTCTAATCTGGCCGAGTTTACACTCGCAAATAAGAACAACCAGGGCCGCCCCTAGGAGCATTGGATTTGGTGTACTTCATATTTGTTTCTGTTGCTGAATACAGCCAGGTGTCACTGCTTCCCCTGAAGGTCAATAGTTCTCTTCTAACTCGAGTGGGAGCGCCTTTCCATTGTCCTTATGCATTGATCATCTGCAAAGCCGCACTATTCTCAGAACTACTACATCAGTCTTTCGATACATGCAGCTGGAACTACTGCCACCCATTGATTTGGCAGGATGTTTTTTTTTTTCAGATGGCCATTGACTCTTGTGAGTTCTTCCGCCCTTTGCCAGGTTTTGTTTTTTGTCCTTCAGGGTGTCCAAAATCACACTCCTCATTAAGTAAACTTGGTGGGGTTGCCGGTCTAGTCACCGACGACCCGACGTTGCGACAGGCTGTATTGGGGTACATGCTACCAATAACACTCAAGAGTGACCCGACATTTTACGGGAGTAAAGACCGTCTCTAAAAAAGCCTAGTCTTTGCGGGTCTGAGAAAATTGCCAAACTGGTGACTGGCGCCAATAAAACCACCAAAAGCTGCAGTATGGTCTGATTCAATGAACGTAATTATACCGTATAGTTCTTCGCTCGGAATAACAAGGGATGCGATAAGGCCTTAAGTAGAGGCGCTTGTCAGAAATATATATTGCAGTCTTCATCTAACGTCGTAAAACACTGGTGAGAGGGAGGGGGTGAGGGGGAGAGGGGGAGAGAGGGGGAGAGGGGGGATATATAGGGGGAGGGGGAGAGGGGAGAGGGGGGATAGGTAGGGGGAGGGGGATATAGAGGGGGTGGGTGGGAGGGAGAGAGAGAGGGGGGAGGGGATATAGAGGGGGATATAGAGGGAGAGATAGAGAGAGGGAGAGAGAGAGAAGGAGGGAGAGAGAGAGAAGGAGGGAGAGAGAAGGAGGGAGAGAGAGAGAGAGAGAGAGAGAGGGAGAGAGAGAGGGAGAGAGAGTAGGGGTGGGGGAGGGAGGGATAGAGAGGGGGATATATAGAGAGAGGAGGAGGGAGCGGAGGAGGGGGGGAGGGAGGGGGGAGGGGAGAGGGAGATTGGAAAAGACAGGAGGATATATATACACATATATATATATATATATATATATATATATATATATATAGAGAGGAGGGAAAGAGTAACAGAAAGAGAAGGAAAATCGGGAAGAGAAAAAAAAATAGAGATTAGAAAATGCTAGAAAAGGTACAACAACGTAGAAAGCAACGGACATATGTCACGAAGAGGACATTGATTATGAAAAGTATTGAGATTATTGGTTGTTCCTCGTTAAAAGTATTTGATTGATTAGAGGAGAGCAAAACGCTGACAGCGAATATACACGACAAAAAAAATCAGAATTACCATATAGTATACATGCATCGGACACATTTACCTGCGTGAAATCCTTTTTACTAGAAGGTTCTAGAAGGTTCTAGAAAATCACAAAAAAAACTAAAGGTAGTGATGGAGAAGTAAAATCGTTTTAATCTAAGACAATGATGCCTGCAGCATTCAGTTACGGATGCGATGAAATGGCTGGTTTGTGAGAACGTTGGATAGAATGCTTTAAGGCAGTGCTACTCAAAGTGGTGGTCCGCGGACCGGTGCCGGTACGCGAGCCATCAGCTACCGGTACGCGATCAGTGTCCAGGCCATGCTAAGGAATAAATTGAGAATTTTTTTAACTTTTTTAATATGTTTTGCTATTGTATTATTTGTTTACAAAATAAATAGAAGATTTACGATCTGAGTTCAAATCCCGCCGAGGTTGACTTTGCCTTTCATCCTTACGGGGTCGATAAAATAAAGTACCAGTAATGCACTGGGTAATTGCTGGCCTTGTGCCTAAAGTAGAAACAATTATATTCGTTATATATATCGTTTCCGGTATAAATTAATATTACTACGAAATATTAGCGGTCCGTGGCACATTGAAAAAAAAAATGCCGGTCCGCCACATCAGATAGTTTGAGAAGCACTGGTTTAAGGTATTCGTTCCAAATCTCCGCACCCTGAGTTCAAAACCCATCGTGGTCAACTTGCCTTTCATCCTTTCGAAGTCGATAAAACGTCACCAGTCTTGTTCTATCCAGTCCAATCCAGTTCTGGTGTCGATTCTTCCGCTATTTTGTTATTCAAAGAACTGGAACACTCATCGTCGGAACCGACGAAGGTCCAACAACAACAGCAATACTAATCTAGGTGACGTTAATCATGATGAATAATATGACGGCTCTGGTGTTGGTAACAGTGATTGTTAGAGGAATGTTGTATTTGTTACAACATATAGCCTTTGCTGCATGAGTTTTGTTCACTGAAATTCTGAAGTTCAGCACTGCACGGCCATAAATACTCATAGAATACGAATCCTTTAACTCTCTAAAACAGAAACCACAATCGCCCTTCTTAAAAAAAGCGAAAAGACTCTTTTATATTTCAAATATCACACGTCAGCAGGATTTGACTTGTATCCTTTTGTAAATACAATTGGAGATTTTTCTTTTCAAGAATTAATTGCTTAAAGTATAAATACGTTGATAAACGTAAATTGTTTCTATTCATAATGGTATCTAGTATGGTTTATAGAAATATATGTAGCGATTGACATTCGTAACATCTCTATACAAAGATCTAATACATGCAGATATTACATACAATCTATGTCTCCAAGGGAAATATACCGTGTTACAAGATACGTTTTCTTTTCTACCTCCACACTTAGTAGTGGTTGTGGTGTGCTGATGAAATATTTCAGTACTTAAGGCAGTAAGTTATCTATATATTTTAACGTGTTACAAGATACGTTTTCTTTTCTACCTCCACACTTTGTAGTGGTTGTGGTGTGCTGATGAAATATTTCAGTATTTAAGGCAGTAAGTTATCTATATATTTTAACGTGTTACAAGATACGTTTTCTTTTCTACCTCCACACTTAGTAGTGGTTGTGGTGTGCTGATGAAATATTTCAGTATTTAAGGCAGTAAGTTATCTATATATTTCAATATGTTATACATGATACACAAGCGTAAGCGTGTCGTTAGAATGTCTCAGGAAAGAATCGTTGGACGGATTTTACAGGCAAGAGACCCAGGGGTAGACACTGAGCAAGATGGCTGGATAAGATCTATGAGCTTGGCTGGTCACACTTAGGGATCCAGTCGGATCAGTTGGAGACAGTTGCTTCTGACTGGACCCGTAGGAAGGAGTGTTTGAGGATTCTGCTCCCACGACCCTCTCAGGAATAAGTGGACGAAGAAAAAGAAGAACTAAAGTTATATTCTCTTATCATATTTTAAACAATATATTTTAAACAATATATCATTGTTTCTACTTTTGGCACAAGGCCAGCAATTATCTCAGTATATCACTGGTACTTTATTTTATCAACCCCGTAAGGATGAAAGGCAAAGTTAACCTCGATGGGATTTGAACTCAGAACGTAAAGAGCAATAACTCTATCCTGCAAAGCATGGCGCCTGACGCTCTACCGATTCTGTCAATCTTCCGCCTTAGAGTTTCTACTTTTGGCACAAGGCCACCGATTACCCCATTGCATTACTGGTACTTTATTTTATCGACCCTGTAAAGATGAAAGGCAAAGTTAACCTCAGAACACAAAGGGCCATAACTCTGTGCTGCAAAACATGGTGTCTGACGCTCTACCGATACTGCCAAACCACAATATATAATTGTTTCTACTTTAGGCACAAGGCCAGCAATTACCCAGTGCATTACTGGTACTTTATTTTATCGACCCCGTAAGGATGAAAGGCAAAGTCAACCTCGGCGGGATTTGAACTCAGATCGTAAAGGGACGTAACTATGCTGGAAAGCATGGCGTCCGACCCTCTACCGATACTGCCAAACCACAATATATAATTGTTTCTACTTTAGGCACAAGGCCAGCAATTACCCAGTACATTACTGGTACTTTATTTTATCGACCCCGTAAGGATGAAAGGCAAAGTCAACCTCGGCGGGATTTGAACTCAGATCGTAAAGGGACGTAACTATGCTGGAAAGCATGGCGTCCGACCCTCTACCGATACTGCCAAACCACAATATATAATTGTTTCTACTTTAGGCACAAGGCCAGCAATTACCCAGTACATTACTGGTACTTTATTTTATCGACCCCGTAAGGATGAAAGGCAAAGTCAACCTCGGCGGGATTTGAACTCAGATCGTAAAGGGACGTAACTATGCTGGAAAGCATGGCGTCCGACCCTCTACCGATACTGCCAAACCACAATATATAATAGTTCCAAATAAGGGACATATGAGATTTTCGTATACGAACTTTTGGAAAAGTTCAAATCTAAAAGCATATTCTTCACAACATCAGTTGCATTTGCTGATTGGTTAATTAGTCCTCAAACACTCCTTCCGGCGGGTCCTGTCGGAAGCAATGGTCTCCAACTGATCCAGCTGGATCATCAAGCGAGACCAGCCAAGCTCATGGATGTTATCCAACCATCTTGCTTGGGGGTCTATCCATGGGTCTCTTGCCGGTTGGTTTTGCTCGTAAAATCTGTTTATAATTTAACTAAAGTTATATCGTTGCTCGATATAACTTTAGTTAAATTATCAAAATATACCATAGCCATATCATGAAGTTAAATAATTTTATTAGAGTGTGTTTTGATATTATCATAAATATATTCCTTTATTAAAATTTTAACAAAAATTTTCCTTTTATCAAAATACACAATTTAGTTATAAAATCTTGAGAAAAATGTAAACGTGAAATATAACAAATATAAAATAAATATAAATCTGTTTGAAATTGCATCTAGATAAAAATATTTTATTTCGTTTGTATTTAGTTGCGCACATAGGTGGGTGTGCTTAAGAGAGGATGTTTATAATTTTACGTGTGTATACAATTCATATGGCTTTAACTTCCAAAAATCTTGAAGTTATTTGATGAATCTATTTACAAATTGCTGATATATGGTAATACACGATTTAATTGTCTAACGTTAGCAATTGTTGAATTAATAATTGTTGCAAAACTTCTATTTAACAATATAAATATATATTTAAACTGAAACGACCATCTATTTAATTGTTTCTACTTTTGGCACAAGGCCAGCAATTACCCTAGTGAATTACTGGTACTTTATTTTATCGACCCCGTAAGGATGAAAGGCAAAGTTAACCTCGGCGGGATTTGAACTCAGAATGGCAAGGGCCGTAACTCTATGCATCAAAGCATGGCATCCGACCCCTTACCGATACTGCCAATCCACATAATAATGATTTCTAACTTAGACTTAGGGCCTCATATTTTAAGATTCATCCGAGTACTTAACTGATACTCATTTGATAAACCCTGAAA
>OZ024753.1:34476449-34478949 GCA_964016885.1 Eledone cirrhosa
ATATACTGTATATAAATATATATATATATATATACAGTATATAAATATATATATATATATATATATATTTATATACTGTATATATATATATATATTTATATACTGTATATATATATATATATATTTATATACTGTATATATATATATATATTTATATACTGTATATATATATATATATATTTATATACTGTATATATATATATATATTTATATACTGTATATATATATATACTGTATATATATATATATATATATATATATATATATATACTGTATATATTTATATATATATATATATATATATATATACTGTATATATTTATATATATATATATATATATATATATACTGTATATATTTATATATATATATATATATATATATATATATATACTGTATATATTTATATATATATATATATATATATATATATATATATACTGTATATATTTATATATATATATATATATATATATATATATATATACTGTATATATTTATATATATATATATAATATAAGATCAAAAGATGGTTAAAGGAGTTCAATATATTTTATTATGCGCATTTCAAAAACAAACATCATCAAACAATAATATTTGTGTTTTCATCAGATAAAACAGGAGAACATGATATGAAGGCTAAAAAAACACTTGTTGATAGTGCAGTTTTAAATCAACATATGAAAAGTGGTTTTAGATTGATGTGTGATATTGGGAAAAATATTTTATTTAGAGAGGGGTGAGAGAAAGGGATGAAAAGGGAAGGAGATGAGAGGGAGAGATGGGTGATAGAGAGAAAGAGATAGTTTTTATAACTGAGAGGAGATATATTTTATATAGAGGGGTTGAAAACCGTTGGCAGATACTGTATAAATTAAAAATTTTGAAAATTAACGAAGGGAGGATATGTGCGAGGAAAAAATATTATATTTAGGGAGGGGGGGGGGTGGAAAGGATGAAAAAAAGGGGAGGAGATGAGAGTGAAGGTGGAAAGGGAGAGATGGGTGATAGAGAGAAAGAGATAGTTTTTATAACTGAGAAAAAGATATAATGCTTTAATATAGAGAGGTTGGGAACCGTTGGAAGATAATGTATAAATTAAAGGAATTTGAAAATTAACGAAGGGAAATTATGTATGGAGATAGAGAGAAAAAAATAATAATTGTGGGTGAATATTCTAACGTCAAAAGAAGAAATGTAGGAATTTTAAAATTAGCAAAGAGAAAAAGTTTATGTGTAGAAGGATTTGAGAAGAATAATGTGAAGTTAAAGTTTGTATATTGAATTCATATGTATTAATAATGAGATCGTTGATGGGGAGAAAAAAATAATAATAAATTAAGGATGAAATTGAGATTAAAAAGATTTATGATAGAGAGAAAAAATAATAATGATTGCGGATGAATACTCAAAATGTCAAAAACAAATATTGTTTTACGAGGAGATAGAAAGAGGGTGCTGACTAAAACGGGTATTATAGAGTGTATAATGCCCTTTAAAGTAAGGTAGATGGGTATATTTTAAAGAATATATGAGTATATATTAAAAAAAATATATAATAATAAATTAAGGATGAAATTGAGATTAAAAAGATTTATGATAGAGGGAAAAAAAAATAATAATGATTGCGGATGGATATTCAAAATGTCAAAAACAAATGTTATTGTTTTACGAGAAGATAGGATGAGGGTGATGAGTAAACGAGTATTATAGAGTGTATAATGCCCTTTAAAGTAAGGTAGATGGGTATATTTTAAAGAGGTGTATGTATATGTGCCTTTGAGAAAAGATTCTAATTTTACATTCATAAATTAAGTTTTATGAATGTAAAATTATAACTAGCACCAATTCCTTCACCTATTTAGGCTCCACTTCCACCTCTTTTAAAGCTCGTCTCTATAATCATCATTCATCTTTCAAATACAAACTTAAAAGAACTAACACTGCTCTCTCAGAACTCATATGGTCCTTAAAAGACAAAAACATTAAATATAACATCTTTTGGAAAAAGATTTCTTCTGCATCCTCGTACTTGAACAGCTCTCTATCTAAAATCTGTAATCTCTGCCTAAATGAAAAATTTACCATTATCTCTAACCTAGAATCCATAATAAATAGACGCTCGGATTTGTTTTCCATCTGCCTGCATAAATTCCATAGAACTTTTCACAAAGTATACAGTTAATATTCAATTCTTTATCAATTTAGAATCTTTTCTCAAAGGCACATATACATACACCTCTTTAAAATATACCCATCTACCTTACTTTAAAGGGCATTATACACTCTATAATACTCGTTTACTCATCACCCTCATCCTATCTTCTCGTAAAACAATAACATTTGTTTTTGACATTTTGAATATCCATCCGCAATCATTATTATTTTTTTTTCCCTCTATCATAAATCTTTTTAATCTCAATTTCATCCTTAATTTATTATTATATATTTTTTTTAATATATACTCATATATTCTTTAAAATATACCCATCTACCTTAC
>OZ024753.1:34488949-34503949 GCA_964016885.1 Eledone cirrhosa
GCACAAGGCCAGCAATTACCCAGTGCATTACTGGTACTTTATTTTATCGACCCCGTAAGGATGAAAGGCAAAGTCAACCTCGGCGGGATTTGAATGAATCTAATTAATGAGTTTTAACTAGCTTTTTAATGTTAAAACTAACTTAACTATTGTTTTATTTATGCGGATGGCGTCTCTGGATTATTTATATTCTAAACAATTCCATATCAACCAATTTATATTATTCTACATTTACTAACTGATTCTTTCAATACAAATTCTGCAAGTATGGTAAAGGCTTTGCTTCTCTGATGAGGTCAGAATAATGCAGAAACAATGGAAACAGTTATTGATTAACATAGTATTTTTTTTCTCCTGATAATTATTCCTAACTGGTATTTCGATGCTCTGCGCATTAAATATATTAGCACTCACCAAGTGAAGAAAGTAGAAAACTCCCCGCCCCCCCCTCGAAAAACGATTCCGAACCAAATATTGTAGTCGATTAAGTAACTATAGGTGACAGCTGAAAGTGGCATCAGTATTTCTTTATTAGCTGTAAATGTCTGCAAAGAGAAGCGTTTTGTAGTCGATTTCTTTTCATTCACACTCAAATATATCACACCGACTCTTTCTCTTTGTTAGTGTCTTCCATTCTCTCTCTCAGTCTCTCCCCCTCTCTCTCTCTCTCTCTCTCTTTCTGTCTTAGTCTCTCTCTCTTAGTGTCTCCCTGTCTCTCTCTTTATCTTAGTATTTCCCAGTCTCTCCCTGTCTCTCTCTCTTAGTCTCTCCCTGTCTCTCTCTCTTAGTCTCTCCCTGTCTCTCTCTCTTAGTCTCTCCCTGTCTCTCTCTCTTAGTGTCTCCCTGTCTCTCTCTTTATCTTAGTATTTCCCAGTCTCTCCATTTCTCTCTCTTAGTCTCTCCCTGTCTCTTTATCTTAGTATTTCCCAGCCTCTCCCTGTCTCTCTCTTAGTCTCTCCCTGTCTCTCTCTTTATCTTAGTATTTCCCAGTCTCTCTCTCTCTCTCTCTCTCTCTCTCTCCCTGTCTCTCTATCTTAGTGTCTCCCTCTCTCTCTCTTTATCTTAGTATTTCCCAGTCTCTCCCTGTCTCTCTCTCTTAGTGTCTCCCACTGTCTCTTTCTATCTTAGTGTCTCTCAGTCTCTCTCTCTCTTAATGTCGCAATATCTTTCTCCGTATCCATCCATCCATCCCCCATCCATCCATCCCCCATCCATCCCCCATCCATCCCCCATCCACCCTCCCATTCCAAACTTAGGGTTGATGATAGTCGATGAAACGTTTTCATGTTCACTGTTTATTTGTTTATGCCTCGTAACTTAGCGGTTCAACAAAAAAGATCGACAAAACCAATTAGGTACCAGACTTGAAAAACAAAAGCACTTAGCTTGATAGGATCGACTAAATTCCTTCATTGTGGTGCCCCAGAATGGCCGCAGTCTAATGAGAGAAACCAATAAAACTATTTCTATCAGCATAACTACAGTTTAGTGCCCCCCCCCCCCCCCCCCCACACACTCCTATCTTGGTTTGCTTTCTCATAAATGTCTAAATAAGGCTTATTTTTAAATACAATTTTGCAGAGACCCATTTTCAAATGTGTAGATGTTGGAAATACAGATTTATTTTTAATATTGTATATTTCCTTTCGTTAATGTCTCTCTTTAGAAAATACTTTGGACGAGTAATAAGGCTAAATTTGGAATTTGTTTTATCATGGAATCCAATTTCATGATGCTAATAATATCAACTAGGATAATGTTTAGGATATGTTTTTACAGGAATGTAATGTCATTTGTACAACTATAAATTACAAAAGAAAAAAAAGTGTTTCTTTTTTTAAAATTTCATCAACGTGATCAAAATCAACACATTAAAATATGAATCAGCAAAATTTCATTAAAATATTCATTATTTAGACAAATCTCTGGGTTAGACTAAAATGTATAGACATACACACACATATATATATATATATATATTTAATATAGAAATGGCTTCTACTGGACTAGAACTGTTTCATTCGGGAGAAATCATCAGGAATCCCTGATGTTTTCTCCCGAATGAAACAGTTCTAGTCCAGTAGAAGCCATTTCTATATTAAATATTTATACTCTGCTATGTATTGAGTACCTTACTCACCCGGGATAAACTTATATGTGTGTGTGTGTGTGTGTGTTTCAAATAATTTACAGACATCACATGTTTATAGTTTTGGTGAAGAAACAGGATTTAAAAAGATATCACTTATTCTGTTCATAAAACAAAATAAAAACTTATTTACCTCTTCTATTCAGGGCATCATACAATAACCGTACACAGGTTGTGTGTGTGTGAGTGAGAGAGAGGTTGTGTGTGTGAGAGAGAGGGTGTGAGAGAGAGGGTGTGTGTGTGAGAGAGAGAGAGTGGTTGTGTGTGTGTGTGTGTGTGTGAGAGAGTGGTTGTGTGTGTGTGTATGTGTGAGAGAGTGGTTGTGTGTGTGTGAGAGAGAGGGTGTGTGAGAGAGAGAGGGTGTGTGTGTGAGAGAGGGAGAGGTTGTGTGTGTGAGAGAGCGGTTGTGTGTGTGTGTGTGTGTGTGTGTGACAAATCAAAGGTGTACAAAACATGAGGAGGGAGAAGATATTTTACGATATGTGATATGTTAAACATTTTAAAAATAACCAATCATGACACAAAATAAATAAATCCTATTATAATTAGAATCGATTCTGTTACTTTGATTTATTTGATCAAAATAAAATTATTTCAATCATATTACAACAACTCAATATTTATATAGAAGTTCAGTATTTTGGTCATGTCATCAGGGCCAAAAATTTGACTACCTACATCCTTGTGGGACGAATACAAGGGAAAAGGGCCAGGAGACGGCAGACAAGGAGATGGATAGATGATATTAAGGCATGGACAGGAAGGAGTCTGGTGGAATGTACGGCAATGGTAAGAGACAGGAAAAGATGGAGAGTGCTGGTCCATAAGTCGATGACCCCTGACCCTCAGATATGAAGATGGGATGAGAGCGAGCGACTTATACAGACTAAAAACTAAATTTTGCAGAACTTCGTTTATACAAATTATAATTAAGTATAATGATAATATGCAGTATATTTAAAAATTAGCATTGCAAGCAAAAAATACATTTTCAAAGAAAAAATATAATTTTATCTACAAACACATTCTTAGAATGAGGTTTCGTTTGACGAAGAAAAATACTAATTAACACAATTAAATGGTTAATTACTAAATTAATACAGTTAATACTCATCAGTAAGTGCCAGTCTTAAAACATACTTTAAAGCTTTTACAAAAAAATTCAAGTGAATTACCGAATGTTGGTTTACTCGTTTATATTATAAAAACACTTGCATTTCGCATCAAAATAGTATTAGGTACGACATAAAAAGCTAGAAGTCAAAAGGGAAGCTAGAAATAGCTCACATATACAGGGTGTCCCCCAAAATGTATGCACCACTCTAATAAATATTGCCTTACAAGTAATCAAAGTGTGTATACATTTTTGGGACACCCTGTATATAACTAAGACCGTCAACAAGCCCAGTGAAATCCTAATATAGACACACAAGCAAACATATCCATCCATAAACTTGGTTTCGTTATGATTTGATAGAGAATTCGAATGTTATTTATTCCGTCCATAATACAATGTGTAGTGTGCTAGTATGTATATTTGTTATATAAAACACACACATAATTGTTTCTATTTTTGGCACAAGGCCAGCAATTATCCCCGTGTATTACTGGTACTTTATTTCATCGACCCCGTAAGGATGAAAGGCAAAGTTAACTCAGACCGTAAAGGGGCGTAACTATGCTGCAAAGCATGGCATCCGACCCTCTACTGATACTGCCAATTGAAACAAAATATAGTTTAGAACAAAGAAAACTGGACAATACCCACCTCCCCATCTATACGCAGACAGGAAGCTATCTGCATGGTTCAATTAGGATACCTTACTACTTTGCTCGCCATTCACTTGAGCGAAGGAAAATCTGTTTCAACTTTAGTTTTGTCTTTAGAAAGTTCGAAAGCAACTGATGAAATATTTATATTCGTGTTTTTATTGTTAACGACTTCATTAAACTTACCGTTAACTTTTCATTATTACACCTGTCTGCACGGGAGTAATTGCTGACCTTGTGTCAAAAGTAGAAACATTATTTCACCCGTCTTCGAGACGGTGTGTTAGGAATTTTCTTTTTAATTTATTGAAGAATAATTTATTGATAAGTTTGGTGGGAATTTTGAATGTGAAATTTGAGTTTTTTCTATGAGTTTTTTAGTGGTTTTTGAGCGAATATAAACCTAAAAAAACGCCGTAAATCATTCGTTTTATGTGATTATTGCTTCCTAGTACTCTATAACACTCGTCTATCTGACGGGTGTATTAATGAAAAAAAAAACCAAATCATCATGGTTTGAGTTACAAATACGTTTTATCTCCTTTTAAAAACAGCACAAAATAATATTTGTATTATTTCTTTCTTGCTTTTTATGGCTTAGGTGTGTTTCTTTGTAGTTTTGTCTTTGTATTATGCAGAGAAAGGCGTTGTCACCCTGAATCCATAGTAACTTCAAATAGATTGAAAACAATTCGAAAACAAATCAGTTCTTTTCCTTCTTAAAAATAGAGATAAAATCAAAAAAGGAAAACTACTCACCTCTTCCCTGTGATATTTCACACAAATAAAACACAGAAAGATTAAATCTGAAAATTGTTATGGTCGCCAAACGTACATTCAAAACGTAACACCTTAGCCTGTCCAATATGCTTCAGCAGTAAATACGTAAATACCACTACTGCAGTAAATACTACTACTACTACAACAAAAACAGTAGTAATAATAATGTTTTGTATATAACAGTAATACTAATAATGTTTTCTATTTTAGGCACAATGTCAGCAATTTGAAGGATAGGGGAAAGTAGATTATATCGACTTCAGTACTTGACAACACACAGACGGTGAATTCGTAGAGCTGTTAGAAGATCTGACAGATTGCTTTGTGGTATTCGTTTCTGGCTCTAAGTTCAAATTTCCCCGAGGGGACTTTACTTTTCATCCTTTCAAGGTCGATGAATATAATAACAGTTCAATACTGAAGTCGACTTTTCCTCTATATCTTTTTCTTACTTCCTCTTTATCAGCTTTTGGATAAATCTGTAGAGGGATTATATCTGCGATGTATAAAACACAAAAAAAAGCTGTATGTGACAACGAGGCTCGTACGACAGTGCCAGGAAATACGGGGCCGTCCGGCAGTCTCTTCGTTCTCTACTTCCTTCCTTTCTTCTTTATTTACTTAAATACTTCCTTACTTCCTCGATAACACATAAGACCAATTACACAGCACATACGAAACAAACAGCTCGCATTGCATTTACTCTAAGCAGCAAAAGAGACAGTGAAATAAAACCAGAAGCAAGACAAGGTCCATAGCAAAGCAAAAATTGATAGAATACAAGAAAAGGGCGCCACATCCTCTATATACAGCACAATACTACATACACCTAAGGAATACAGAGATAGGTATATCTGGTGATGCTATAATAACTCCTCGCTTTGGGGTGGGTGAGAGATGTCTTCTCTTATGAAAATGGGTATAGCTTTCATTATGTAAAATCTCCCTATTTTGCCTAATTTCTCCCCATTTTGGGACACTTTTTTTTCATGTGGGTTTTTAGAGGTTGGTAGATCTGACAATAATCAAGATAAAATAAAAGGTGACAATCTTCCACAGTAACAAGAAGTTAGACATATTATTTAGTGATTGGCAGTATCAGTGGAGGGTCGGACACAATGCTTTGACGCATAGAGTTACGGCCCTTGCCATTCTGAGTTAAAATCTCGCCGAGGTTAACTTTGCCTTTCATGCTTACAGGGTCGATAAAATAAAGTACCAGTAATACACTGATTTAATTGCTGACCTTATGCCAAAAGTAGAAACAATTATTATGTATACTAAGGATATTTTCAATGTCAGTAGGTAATAGTAAATAGTATTTCCATAAATAGATATATAGGTACAAAACTAGCAATTTGTAGGGAGGGGAAAGTCGATTATATAGAGCCCACAATTGACTGATGTTTTATCAACCTCGGAAGGATGAAAGACAAAGTTGATCTCAGCGGGATTTGAACGCATTTCACTTATTTAAAATAATAATTTCTACTATAGGCACACTGTCAGAAATTTTGAGGGAAGGGAAATCGATTAAATCAACTCCAGTGTATTACTGGTACTTTATTTTACCGACCGCGAAAGGATGAAAGTCAAAGTTAACCTCAGCGGGATTTGAACTCAGACGGTAAAGAGATGTAACTCGATGCTGCAAAGCATAGTGTCCGACGCATGGTGCTTTCATCCTTACGGGGTCGATAAAATAAAGTACCAGTAATACACTGGCCTTGTGCCAAATGTAGAAACAATTATTTAGTGAGACAAACGGAAAGAAGGATGCAGAATTTGTTCGAGATCTTTACGTTCTGTGTATAAATTCCACCGAGATCAACAATATCTTGTATCATTCCCAGTCTATAAAATGAAGTGCCGGCTAAATGTTAGGGTCAATATAATCAACGTTCTCTCCCCTCCAAAAATGCAGGCATTGAGCATACGTTAGAAACAATCAGAAACAAATCTATTTCAAATAACACAACACAACAGATAAGGAAGGGAAGGGCAAGGGTTCTGAGGCCACAGACGAATGGGAAATAGAAGGGGAGGGTAGTGGGCTCTAGGCTGAGGGCACAGTGGTGTTAAGGCTGCGCCACATGGACAAGACCGCAAACTATTTATCATTTTTAAAGGTGGGATTTAAAGAAGATTTGAGAGTTGAGATTTGAAATTTGGCTGCTATTACTAACTGGGCGAATGACCATGCAAATATCCGCAATTTTCTTTGTTTAAAATGTTATGTAAGCGTTGATTCCTTGAAGTTATATAGAAATGATGAGTTGGGTCGATGTAATAGGCTGACAAAAAACTCTGTTGATGCAATAAACACAAATATAAACTAATAAACAAAACACAAAACTATCATCAAAGTTAATTCAAGAACATTGGAAGATATTTTCTTTCAACGAGAAGTAATGTATTCTTAATTCTATCTTAGAGTGATCTTTTTTTCTTTCTAATTTCTATCAATTTTAATTCAACATCCTTGTAAAACAATTGGCGTAAAATTAAGAGGTGGTGGTGGACACTTTTGAACGGTGTGTCTTAATTGAAGGGAGTTTCTTAATTGGCAGAACGTAACTTGCAAGAAATGTGGGAAAACTGCAATTGAAATTCTATTTATAATTTATCATTTTTATTGTTTTTTGTTCTCTTATTTTCTAGATTTTCTTCTCTAAGAAGAAACATTTCTGTATTCCTGTATTTCTGTATTCCTGTATGATATTTCTACAAATCATTGGATCAGTCTATCTATTTATCTCCCCATATACACCTATATATATATACACCTATATATATATATACCTATATATATATATATATATATATATATATATATATATATATATATATATATATATATATATATATATATATATAAAGAGTCAGGACTCTAGACAGGACAGCTAGATCCGAACGGGGTCCTGACTCATTTCCTATTACCCCACCCCCCACACCTTTACTACCTTAAATATCGAGTACTCTGGTGCGTTATTGTCCACCTGGTATCTTACCACACATTCTTTGTTATATATACAGTGTCTCCCCCCAAAATGTATATACACTTTGATTATCTGCACAGGCAATATTTATTAGAAGGCTATTGAAGTGTGTATATATTTATTTGGGACACCCTGTATATATATATATATATATATATATATATATATATATATATATATATATATATATATATTATATATTCAACTCACTATCTCGACAATTAGAACATTAATCGAAGTTGTCAACAAATTGTTAGATTAATCGACCTATTTAAGACCACAGAATTTAGTTAATGAGTTCCAAACAGAAGAAAATGTGAGAAGACATGTATAGTAAATATTAAACGGAAGGGAATGCATAGATAGTAATTACGTAGAAACATAGATGAATAAATAGACATTAAGCTAGCTTACAAGATGGCGGTATACATAGAAAACAAATGAGGGAGAAATGAAAGTGAGGGAGGGAAGGGTAATATAGAAAACAGAGACTTGGAAAATACAATTGAAGAAGAAGACAAAAACCAAGAAAATAATTAAATAAATAGAAAGATGGAATAAAAAAGATATCCAAAGTAGATATCTAAAACGGAAGAGAAATAAAGAAGGAAAAACGGATAAATTGTGTGTTTCAGAGAGGATAACATTGATCAAAGATAAGAAGATTATCTGCAAGAAAACTATCTACAAATAGAAATGATATACTAGAAAGAGCATTCGGGCGTTGTGACATTTTAATTTATATACACCATTTTGTTTCGTTTTTTTTTGTACAGTTATTGTTTGTAATGACGGAATGTAATCAGGATTTCAGCTTACTGTTTGTTCTTTTCTGAATGTGTTGAGACACAGGGAATTTCCAAGCAATCAGCTGGTGTGAATTATAACCAGAACTGTTAGGATGTTCGAGAGAATACCATCCATTCATATCGACTTCTTTTTTAATGCGCACAATTCTGTGTATATCCTGCGTGCTTGAATGTCTTAGGATTAGAGGTATCGGTAGAGGGTCGGATGCCATGCTTTGCAGCATACTGTTACGGTCCCTTACGGTTTGAGCTGAAATCCCACCGAGGTTAACTTTGCTTTTCATCCTTACGGGGTCGATAAAAGAAAGTACCAGTAATGCACTGGGATAATTGCTGGCCTTGTGCCAAAAGTAGAAACAATTATTTAATATTGACTAGGGCAGTGTCAGACACCATCCTTTGTAGCACAGAGTTATGGCCCTTTATAATCTGAGTTCAAATCCCGCTGAGGTTAACTTTGCCTTTCATCCTTACGGGGTCGATAAAATGAAGTACCAGTAATGCACTGAGGTAATTGCTGGCCTTGTACCAAAAGTAGAAACAATTATTTAATATTGACTAAGATACTATCAATGAGCTACTCGACATTACCAAGCTTAAACCAATCACATCAGTTATCAAGTAAAGATTAATTAAACTACACTAGCATGTGTAGTGTGCATATTGTTATTATACGCAAGTATATATGCATGTAGATATGACACATCAAATAAAAAGCGTAATTGACAATATACACAGAAATTGAACGAAGACTACGTTACCCTGTCTTATTTAATCAGTAACGTAATCCATGATACATTAAAAAAAAAAGACGATATTATATATAAACTGCATTAGGAGAAAATTAATGACGGAAATATATGAATGTTTATTTAAGTGATCGCTAACCGTAAATGTTGACCGAAATGTTGACCGAAATTGTTGTGTTTAGAGATAATGTTGGAGATGTTGGAGGTGGTCGAATAGGAAAATTTTATAGTGTGTTTGTTAAATATTTTACTATAGATATGTGAGGGAGGGAAGCATTTCTTTAAGGCACTAAAGAATAATTTAGGAATATTATTATTAATAGAGATGGAGAAAGGAGCATTATACCAGATTATGTTTTTGTATCTAGGTCTTTTATTAAAGTTATTGGAATGATCATGATTAATTATTCTGCTGTAAGATCTTCTAGAATTTGTTTCTTTACTATATTTGATTTTATCAGGATAACCGGCTTTAGAAAGCGCGTTATTATAGTAATTGACGTTAGCATCAAAGATGTTTTTATTAGAAGATAGGTTGGATATTTTTTTTCCAATATTACTAACTATAGCATTCTTAATATTAGTGGGGTGGTTAGATTTAAAATTAAAATAATTTAGGTTCTCATTGTTTTTATGGTAAGGGTAATATAGGCCAGTGTCAAGATTAAGAGACACATCCAAGAAATTAGCTAGTTTGATGCTGTTATCAAATTCAATTTTTAAGTTATGTTGGTTAAAGAGATTACGTATATTGTTCTTAATAATATTAAGGTTAACTATGTTGCAATTTAAGATAGTAAAGAGTCCATCGTCACGATAAATTCCACCGCGAAGTTGAGGAATTTTCCGATTCAAAGAGTTCAAAATAAATCTGTCAATTGGGATGAATCGGATGCTCCCATTGTGATGTCAAAGTTGTTAGAGGTATCAGCTCTGGTCTAATATTCATTGTTGAACTCTAGGATGGTTTTACGTGCGGTGAGAATGATGTGAAGTTCATCTGTAGTGATGTCTGAATATTTGTAAGCGAAAGATAGAGCATTGTTGAGAAGTGAGGGAGAAATAGAAGAATAGTAGCTGGCAATATCAAATTGAATACATTTTTGTTTGTTTTTTTTATTCAATTTGTTGAACCAGCCAATCACTTCAGAAGTACCAAACCATTAATTTAAGTTCAAAGAAGAGCAATTAGAACGAACCTGTGGGATAATTCTATCCAAGATGGCTTTGCTAACAACCCCCAGATCTGATTTAGAGGGAACGATTAGTCTAACAGATAGTTCAGTACGAAAGTTGTTTTTGTGATCCTTGAGATTTATCCTCGGAGTTGTAGGGGAACGGATAAATGAACACTGGCGAGACCTTCAAGATAGTAAAGAATCATCTATACTCTACCAACATGCTAAAATAATACATAAGGGTAAATTAGAGAACATAGAAATAAAAATAGAATCTACACACAGAAAAGACGCAATGTTTAGACAAATCACAGAGGCAATAAACATAAAAGAATTACAACCAAAATTAAATAAAAAACATGAGTGGAACAGCAACATCACAACTTACAATTAAGGACAAAATGAAAACACACACGCACATAGAACAAACAACCAACCTGTAACATGTAAATAAACAAATAAATAAACGAATATAAACAAACACAGACACCCGGATGTGGCGCATGCGCAGACTGAGCACACAACACACATACAGAAACAAGATGGCGTAGGACAGAACAAAGGAGAGGCACAAAAACAAAGAAAAGAATCCCCAGTCATTGAAGAGGTCACAGAATGTGTGACGAAAGAACTTTGACAATATATAAACAACCATCTGGTTGTGGAACCAATCAATCGGAAATTTATAAATTCCTAAATTTATAAATTTATTATAATAAATTGAAGTGAAAGCAACTGGTGCGTGTGTTTCTTATTAGCAACATCACCCTCCCAAAGTATAACAATATCGGTTTCAACGCACGTTTTCAGATAAAGAATCTTGCTAAACAAATTCAGAAACGAAATATATATATATAAATATGCAGTTCGTCTTCGTTGATTTATTATTTTAAATCGATTTGGACAAGCTGTAGTATAATAATTAGTATACTTCAATCTGGCTAAATTTTTCTTTTGCAATATATATACAGATGTGTTGGTATCTGTGTTTCATCACATACATATTAATTTATATAAATATATATATATAAATATACGTATAAATATATATATATATAAATATATATATATATATATATAAATATATATATATAAATATATATATATATAAATATATATATATATAAATATATATATATATAAATATATATATATATATAAATATATATAAATATATATATATAAATATATATATATAAATATATAAAGAAAAAGAGATGAAATCGAAAATGCAACTGGAGTCTTATTTTTAAAAAATATATATATATTTATTTGGTTCCTTTACCGGTTTCGCAGTTCTTCTGCTTTTCAAAAGGTGAGTTGAGATGGAGGGTCTGTGGTTTTTCCACAGACCCTCCATCTCAACTCACCTTTTGAAAAGCAGAAGAACTGCGAAACCGGTAAAGGAACCAAATAAATATATATATTTAAAAAAAAAATAAGACTCCAGTTGCATTTTCGATTTCATCTTTTTCTTTATACTTTCACTCGTGTAGGACACCTCGGTTATTTTTCATTTTGTAAAAAAAACCTCACTTTCTAATATAAATATATATATAAATATATATATATATAAATATATATATATAAATATATATATATAAATATATATATATATAAATATATATATATATAAATATATATATATATAAATATATATATATATAAATATATATATATATAAATATATATATATATAAATATATATATATATAAATATATATATATATAAATATATATATATATATATATATATATATATATATATATATATAAATATATATATATAAATATATATATATATATATATATATATATAAATATAAAAATATATACATATAAATATATACGATATTAAATAAATGGAAACTATATTTATAAAACCATATTTATTTCATTATACATATTTCAGGGATACCAAATTAAAATATGGTATGCCTTCATCAGACAAAATACAATATATAAACAGTTTTATAAATAATTTTGACGTACCCTATTAGATGCGACCATTATTTTTGGAAGCTGTCTAGATAGTGAGATGTTTATAATTATTTTATTAGTTATAGAGTTAAGCACAGTTAGAAAAAAGACGGAGAGAAAGAAAAAACGGAGAGAGAGAAGGAAAGAGAAAAAGAAGGAGAGAGAGAAAAGGAATGTATGCAGAAAAGAAAGATATATATAAATAGATAGGAGGAAATGAAAAAGAAAGAAAAAAGAAAGAAATAAGAAAGACAAAAGAAAGCAACAGAGAGATAATAATTCATCATGCAGATAGAGAAACTCAAGAGAGAGGAGGATATAGATTTCTATAATAAATATATAAAACATATTATTTTAACTTGAGATACTCTGTAGTGTGTTAAAGATATTTAATGCTTTGATATTTCTGTATTAATATATTGATATTTGATTATCTCTATACAAAGGCCATTTGTGTGTATTAACATGCATATAAAAGGTTTATAGAGTTTTTTTATGTTCGTATATATGTCTGTATATATGCATATATATTTATGTCAGGTCACCAGTTGGTGCTACTGGTAACATGTATCCCAGTACAACCTGTCTCATGGTCGGGTCGTTGGCGACTAAACTGGCAACCCCACCAAGGTTTCTTGGTGAGGAGGGTGACTTTGGACATCCTGCAGGACTAAAAACAAAACCTGTCAAAGGGCAAAGGAGCTCTTAAGAGTCAATGGCCATCCAAAATCACCGGGAGAGATGACCCCTTAGCCTTTGTCAAGGCAGAATTCTAGGAGAAGGAAAACTCTGATATAACACCTGCAACCCTGATGGTATCCAATGATGTTGACTTGTTCTTCTTTTTGGTAAATATCATCTTGGTTAAGAGAGTGGGACTGGCTTTGTGCAGTGCCTTTGCTCACTATAAAAGCTTCACGGCACAGGCATTGCTTTATATCTGGAGATCTCTCTGCACTTGTCACATGGTACCATGGGCCCAGCACTATGTGTCAATAATTGTCACAAGTGTAGTCTTTGTACCAGAGTTTTCAAGTCCCTGGCTGGACTAAAAAGTCACACTCGTTCAGCGCATCAGTAGGGGTTCTCCTACATGGATATAAAGTAGTGGCCGTACTCGAAAACGAGTTGGCAGCCACCATATATGCATAACGATGCTGGAAAACTCACGCAGATATTTATTTATACATATGTGTGTGTATGTATGGTTGTGTGTGTATATGTCGATGTGTGTTGCAGATATGCATAATATTAAATACATGAACGGTAATCATATATATGAGGACATGAATATTAATTGTATTTTTATGTATATATACTGTGAAATTTTTATAACACAAGAAATGTATAGAAGTGATCAAGTGAAGTCATTTGTATGTCTATATTATTGACTGGAGTAGACATAATTTTCTCTTTTTTCAGAACGTACATATGCGTGTCTATATATATATACATATGTGTATCCGTATTTTTATAAATAGGGTATTTTTTTAAGGTTTTACTCAGATTTTGGTATATTGACCTCAAGGTTTTAAACTAAACATATGGTCATTATTGAACAATGTTATTTTCTCATATTATATATCTATGTCTCATTCATGAATATTGATATTTACATTTTTATTATTCATTTCATATGAATTGTTAACTCAACTTAATATGACATGACGTAAAGTTGTCACTATATCCTCCTCTCTCTATATATTACTTCCTCTCTCTTGAGTTTCTCTATCTGTATGATGAATTATTATCTCTCTGTTGCTTTCTTTTGTCTTTCTTATTTCTTTCTTTTTTCTTTCTTTTTCATTTCCTCCTATCTATTTATATATATCTTTCTTTTCTGCATACATTCCTTTTCTCTCTCTCCTTCTTTTTCTGTCTCCTTCACCCTCTCCGTTTTTTCTTTCTCTCCGTCTTTTTTCTAACTGTGCTTAACACTATAACTAATAAAATAATTATAAACATCTCACTATCCAGACAGCTTCCAAAAATAATGGTCGCATCTAATAGGGTACGTCAAAATTATTTATAAAACTGTTTATATATTGTATTTTGTCTGATGAAGGCATACCATATTTTAATTTGGTATCCCTGAAATATGTATAATGAAATAAATATGGTTTTATAAATATAGTTTCCATTTATTTAATATCGTATATCTACTCCAAAAACTTGTCGAGTGCTTTATATCAGTTATAAAATATTTACTTGTTGTATCCCAACAATTTTAAATAGAACTTTTGCATATATAAATATATATATATATAAATATAAATATATAAATGTATATATATATAAATATATATATATATAAAAATATATATACATAAATATATTAAGTGTAATGAATTCTTTTACAATGGAATTAGCTCAAAAGGAAATATTCCTGAGCCGTGTATAAAAGTAATATATATGAGTAATATATATGATGAAACAGATACCAACACATCTGTATTTATATTGCAAAAGAAAGTTAGCCAGAATGAAGAATATTAATTATTTTACCACAGTTCGTCCACATCGATTTAAAATAATAAATCGACAAAAACTAGCTGCGCTGCCAAATGGCTATGATGTTTATACATA
>OZ024753.1:34508949-34511449 GCA_964016885.1 Eledone cirrhosa
ATACTGCCAATCCACCGTTGAGTCTCCTTGATAATGCTCAGCCACTAGCACGTTAATTTCATGAGCTGGTTTTTCCGTTAATCAAACAACTAGAACGCTTGCCGTCGGAACCGATGGATGTCCAAGATACCCACAGACACATTTGCCTCTAATCGTTGTTTGTATAGGGGCACTGTTGTGACACACGCACATACACTCATATATGTACACACACACACACACACACACACATATATATATATATAAATGTACACATACATACACACACACATATATATATATAAATGTACACATACATACACACGCATACATATACATGTGTGTGTGTCTATGTGTATGTGTGTGTGTGTGAGATTGTGTGTGCGTGTATTTACACATATATTGGTATGACTGTTTGCATATGTACATACATGTACACACACACACAGACACACAAATATATATATATAAATATACACATACGTACACACGCCTACATTATACATGTGTGTGTGTCTATGTGTGTATGTGTGTGTGTGTGAGATTGTGTGTGCGTGTATTTACACACATATTGGTATGACTGTTTGCATATGTACATACATGTACACACACACACGCACACACACAAATATATATATAAATATACACATACATACACACGCATACATATACATGTGTGTGTGTCTATGTGTGTATGTGTGTGTGTGAGATTGTGTGTGCGTGTATTTACACATATATTGGTATGACTGTTTGCATATGTACATACATGTACACACACACGCACACACACACATATATATATATAAATATACACATACATACACACGCATACATATACATGTGTGTGTGTCTATGTGTGTATGTGTGTGTGTGTGAGATTGTGTGTGCGTGCATTTACACATATATTGGTATGACTGTTTGCATATGTACATACATGTACACACACACGCACACACACACATATATATATATATAAATATACACATACATACACACGCATACATATACATGTGTGTGTGTCTATGTGTGTATGTGTGTGTGTGAGAGATTGTGTGTGCGTGCATTTACACATATATTGGTATGACTGTTTGCATATGTACATACATGTACGCACACACGCACACACACAAATATATATATATATAAATATACACATACATACACACGCATACATATACATGTGTGTGTGTCTATGTGTGTATGTGTGTGTGTGATTGTGTGTGCGTGTATTTACACATATATTGGTATGACTGTTTGCATATGTACATACATGTACACACACACGCGCACACACAAATATATACATAAATATACACATACATACACACGCATACGTATACATGTGTGTGTGTCTATGTGTGTATGTGTGTGTGTGAGATTGTGTGTGCGTGTATTTACACATATATTGGTATGACTGTTTGCATATGTACATACATGTACACACGCACGCACACACACACATATATATATAAATGGCTGGCTGAATACACGTGTTTTTTTTTCAAAATCTTTTCTATTCTTTTCTCTTTTCACTTTTTCTCTTTTTATTTTATCTTTTATTTCTCATTCTATCATCTGACGAAAGACCAGTATCTGAAACATCAAGACTCTTTTCCTACTATAGCAAGCGTTAAACTAATATATTTCGTCATTGTACCTGTTTATATTTTGCACACACACACACACACGCACACATAGTTCAAGATAAAGAAGACGAACACGCGTATATATGTGTGTATATATATATGTGTGTGTATGTAAGTATGTGTATGTGCATTTGTATATCTGTGAGTATGTGTATGTGTTTATGTATATATGTGTGCATATGTTTGTGTATGTGTATGTGTGTGTATTTGTGTATCTATATTAATATTACGAAAAAGAAACGAAAGCGATTATTGACTATAAAGATTATTACGGTAGAGGGTCGGACGCCATGCTTTGCAGCATAGAGTTACGCCCCTTTACGGTCTGAGTTCAAATCCCGCCGAGGTACACTTTGCCTTTCATGCTTACGGAGTCGATAAAATAAAGTACCAGTAAAGCACTGGGATAATTGCTGGCCTTGTGCCTAAAGTAGAAATTATTAGCTGTTATATATTTATTCAACATAGCAACAGCTTGGTTTTCTAGTGACCAGTACTATACTATAACGACACAAGTTAGTGTCTATTCTCTAGCATATGTCAGAGAAAAGACCACCAGGGTATTTCGAGAATATAGTTGATTTTTCTGACATTAAATACATAAATCGGAAATTCAACTGCTTTGGGTTGATTAGTAATACAACGAACAATAGCCGATAAGATCAGCTTATATATTATAAACATAACAAACGTATGTGTGATAATTGTTTCTACCTTAGGCACAAGGTCAGCAATTACCCAGTACATTACTGGTACTTTATTTTATCGACCCCGTAAGGATGAAAGGCAAAGTTAACCTCGGCGGGATTTGAACTCAGACTGTAAAGGGACGTAACTATGCTAGAAAGCATGGCGTCCAACCCTCTACCGACATT
>OZ024753.1:34516449-34528949 GCA_964016885.1 Eledone cirrhosa
ATGGTACCATGGGCCCAGCACTGTGTGTCAATAATTGTCACAAGTGTAGTGTTTGTACCAGAGTTTTCAAGTCAATGGCTAGACTAAAAAGTCACACTCGTTCAGCGCATCGGTAGGGGTTCTCCTACATGGGTATAAAGTAGTGGCCGTACTCGAAAACGAGTTGGCAGCCACCATGTGTGTGTGTGTGTGTGTGTGTGTGTGTGTGTGTGTGTGTGTGTGTGTGTGTGTGTGTGTGTGTGTGTCTGTGTGTCTGTGTGTCTGTGTGTGTGTGTGTGTGTGTGTCATCCGTTAATAAGTAAATATAAATTTACCGAATACAGCAACCCGATATTGAGGTAATGGATTTGTAATTAAAATGACATTGTCATGAATTGACTCATTCAGCACTGCCTCACCTTTTTACGTTACAATAGCCAAATACCAATTTATTACACCTGTGCAAAAAAAAAAAAAAAAATAATCTATGGAGTGGAAAAGGGGTAGAAGAGGAGAATAGAAGAAGGGAGTTGAAAAAGAAGACATATTGTAAAGTAAAGCTGTATAAGGAGAAAGATAAGGTGGCGAAGGGAAAGGTAACTGTTTGAAAAATATTAAAGAACAAACAAATAGAAAGCAGGAATGGAAAGTATTGAAGTGAAAGAAGGATAGAATGAACAAAACCAAATTCACAACTTATCAATGGAAACTACTACAATAACAACAACAATAAATATTTCCCTAACTGTAGATATATATTTTTTTTATTCAATTTTTGCTCTATTGATTTTATGACATTACTGACACGTTAAGATTTACCTTGTTTATTTATTACTATACATGTTCGTTTATATATATATATATATATATATATATATATATATATATATATATATATATATATATATATATATATATATATATATATATATACATACATCTATATATACACACACACACACATATATATATATATACATCTATATATACAACCACACACATATATATATATACATCTATATACACACACACACACATACATATATATACATCTATATATATACACACACACATATATATACATCTATATATACACACACACACATATATATATACATCTATATATACACACACACATATATATATACATCTATATATACACATACACACACATATATATACATCTATATATACACATACACACACACATATATATATACATATATATATATACACACACACACACACACATATATATACATCTATATATACACACACACACACACACATATATATACACACACACACACATATATATATATATACATATATACACATCTATATACACACACATTATATATATATATATATATATATATATATATATATACATAATTAAAAGCATTGTATGTGAATATGTGAGGCAAGAATTCATGATTACCTGAAGTTTTACTGACGTAAGAAAAAGAGAAAATTATGCTTCGTAATTTAATTTTCAGCATATTTTTCAACAAAAGTAAAATTTGGATTTCAAAACAATTACTGGCGGATAAGAAAAATATATTGAAAGCTTAAGAAAAATGTTCATTTCAAGATCATCTGGCGAATGTAAGAGACATTATATTGAATTATCAGGTGGTGGATTGGCAGGATCGGTAGAGGGTCGGTATTGGTTCACATCAGGGATAAAGAATATATTTTTTGAGATGTTGAAGCTGCGTAGAGCTTGATATATGTATAATAGTTTCACTATATTATGTTGCAGCGGGGGAGTGACAGTATCGGTAGAGGGTCGTACGCCATGCTTTCAAGCATAGAGTTACTTCCCTTTATGGTCTGAGTTCAAATCCCGCCGAGGTTAGCTTTGCCTTTCATCCTTACGCGGGTCAATAAAATAAAGTACCAGTAATACACTAGGATAATTGCTTGCCTTGTGCCAAAAGTAAAACCAATTATATTGAATTATCATACGAGGGGTTCCTTTAACCTTTGTCATACGAGGGGTCAGAGTCCTTTTAACTTTTGTCATACGAAAGGTCAGAATTCCTTTAACCTTTTTCGTATGAGGGGTCAGAGTCCTTTTAATCTTTGTCATTCGAGGGGTCAGAATCCCTGTGGATTGGTAGTATAGGTAGAGGGTCGGACGCCATGCTTTGTAGCATAGAGTTAAGTCCCTTTATGGTTTGAGGTCAAATCCCGCCCAAGTTAACTTTGCCTTTCATCCTTACGGAGTCGATAAAATAAAGTACCAGTAATGCACTGGGATAATTCCTGGCCTTGTGCCCAAAGTAGAAACAATTATTATGAATTACACGAGTGAGTACGAATGTGTCAAGATTTTGTTTATTCTTCCATGCAAAAATATTTCCAAACGTGATTCGTTATCTATGGCGATCCCTAACTACGAAACGTACTTATATACACTGGAATTTGGAACATAAAGAGATATTAATGCTTATATATGTATGTAAGGACCTGTAACTCATAATGAACTCCTAATGAAGGCGTGTGACTGATTGGTTAGAGAACTGGATTCGCAATCGTGGGGTTGTCAGTTTGATTCCTGGACCAGGTGATGCGTTATGTCATTGAACAAGACACTTTATTTCACGTTGCTCCTTCTACCTGGATCTGCGACCGATAGATAGTATTATCAATTGGAAAGACCAACGGAAACATTGTTTCCTCGGTCCGATTTGACGAAAGTCGATCGACAATTTTTTTTTTGTTATTTAATTCTAGGATGTGTGCGTCTGCGTAACATATCGATTCTTCCTCGATATTTCATTCGCATGTTTTCTCTATCACACAATCTCTCACTCTCCTTCTTTGGAAGTAATCAGCTGTTTTCAAACATAGAGAGAGGATTGGCCTTCGTCAGATATATATGCCAAAGATATGTTGTATGTCCCTACGGCGCATCTACGACTTCATTAGGAATTACAGGTCCTTACATACACATATAAGCATTAATATCTCTTTATATTTTCACCTTGATATTCCCTTACGTAAATACGCAATCCCTAGAGTGTTTATATCTACTTTAATGCAGTCATTAGTCAAGTATAAGTTTTTAAAACTCGTCGTTGCAGCTAGTAAGTAGTCCGTTGTGTTATTAAGCAGATTATTTTTACAAAAAAAAAGAAAAGAAATTCAAATGCCTCGACAGAGTAAAGATTACACTCCCATACTCTTCTCCCCCTCCCCCCTATATGGATTCGCTGAATTAATAATTGATCTCATCAACTAGTAGTCTATTTTCCTTTCCTTCAAATTCCATACATAATGTGCCAATTTATGCGATGCATTTAGATTATGACCAGTTCTAGTTGTTGTTTAATCCCAGAACAGTAATTGTTACCATCACGTTCTTTGAGAGTACTTTAGACTACATTATATAATTGTTTCTACTTTTGGCACAAGGCCAGCAATTACCCAGTGCATTACTGGTGCTCTATTTTATCGACACCGTAAGGAAGAAAGACAAAGTTAACCTCGGGGGGATTTGAACTCAAAATGGAAAGGGCCGTAACTATGCGTCAAAACATGGTGTGCGACCCTCAACCGATACTGCCAATCCACCGCCCCATGGACTACATTATATAATGTTATTTCTTTATATTTACGACAGTACAGTGCGATTTAATAGAGATTTAATTACAATTTTTAGGAAATCACGCAATCACATAGACTCGCCTATGTGACGGAAGCTATTAAAGAGTGAGGTAGACTGGCTGTGGTTTTCTAAGTCTATCCTAGATAACATAACGTGCTAGAGAGTCAGGATGAAAGTAATTAATAATATTCTTTTTAGTAAACGAGGCAACGAAATTGAAATGGAGTTGAATATAATTTATAATGAAAAATAGGGTGGAATCTTCAGATCCCACCAACAATTATGTCGTTTCATAAGTCCAAAACTATCTTAACTCAGTAACATTAATGATACTTATTTGCTATTTTCAGTAAGATACTGGAGCATAGAGACCTCTTATCGTTGCATCTCTAATACATTCACTAGACTATTCCCTACATTGGATGACAACTATTACTACACGTATTCCGACTAAAATGACAAATTTACCTCAACACTATTCTAAAGGTGATATAAATAGATTTATCCTCCGAGTTTTATGAACTTCACCAACACCAAAAGATATTAGCTTCGATGAAAGATAACTAAATTTCTTTTCCATTTAACGTGCATGACTTACATAGTTCAACAAAAGACAGAAGAAGCTTTAGGTAACAATTATGCTCGTCTCTTGGCTTGACACTATCATCTTGTCTTTGATTGACTTTGTAATCAAATTGTAGTGGTAGGAAGCTTTCTCACTTCCTACCCTATAACCTAAGACCCTACAAAGGGCTATGAGTATTGCCCTTCCTCTTCTGACGAAATGATTAAAGAATATTGATCTAGTTTTCATCTTTTTGTTCTAGCCGTTTCTTTAAATAATGGAAAATATGACAATATCGAAATTTAATAAATTCATATAAAACTTCAATTTTGTAGGTCATTCTAATATCTATCAATTATATTTGTTAAGAAACCAATAACCATACAAAATAGCTACAGGCAAAATAACTTCTAGCAATCTTCCAAATGGTTTTTCATAAGGGAAAAATATATGAAGACTTCATCAAATCTAACACAAACAGAATCTGAGGTAGAATTCTACATATATGTAAGAATACACATAAAAAGTCAATTCATAGACAGCACACACTATTGACCACATAAACAGTCAATTCATAGACAGCATACACTATTGACTACATAAACAGTAAATTCATAGACAGCATACACTATTGACCACATAAACAGTCAATTCATAGACAGCATACACTATTGACCACATAAAAAGTCAATTCATAGACAGCATACACTATTGACCACATAAACAGTCAATTCATAGACAGCATACACTATTGACTACATAAACAGTAAATTCATAGACAGCATACACTATTGACTACATAAACAGTCAATTCATAGACAGAATACACTATTGACCACATAAACAGTCAATTCATAGACAGCATACACTATTGACCACATAAAAAGTCAATTCATAGACAGCATACACTATTGACTACATAAACAGTCAATTCATGGACAGCATACACTATTGACCACATAAACAGTCAATTCATAGACAGCATACACTATTGACTACATAAACAGTAAATTCATAGACAGCATACACTATTGACCACATAAACAGTCAATTCATAGACAGCATACACTATTGACCACATAAAAAGACAATTCATAGACAGCATACACTATTGACTACATAAACAGTAAATTCATAGACAGCATACACTATTGACCACATAAACAGTCAATTCATAGACAGCATACACTATTGACCACATAAACAGTCAATTCATAGACAACATACACTATTGACCACATAAACAGTCAATTCATAGACAGCATACACTATTGACTACATAAACAGTCAATTCATAGACAGCATACACTATTGACCACATAAACAGTCAATTCATAGACAGCATACACTATTGACCACATAAACAGTAAATTCATAGACAGCATACACTATTGACCACATAAACAGTCAATTCATAGACAGCATACACTATTGACCACATAAACAGTCAATTCATAGACAGCATACACTATTGACTACATAAACAGTAAATTCATAGACAGCATACACTATTGACCACATAAACAGTCAATTCATAGACAGCATACACTATTGACCACATAAAAAGTCAATTCATAGACAGCATACACTATTGACCACATAAACAGTCAATTCATAGACAGCATACACTATTGACCACATAAAAAGTCAATTCATAGACAGCATATACTATTGACCACATAAACAGTCAATTCATAGACAGCATACACTATTGACCACATAAAAAGTCAATTCATAGACAGCATACACTATTGACCACATAAAAAGTCAATTCATAGACAGCATACACTACTGACCACATAAAAAGTCAATTCATAGACAGCATACACTATTGACCGCATAAACAGTCAATTCATAGACAGCATACACTATTGACCACATAAAAAGTCAATTCATAGACAGCATACACTATTGACCACATAAACAGTCAATTCATAGACAGCATACACTATTGACCACATAAACAGTCAATTCATAGACAGCATACACTATTGACCACATAAAAAGTCAATTCATAGACAGCATACACTATTGACCGCATAAACAGTCAATTCATAGACAGCATACACTATTGACCGCATAAACAGTCAATTCATAGACAGCATACACTATTGACCGCATAAACAGTCAATTCATAGACAGCATACACTATTGACCACATAAACAGTCAATGCATAGACAGCATACACTATTGACCACATAAACAGTCAATGCATAGACAGCATACACTATTGACCACATAAAAAGTCAATTCATAGACAGCATACACTATTGACCACATAAACAGTCAATTCATAGACAGCATACACTATTGACCACATAAACAGTCAATTCATAGACAGCATACACTATTGACCACATAAAAAGTCAATTCATAGACAGCATACACTATTGACCACATAAAAAGTCAATTCATAGACAGCATACACTATTGACCACATAAACAGTCAATTCATACACAGCATACACTATTGACCACATAAACAGTCAATTCATAGACAGCATACACCATTGACCACATAAACAGTCAATTCATAGACAGCATACACTATTGACCACATAAACAGTCAATTCATAGACAGCATACACTATTGACCACATAAACAGTCAATTCATAGACAGCATACACCATTGACCACATAAACAGTCAATTCATAGACAGCATACACCATTGACCACATAAACAGTCAATTCATAGACAGCATACACTATTGACCACATAAACAGTCAATTCATAGACAGCATACACTATTGACCACATAAACAGTCAATTCATAGACAGCATACACTATTGACCACATAAACAGTCAATTCATAGACAGCATACACTATTGACCACATAAAAAGTCAATCCATAGACAGCATACACTATTGACCACATAAAAAGTCAATTCATAGACAGCATACACTATTGACCACATAAACGCTTTCAATAATTGTTTTAAATGTTCATAGTACCTGATAAATAATTGTTTCTACTTTAGACACAAGGCCAAAAATTTGAAGGTGAAGGGAAAGTCGATTAAATCGACCCAAGTACATTACTGGTACTTTATTTTATCAACCCCGTAAGGATGAAAGGCAAAGCTAACCTCGGCGACATTTGAATTCAGAACGTAAAGAGCCGTAACTCTATGCTGTATAGTTGATTTTCCGACGGTTTACCAATACTGTCAATCCACCGCCTAATGTTCCAGTAATAATTGTTTCTACTTTTGGCACAAGGCCATCAATTACCCAGTACATTACTGGTACTTTATTTTATCGACCCCGTAAGGATGAAAGGCAAAGTTAACGTTGGCGGGATTTGAACTCAGAATGGCAAAGGCCGTAACTCTATGCGTCAAAGAATGGCGTCCGACCCTCTACCGATACTGCCAATATAATGATTCCTCCTATCTTAAATTATTCAAACAAAAAAATACAATTAAAAGATCAAAGAACTCATAAATTTTAATGTAAGGTTTGTATATATTATCATATGCAGTAAAAACAGCATCATTTTGACATTATGTACTCCCAAGTAGTAGCTTCATAACTGAGATTAATCATATTACATACAATAAACTGTATTAACATTTACAGCAGCAATAATTGTTTCTACTTTAGGCACAAGGCCAGCAATTACCCAGTGCATTACTGGTACTTTATTTTATCGACCCCGTAAGGATGAAAGGCAAAGTCAACCTCGGCGGGATTGGAACTCAGTTCGTAAAGGGACGTAACTATGCTGGAAAGCATGGCGTCCGACTCTCTACCGATACTGCCAATCAACCGCGCAGCAATAATCTAAAGGAGATATAAACGGAATTATCCCCCGAGTAAAACAACAACACCAACAACATGACTATCAAATATTAGCCTCGATGGAAGTTAACTGAATTTTTCTTCCCGTTAACACGAATGGGTAATATAGTTGTACAAATAGATAATAACAGTGCAATGATAATGTAACACAAGTTAACTTAGCTTGGCAGGGAATTTATTGTCTGGCAACATCTTCATTGACACATTACATACACACACCTTTACTTCAACATCAGAAGAAGAAGCAGAAGAAAGAAGAAGAAGAAAAAGAAACAGAAGAAGAAAAAGAAGAAGAAAAAGAAGAAGAAGAAGAAGAAGAAGAAGAAGAAGAAGAAGAAGAAGAAGAAGAAAAAGAAGAAAAGATGAAAAAAAGAAGAAAAAGAAGAAAAAGAAGAAGAAGAAAAAGAAGAAGAAAAAGAAGAAGAAGAAGAAAAAGAAGAAACAGAAAAAGAAGAAAAAGAAAAAGAAGAAGAAGAAGAAGAAGAAGAAGAAGAAGATCATTATGATAAGATGATATGATAACATAGTATCATATCTTTGTGTGATACCAGTTTTCAGAATGACTGCTTCGGTAAAACTTTAAAATGCCGAAATGAACCGCAACTTGTCTACCCTTGTAAATGTCAAAATATTGTGAAACATTTCAACTCCACAGCATGAGGATTTTGTCAAATGCTGGTTTCTTATTCGGGTATAACGAATGCCTACTGTTCTTCTGTGAATTTAATCTCAAACTACAAAATTATGAAACTATTATAAAGTTTTTCTGACTGGAACACTAACAAAAAGAAATAAATGCAAGCACGCACACACGCATACACACACGCATACACACACACACACACACACACACACACACACACACACACACACACACACACACACACACACACACACACACACACACACACACACACACACACACACACTTCTTTTTCTTCTTCTTCTTCTTATCCTCCTCCTTTTTATAGAGGTGCGTGTCTGTGTGTATGTGTGTGTGTATGCGTGAGTGTATATACGTGCGTATGTGTGTGTATGAATAATTGTTACAACACCTGAAATTTTTGCCTCTGTTTCACAGGTAGGTTTTTACCTAATAACCCAAGTTATTAGATTATCTGTACTGTCAACCTTCTGGCGTCCTTGCCCCTAGGGCTACCTCCCTACTCACCACCATAGGCGCTGAGCTGGCTAGCCGCAGGTGTGAGCCTCACGAGTTGGAATGGCACTTCCAGCGCATCTCCCTTACCATCCTCCGGGGGAACAACTTCTCCATCCTGTCCGCCGGGGCTGTGGGGAGGCCAGCACGTGGGACCCCATTTGCTCACCATACGGATTAATAGGCAAAGTTATAAACTATTGTAAATAAACCTATTTAATATATTGTTTCTACTTTTGGCACAAGGCCATACATTACCCAGTGCATTACTGGTACTTTATTTTATCGACCCCGTAAGGATGAAAGGTAAAGTTAACCTCGGCGGGATTTGAACTCAGATCATAAAGGGGGGTAACTCTATGCTACAAAGCATGGTCTCCGACCCTCTACCAATACTGCCAATCCACTTAAAAACTATAAATGTTAAAGGATGAAAAATAGAAAAGGTTCGTTGATATTTGCATGGATGGCTTAACCGATGTTGGGTCAAATCGGAAACTTTATATAAGTAATATATAACAAATTAATTTTGATAAAATATGTCTTCTTCTTCACCCACTTATTCCTGAGAGGGTCGTGGAGACAGTCCTCAAACACTCCTTCCAGCTGGTCCTGTCAGAAGCAGCCATCTCCAACTAATCCAGCTGGATCCCCAAGTGAGACCAGCCAAGCTCATGGATGTTATCCAACCATCTTGCTCGGGGTCTACCCCAGGGGTCTCTTGCCGGTTGGTTTTGCCCGTAAAATCTGTCCAGCGATTCTTTCTTAAGATATGCTAACCCCATGCCCATAGTATCGGAGTTGTGGTCTCTCATTCCTGAGAGGGCCCGGAGTGTATGTGTGTGTGTGTGTGTGGGGGGGGGGGTTCTCAGACACACCTTCCAGAAGCAACCGTCTCTAAATGATCCGGATAGATCCCCAAGCGCGACCAATTGAGCTTATGTATGTTATCCAACCTTCTGGATCGTGGTCTACCTCTGTACCACACTGAAATAACCACCTGAGTTAACGCGAACAACTAAACCATTGAAGTCTGCGCTCAACATCTGAGAAGCGTAACGATAGACCTTTATAAATAAAGCAGCAAACAAGTGTGGTATATATCCATAAAACTCGATGAGCTGAACATCTAAAGCAAGTGATTTATCTTGTAATCCTTTAGCGACAACCTTTCTTCACACAACTCTACCTATTTTGTCGTGGGCTGCGAAGCAGGCAATGAAATCTACTGTTCTAGTCGACCAGAGGTCCTAAACAACTGAAAAGGTGGGGCAAAGTTTTAATAGAAGAGGGCATGTCTTTCAAATCCGAGAACAAACTTAGTAAAAATCATACATACAACATAAAACATGTAGGAAACTTGAAATAACAAGTACTAAATATCTAAATATCAATGTACGTAAGTTATTGTATGCAATATAACCGAAATGAGAAATTAATTGATAGCAATATAACATTTCTCTACGATTCAATAAGGCAGATTTACTATTGGCTGAACATCTTCAATCTAAAAACGAATACTTTATAATTCTATGTTATAATCAAAAGCAGAAATCGGGTTTCTTATGAAATAACTCATCTCTTCAAACCAGATAACCAAAGGCACCGAAGGTAAAAGGAATCGACTTGAGTAGCAATACCGGAAGATATCAATAGTTGTAGCAGTATTTTAATGATATCTGTCATTACTTTTAAGTTGATATTATAATATATTAACATTATGGTGGTGGACTGGCAAAAGTTGTGTAAGCATTGGAAGAAATGCCATTATGGTATATTTTCTGGCTTTTAGTATCCTCAGTTCAAATACAACTTTACCTTTCATCCTTTCGCAGTCGATAAAATAAAGTAGCAGTCAAGTACTTTGGTAGATATAACTGACTTTCCCCATTCTTCCAAATTGTTGGCCTTGTGTCTATGTTTGAAATCTTTATTATTTTTATTGCCGGATGGATTGGCAGTATCGTTAGAGGGTCGGGCGGTGGATTGGCAGTATCGTTAGAGGGTCGGGCGGTGGATTGGCAGTATCGTTAGAGGGTCGGGCGGTGGATTGGCAGTATTGTTAGAGGGTCGGGCGGTGGATTGGCAGTATCGTTAGAGGGTCGGGCGGTGGATTGGCAGTATCGTTAGAGGGTCGGGCGGTGGATTGGCAGTATCGTTAGAGGGTCGGGCGGTGGATTGGCAGTATCGTTAGAGGGTCGGGCGGTGGATTGGCAGTATTGTTAGAGGGTCGGGCGGTGGATTGGCAGTATCGTTAGAGGGTCGGGCGGTGGATTGGCAGTATCGTTAGAGGGTCGGGCGGTGGATTGGCAGTATCGTTAGAGGGTCGGGCGGTGGATTGGCAGTATCGTTAGAGGGTCGGGCGGTGGATTGGCAGTATCGTTAGAGGGTCGGGCGGTGGATTGGCAGTATCGTTAGAGGGTCGGGCGGTGGATTGGCAGTATCGTTAGAGGGTCGGGCGGTGGATTGGCAGTATCGTTAGAGGGTCGGGCGGTGGATTGGCAGTATCGTTAGAGGGTCGGGCGGTGGATTGGTAGTATCGTTAGAGGGTCGGGCGGTGGATTGGCAGTATCGGTAGAGGGTCGGGCGGTGGATTGGCAGTATCGTTAGAGAGTCGGGCGGTGGATTGGCAGTATCGTTAGAGGGTCGGGCGGTGGATTGGCAGTATCGGTAGAGGGTCGGACGCCATGCTTTCCAGCATAGTTACGTCCCTTTACGACGATCTGAGTTCAAATCCCGCCGAGGTTGACTTTGCCTTTCATCCTTACGGGGTCGATAAAATAAAGTACCAGTAATGCACTGGGTAATTGCTGGCCTTGTGCCTAAAGTAGAAACAATTATTATTTTTATTGCCGGAAGTAGGGTGGTGGATTGGCAGTATCGGTAGAGGGTCGGACGCCATGCTTTGCAGCATGGAGTTATGAACCTTTTCGATCTGAGTTCAAATCCCGCCGAGGTTAACTTTGCCTTTCATCCTTACGGGATCGATAAAATAAAGTACCAGGCACGCACTGGGGTCGATTTAATCGACTTTCCATTCCCCCAAAATTGCGGGCCATGTGCCTATATAAGAAACCATTATTATTGCTGGAGGTAATAAAAAGGCGGTGGATTGGCAGTATCGGTAGAGGGTCGGACGCCATGCTTTCCAGCATAGTTACGTCCCTTTTCGATCTGAGTTCAAATCCCGCCGAGGTTGACTTTGCCTTTCATCCTTACGGGGTCGATAAAATAAAGTACCAGTAATGCACTGGGTAATTGCTGGCCTTGTGCCAAAAGTAGAAACAATTATTGCTGGAGGTAATTTCTTGCTCTTAGGGACTCGGTCAAAAGCCTTTTCAAAGTCTAGGAAACCTAGGTACTTGTTCATGTTG
>OZ024753.1:34533949-34541449 GCA_964016885.1 Eledone cirrhosa
TCTATCTATCTATCTATCTATCTATCTATCCCTCTCTATCTATCTATCTATCCCTCTCTATCTATCTATCTATCTAACTTCTCGGAAAGAAATCGTTTGCGCTCAGATCTAGAAAGTTGATGGGTTTCACCAGTTTAAAATGCCTAAGTCTTATTAAATATCACGACATCGCTCTACAACTCCATATATACAAGCATTGATATGAAAGGAAGCGTTTTTAATCACAATAGTACATAATCATTTCGAAAGAAAATCATTAGAATTAGTGTAAAAGGTGAATTCTGAAACGGAAAGCCTACATCACGATATTGCTACTTTATTCTATTTTCATATGAAAATCGGACTTCGAAGCTCATATTTTTTTCAAAACAAATAATTTACTCATACATATATAATAGGCACAGGCCTTGACGTGTCCTTACGGTACCCACTTTCAAATCCCATAGTCTAGGTTTCATTCCCATTGGATGGCACCTTGGACATCTACTATAGCCTAAGGTACACCAATGCCTTGTGAATGAAAAATGGTAAACCGGAACAACAAAAGTCTATTGTGTATATATATATATATATATATATATATATAGGAAAAGAATCAGGACCCCGACGGCTGAGCTCCAGCCGTTTCGACAGCTAGATCCTAGTTCGGATCTAGCTGTCGAAACGGCCGGAGCTCAGCCGTCGGGGTCCTGACTCTTTTCCTATTACCCACTCTACTACCATAAGTATCGAGTACTCTGGTGCGTTATGGTCCACCTGGTTCCTTACCACACCTTCTTTGTTATACATACATACACACATATATATATATATATATATATATATATATATATATATATATATATATATATATATATTTATAACACTTCACACAAAGTAAAATATTTCGTTTTAATCATTTTCTAACCCAGAGAAATAAATAAAAAGGGAAAAAAAAAATGTTTCTTCCTAATAATCGTCTTTTTCTCCCTGTTTTCATATATATATATATATATATATATATATATATATATATATATATATATATATATATATATATATAATGTATGTGTCCGTGTCTTTGTTTTACTACTTTACTTGTACCGTTTTTATTGTAATCTTCATTGAGTCTGATGAGTTAATTCGAAACAGAATTATATTGCATGTTAACGAACTCTTATGTAACTGGTTATAGCTCAGAGCTGGTCATTTGCGAAACACGCGTTAGGCAAAAGCCACCAAATTCTGAGGAAGGGCGAAGTTGATTCAATCGACCTCAGTATTTCAGTGGTATTTTATTTTATCGATCCGAGAAGGATGAAAAGTTGATCTCGGCAGATTGTAAAGAACCAGAACAAATATTGCAATGGCATTTAATCCAACACTCTGTTGATCCTGCCAATCCAACACTTAATGAAAGAAAATAATAGAAAAGAAAATTATAGTCTCCGTCTAGGATTGACGGAGGGACATAATCTTTAGAAGCCATGTGTAAATAAAGTATACTAAAAATAAAGTAAAACATTTCAACAGAAAAAATTAACTAGACCCGAAATAAAATAGTTTAAGTTCAGATAAAATATTGGAACTTAATCATGAAAACTGCCAAAGAAAAAATAGAAGCATAGTTTCAATGTTGTTTATTTTCGTAGTAACAGAAAAAGATATTTTCTCACAAATTACGCATAACCTCTGAGTTCGGCGAGGTCCATATTCGGCCATATAAAACGTCAAACCCAGGCGCCAAGATAGCGTTAAACATGAAAAGTTATATATATATATATATATATATATATATATATATAAGTATTGAAATTTCCGTTGGAAACAGAAAAGGTCATAGAAGTGAAGAGTGCTCTATGTAATTATCAGAGCAAAATTTCGTCTGACGAACGAATGAAGACGTTTCTTTCGTATTCGCCTCATTCGGGAAACCTCTGGTAATGAGGTAATTATATTGTATTGATTTCTATACATTATATATATATATATATATATATATATATATATATATATATATATAGGAAAATATATGACTCCGACGGCAGAGGTCAAGCCGTTTCGACGGTCCAGAAATAGCCGTCGAAACAGCTTGAGCTCTGCCGTCGGGGTCATACATTTTCCTATTAACCACTCTACTACCCTAAGTATTGAGTACTCTGGTACGTTATAGTCCATCAGGTTCCTTACCACAACTCCTTCGTTATATATATATATATACGTAAGACGGAAAAGAAAATATCAAATATACAACTAAAAGAGTTTATGAAGAAATAAGAATATGCGTTGAAAAAACAAAACAATGCACAATTGAAATGAAACGTTTGGAAATACTAACATAAAAAAATAAGGAAAAATAAAGAAGAATAAGGAAATACTTGTAAACAAATTAAATGGTGTAGATTAACAAGAAAACACCGAAAGATAAAACTAATATTAATAAAAAGGAGAATAAATAGAAAATAAGAATAAAAATACAAAATTGAAGCATAAATAATGGAGAAAATAATAGAATTAAAGAGAATGGAATTCTGTATTGAAAAAAGGAATAATCTCCCAACGGAGAAACCGGATGAAAGTAACAAGAATGACAATAGCGAACCCTATGGGATAATACTGACATTCTGGAAACTTGAAGAAGCATCTGACGGTTGTAGTACAGTACAGCAGCTTTAGTGGTCACAACTAAACGTAAATCTAGCCACAATGTCCATGAACAAAGAGTATTCATTTGTCGCAAATATCATAGAATAATAACATGCACAGAGATACATAGAAGCAAACGTAAAGATCTATAAATCGTTGATAAAAATAAAAAGTATACTAATAAAAGAGAAAAGAGCTAGTCAATTCCGAAATAACAGTACAGAAAAATATCCTATAACTTAATCCTTTAGCATTTAAACTGGTTGTATTCGGTCAGAATTCTCTCACCTCTTTCTGTTCAAACTGGCTGTAACCAGCTGCTTGTACTGAAGTTAAGGTATTGTTCTCAAAATAAATGATATCAAAATCTCATAGATTCGATATTATGTGAGATAAAGGCTTTGCCATGAAGATATAATAGTATATACAGTATAAAGTAATGTAAATGCTAAAGGGTTAAAAACACGTTAACTCTTTCAGAAACAAATAGAATCCAGAGCTTCCATTACAACTTCACACCCGATGTTTATTACATTTTAAAAAGCTCCTTAGTTCAGCTCCTTAATTTAAACGGTAGGACGTTGCAAGAGATCCCTTAGCTTAATGGTGAGAGCACTCGGTATCTGAAAGATGGTTTATTTTATCGATCTCAGAAGAATACATTTGCCTCAAAGGCCCCAGATTAATGGGACATTACAAAGACGGGTAAGATAGAGGGGGGGGGGGGGGGGTTGAATGTATGTAGGGACCTGTAACTTGAGATGGAGTTACAGGTGATATACGGCGTGTCTTGGGCATTTTAAACCTGCTGGAGCACATCCCTCTCTTCTGCTTTAAACAGCAGATTTCTTCCAGAAAAGGAGAGAAGGAGAGTGTGTTGAAAAGAAGTAAGATAGAGATATAGAGGAAGAATCGACCCAAGTCATGGACTGGTACTTTTTTATCGACCTTGAAAATATGAAAGGCAAAGTTGATCTCGGTTCGTATGATCTCGGAGTTCCGAGAACCGGAACGAATACCGCAAAGCGTTCTATCTAACGTTCTCGCGTCCCCGCCAATTCGCCGCCTGTATGGGCGAGAATTTCCGAGTATAAAATGATGATTGTTTTCTCATATCGCCCTTAATCAAATTCCTTTCGTTGAAAAGTTAATTAATAAACGATGTTAACGAAATGATAGTTCAACGTTCCAATTCCTCCCGGAATCCTTTATTCGATTATAAAATCTCTTTCAAGTATTCTAAAATGATTATGAAGTTGCCGAAGAAAGTTAATCTCTTATATACTTTTATTTCTATATTTTAAATATTGTTGTTATTGTATACAATAAATAAATTATCAAGTGAACACCGTAATAAAGTAATCAGAAGTAATTTTGCATTAATTGGGCGAGATGAAAGTTGGGTGAACTGAAATATAGGTTAATTAAATAACTACAAGCGCGGAGAAGTTTGCACTTTAAAGATGTACGAAAATAGATATTTGACATGAAACAGTAATACGGAATGTGACAGCAGACATTAAGAGAGGTGCCTAGTGAACAAATGAGAGTCTCTCTGTATTGTCATTCGATCTCCTAAGAATAACAGCCAAACATTCACTCAAATTACAAAAAATGATAAAATAGAAAAATAGGTAAGGTTGGTGGCAAAATAACCTCGTCCTTGACTTCCTCCGCTCCCACTCCTCTATGTAGTAATAGTAGTAGTTGTAGTAGTAGTAGCAGCAGGACCAGCAGTAATAGTAGTAGTTGTAGCAGCAGGAGCAGCAGTAATAGTAGTAGTAGTAGTAGTAGTAGTAGTAGTAGTAGTACTGGTGGTAATACTAGTAGTAGCACTAGTAGTAATAGTAATAGCAGTAGCAGTTGTAATAGTAGTAGTAGTAGTAGTAATAGTAGTAGTGGTGGTAATACTAGTAGTAGCACTAGTAGTAATAGTAGTAATAGCAGTAGTAGTTGTAAAAGTAGTAATTGTAATAGAAGTAGTATTCTAACTCTTAGCGTTTTAAGTTCGAATCCTGTCGAGGTCAACTTTACCTTTCATCCTTCTGGGGTCGATGAAATAAAGATCCAGTAAAGTATTGTGGTCTTGTGCCTAAATTAGAGGTCAGTAGAATTTAATGGTTTCTGATTGAGGCACAAGGCCAGCAATTTTTGGGGAAGGGGAAAGTCTATTAAATCGACCCCAGTGTATTACTGCTACTTCATTTTATCGACCCCGTAAGGATGGAAAGCAAATCTAACCTCGGCTGGATTTGAACTCAGAATGTTAAGGGCCGTAACTCTATGCCGTGAAGCAGGGTGTCCGACGCTCTATTGATTCTGCCAATTTAATATGATTTAATAGAAATAAACTTCTTTGTTTCCAAACAATTTTGTTTCAGTTAATACCATAGAAACTTGGTCTCTCCTAGTTTTTATGTTCCGTAAATAATCTAATACTTAACAATTATCTTCAGTAATTGTCATATTTTAATATGTTAATTTTTCTGGAAAATACAAGGCAAAGCTTTTGTAGTTTATAATTCGTTTAGTTTTAGTTTGTTTTATATACAGGTAAACTGTCTAATATTATGTAACTATATCCAGCGATTTATTTTTTAATATGTTAATTTTTCGGGAAATTACAAGGCAAAGCTTTTGTAGTTTATAATTCGTTTAGTTTTAGTTTGTTTTATATACAGGTAAACTGTCCAATACTATGTAATTATATCAAGCGATCTATTTTTTAATATGTAAATTTTGCTAGAAATTACAAGCGGATCGTAGTGGTTTCTGTTATCTTAACTTCACTGAACTATCTTTGTAGTAAATAACGGACTTTTTTGGCACTTGAGACAAAAGTGATTAGATAAGTTTAACTCTTTTGTTTATACAAAACATAAATTTTAAAATCCTTGATTCAGTGGAATGATACGTGATGGGGTCGCCCCACAGCCCCTGCGGACAGAATGGAGAAGACATTTCCCCGGAGGATGGCAAGGGAGGCGCCACTGGTGACTTATCTATTTATTTATTGTTATGGTAATTTTTAAAGATATTACAAAGCAGAGTTCTAATAAACTATTCACGTTTATCTGTGTATACTCGTTAGGATGTTAAGCTCACAATTTTAGACTAATTCTCTTTTATATACACATATATACACCAGATCCCAACACAAAGCAACAAAACTCCCACTGTCACCGCCTCCGTCTCTCCCCACCAAACTCCCACTGTCACCGCCCCCGTCTCTCCCCACCAAACTCCCACTGTCACCGCCCCCGTCTCTCCCCACCAAACTCCCACTGTCACCGACCTCGTCTCTCCCCACCAAACTCCCACTGTCACCGACCTCGTCTCTCCCCACCAAACTCCCACTGTCACCGCCCCCGTATCTCCCCACCAAACTCCCACTGTCACCGCCCCCGTCTGTCCCTACCAAAATCCCACTGTCACCGCCCCCGTCTGTCCCTACCAAACTCCCACTGTCACCGCCCCCGTATCTCCCCACCAAACTCCCACTGTCACCGCCCCCGTCTGTCCCTACCAAACTCCCACTGTCATCGTCCCCGTCTCTCCCCACCAAACTCCCACTGTCATCGTCCCCGTCTCTCCCCACCAAACTCCCACTGTCATCGACCCCGTCTCTCCTCACTAAACTCCCACTGTCACCGCCCCCGTATCTCCCCACCAAACTCCCACTGTCACCGCCTCCGTCTCTCCCACTCTCCCCACCAAACTCCCACTGTCACCGCCCCCGTATCTCCCCACCAAACTCCCACTGTCACCGCCCCCGTCTGTCCCTACCAAAATCCCACTGTCACCGCCCCCGTATCTCCCCACCAAACTCCCACTGTCACCGCCCCCGTCTGTCCCTACCAAAATCCCACTGTCACCGCCCCCGTATCTCCCCACCAAACTCCCACTGTCATCGTCCCCGTCTCTCCCCACCAAACTCCCACTGTCATCGTCCCCGTCTCTCCCCACCAAACTCCCACTGTCACCGCCTCCGTCTCTCCCACTCTCCCCACCAAACTCCCACTGACACCGCCCCCGTCTGTCCCCACCAAACTCCCACTATCACCGCCCCCGTCTGTCCCCACCAAACTCCCACTGTCACCGCCTCCGTCTCTCCCACTCTCCTCACCAAACCCCCACTGTCACCGCCCCCGTCTCTCCCCACCAAACTCCCACTATCACTGCCTCCGTCTCTCCCACTCTCCCCACCAAACCCCCACTGTCACCGCCCCCGTCTGTCCCCACCAAACCCCCACTGTCACCGCCTCCGTCTCTCTCCACCAAACCCCCACTGTCACCGCCCCCGTCTCTCCCCACCAAACTCCCACTGTCACCGGCTCCGTCTCTCCCCACCAAACCCCCACTGTCACCGCCCCCGTCTGTCCCCACCAAACTCCCACTGACACCGCCCCCGTCTCTCCCACTCTCCCCACCAAACTCCCACTCTCACCGCCTCAGTTTCTCCCACTCTCCCCAGCTCTCCCTATTGTGAGCAATCGGGGCCCATGCACTGGCCGCCCCGCGACCTCTACGGTACATATACTTAGTAATGCACTCATGACTAATTCAGCAGATACGGCGAGCTCTGTTTATCGTTGATGTGGTCTCGTGAGACAGTAACATATCAGTGAGTTACTGCTACTGTATTTTATTGACACTGGAAGGTTGAAAAGCAAAGCTAACCTCGGAGGGATTTGAACTCAGAACGTAAAGGGCCGTAACTTTATGCCGTAAAATATTTTGTCCGACGCACTAACGATACTGCCAATCCATCGCCCTTAACAGCAACAACAATAATAATAATAATTGTTTCTACTTTAGGCACAAGGCCAGCAATTACCCAGTGCATTACTGGTACTTTATTTTATCGACCCCGTA
>OZ024753.1:34548949-34553949 GCA_964016885.1 Eledone cirrhosa
TGGGTAACCCTAAACAGGGCCAGAGCTAAAACGGGCAAAACTGGAGACAACCTGCACAAGTGGGGTTTGGCCACCTGCGCTGAGTGCCCCTGCGGCGAGACCTCCCAGACCATAGCCCACATCCTCCGTGGGTACTCACTGGGACCCACATGCTCCGACCAAGACCTAATGGAAGCAAACGACGCTGCACTTCAATGGATACGGCACTGGCGTGACAAAATATGATGATGGTGACAGCTTTGGGTATTATTACTGGAAGGTGGATTGGCAGTATCGGTAGAGGGTCGGACGCCATGCTTTGACGCATAGAGTTACGGCCCTTGCCATTCTGAGTTCAAATCCCGCCGAAGTTAACTTTGCCTTTCACCCTTACGGGGTCGATAAAATAAAGTACCAGTAATGTACTGGTTAATTGCTGGCCTTGTGCCCAAAAGTAGAAACAATTATTACTAACATAAGCCAAAGTATTTTCATAGATTTGGGTGTTACTACTGGTTATTTAGGTCTATACAGCAGGCTTAGATAAGATTAAGACATGGAGAAAGACTGGTTTTTCTCTGATTTAATAGACAAAACATTTCGAAAAATATTGGCTGTTCCTAAAACTATTGATTTCTGTAGCGTACTCACCTCATACTCTACGATGAGATTTTTTCAAGTAGTCGTGGAAATCCGGTGGCATTGATTCCAAGGCACCAAAGAACAGGCAAATGATTCGAATCTCTTTATTCGAGTATTGTTATTATTATTATTATTATTATTAGTATATAAGGGCAGTGGATTGGCAGTATCGGTAGAGGGTCGGGAGCCATGCTAGGGCAGTGGATTGGCAGTATCGGTAGAGGGTCGGGAACCATGCTAGGGCAGTGGATTGGCAGTATCGGTAGAGGGTCGGGAGCCATGCATTGCATCATAGAGTTACGGCTTTTATGATCTGAGTTCAAATCCCGCCGAGGTTAGTTTTGCCTTTCATCCTTACGGGGTCGATAAGATAAAGTACCAGTATTGTACTGGGGGTCGATTTAATCGACTTTTCCTCTCCTCAAATTGCTGGCCTTGTGCCTAAAGTAGAAGCCATTGCTGGCCTTGTGCCAAAAGTAGAAACAATTATTATTATTATTATTATTATTTGCTTTTAACGTTGTTTCAATGAATTTGAATTTTCAATCAACTTTAAAATGCAGCAGTTTGCATAATGGCCACAGAATGCTAACCTCTTCCATCTTTCTTCATATCAACCAACACAACAGCATATCTTTCTATCTCTCTATCCATCTATCCTAACTTTTTAGATATCTTTTTAATCGTTCTTCAAATAATCTTTTAATCTAGCACTTTCTGCATCTTAGGTTTCCTCCCAGCATCCTTCCCTGAATGGATTCCATTTTATTTTTCTAACCATTTTTTCTCCACTTTCCTCTTCACTCCATATTTCTCAAATACATTCTCTTGTCCACTCTCGACTCACCATTCTGTGGCAGTGTCTGTGCGTGTGTTTGTGCATGTGTGTGTGTGTGTGCGTGTGTGTGTGTGTGTGCGTGTGTGTGTGTTTTAGTGTGTGTGTGTGTAAGTGTTTGTGAGTGCGTGTGTGCATGTGTGCTTGAGTGTGTGTGTGTTTTTGTTTGTGTGTGAGTGTGTGTATTTTTGTTTGTTCGTTTGTGCGTGTGTTTTTGTTTGTTCGTTTGTGTGTGTGTATCTCATCATACATCAAGTAGTAGATTAAATTAATTTGTGATCTTCTCGGTCTTCACACCGCAGACATACAACTACACACACACACACATACATCTATCTCTCTCTCTCTCTCTCTATATATATATATATAGATTATATAGATGTATATATATTGGCAAAGAACAAAACAAAAACAAGGAGTGCAGTTACGAACAGTGTTGGTATTATACTAATATATATATATATATATATATATATATATATATATATATATATATATATATATATATATATATATATAGTAACAATAGTAAATGCGAAGACTAAAATCGAAAGAGGATAAGGATAAATATATATAAAATATATAAGCTTCAGAAGAACCCATTAAGGGCGAAAGCAGCGATTCTTTGCTTAAACTTGTATCTGTTATTTTAATATATATATATATATATATATATATATATATATATATATATATATATATATATATATAACTAACCATATTAGTAGGATTTTGAATCATTGTGGTGTCAAGTGTTATGTGTGTATGTATATATCTAATTATATACATTTGTACAGATATATATATATATATATATATATATATATATATATATATATATATATATATATATATACGCATACATACACACACATATATATATTTTATATATATCTATATATATATATATATATATATATATATATATATACCTTTATGATTTAAACAACATTTGTTGCAGAAAACCTCGGCGCGAGAATAATTTATTATTCAACAATTATCTCGGTTAATTAATTTGTAAATCAATGCATTGTTTACAACAGCTTGCTAGGTTAATCGTTTCGATCATTGTCCTAAAGCTTTTGAGTATACATGTATGCATATATAAACATGCATATATATATACACACACATATATTATATTATATATATATATATCTCATGCATATGTATATATATGTATATATATATTATATTACATATATATCTCATGCATATATATTATATTATATATATCTCTCATGCATATGTATATGCAAGTTTATATATGTATATATATATATATTATATTATATATATATCTCATGCATATGTATATGCAAGTTTATATATGTATATATATATATATTATATTATATATATATATCATGCATATGTATATGCATGTATATATATATGTTTATATATATATATATATATATGTATATATATATGTATATATATATATATCACATGCATATGTATATGCATGTATATATATATATATATATATATATATATATATATATATATATATATATATATATATATATATATACACGCATACATATGCATATATACATGAATATATGTATACATATATAATATATACTCACATACGCACACACACGTTTGTGTATGCATACACACACACATATATATATATATATATATATACCTACATATATTTAATATATACCTACATATATTTAATATACACTTACATATATTTATATACACTTACATATATTTATATACACCTACATGTATTTGATTATAAATACGAACGTGTGTTAAATTTGAATAGATCTCAGTGATTTACGTTTGATTTGTTTTCTTATATCTGCAAGTCAAGTGGCTTAATCTTTCAGTTGCTGATCAGACGATTAAAAGTTCGAAGATTCGCCTCCTGGAGAGCTCAGTGCATTCTGTCTCTGCCTTGAGCTAAATACTTTATTTTATATTACTTTTTCTGCCAGGAGCTGTGACCAATAGAAAATACTAGTAATGGAAAGACTTATGAAAACGTTGTTTTCTTCATCTGATCTGAAGATCGACTCCTTTACCTTACTAAATCGGTAATAGCCGTACAAAATGAACGTAATTTATTCAAATAATTTCATAAACTAAATGGTTATCAATTAGCTACCAAACTAAACATCGTTGTTTCGTATCTAACTCTTCTTTTAAAATCCAAAAAAAGCCCTTGTTACGGCCACACATTCCCTCAAAGTCTATATTTACTATATAAGTGTTAAGGATGGACAGGCGGAGAAACAACTCTTCTTTTATGATCATTGTTTCTACTTTTGGCACAAGGCCAGCAATTACCCAGTGCATTACTGGTACTTTATTTTATCGACTCCTTAAGGATGAAAGGAAAAGTTAACCTCGGTGGGATTTGAACTCAGAATGGCAAGGGCCGTAACTCTATGCGTCAAAGCATGATAATGATAGTCATTTACAAAGTTGTGAAATTCGACAGATTCTGTTCATATTATATCAAGATGACTTTCCAGGTATTATTCCCTATCACAATGACTCAAAATTACTTAAAAAACGTATGCCTGTAGGGATATATCTATGAAACAACGATCCTTTTGCTCTATATACCCCCTTTACTCTCGTCCACGCTTCCTGGTCTATAAATGAATACATGTTCTTCTATTTGGTACATATATGGCCCCATGACTGAGGTCGATTCTTCCTTTATATCTTTTTGTCATTTACTTTCTTTCACTCTCTATTCTTCTCTGGAAGAAATCTGCTGTATTCAGACCTGGAAAAAGATGGGCTTCGCCAGGTTATAAAATGTCCTATGTCAATACGGCAACCCAACGACCCCCTCAGGTGTTACGGTACCATCCCAGGTTATGTCATGGGCCCAGGATTTAGAATTAACGTTGTTTATTAACTTAATATTAGAGAGTATATCACTAACTGTTGGTAACCAAGCGTGCGATTAGTCTCCAACATTTGAATCTTGTTTGTAGTACAACAATCGCTTCACTTTTACTATCATCTATCTTATCTTCTCAGAACGTATGCTTGAACTTCTCTCCCTCACCAGCTTTCTTGTTTTTGTCAATAACCTACTACCAATAATCAATAATTTCTTTCTCTTCTATACAAATGCAACAATAGTCGTTTCTTTTTATATATATTTATTTTTTTCGTTAAATTCAAACACCTTCCTCATGCGTGACATTTAGTTTCAATAATCCTCTTTTTTTTTCGTTTTTTCCCAATGGAGAATTCGGCTGCGACAGAACTCCATTCTTCTTTTTGTTCTTTCTATTACTTTTCCGTGACAACCCGTATCATCACCACCTTTCTCTCGCTTCGATATATATTTTTTTTTAGGTAATTTCTAGCATGAAGTGCATAAAAAATTGATTTCTGAAGGAAAGTTTCCCAAAATCTAAGTAGTCTTTTTAATGAGTATGACAGTCCCCACAAACTCTAATCATCTTACTTCACCTCTGTTAAAACTACATCAATGAAATTTCGGGATTTCTCTAATTACAGTTCAAACCTTTTTACAGCACTCAATTCCCCATAAAAA
>OZ024753.1:34558949-34561449 GCA_964016885.1 Eledone cirrhosa
CCTGTCCTAGATATGACTCATGTAATATATACAGAGCAAGTTAAATTAATTACCTTGTGGTATTCAGTCTCTTTACAACCTACATTCAAATCCATCCAACATTTAAACACCTCAGTTATCTACTTTGGCATTTATCACCTCATCGTCGAAAAAAAGTGCCAGCTGTATACTAGGATCGATACGATACCAACATCGCTTAGAAAATGTCCGCCAAAACAAATTATTCATACTATTTCATTAAAAACCCAAAGCAAATCTGAAATATTAATGGTAGAAATTTTTAATTTAAAACTATTTTGAACATTTTCACTTTAAATGTATTTTAATGGCACTCGATTAGCTCCTGTACTTCAGTTGTAAAGTCATGTTTCCTGGAGATGTTTACTTCAAATTATTATTTGTTTTAAAAAGCTGTCATCTTCAGAATGACTCATTATTTTTCCAATTAATGACAATTTTAATTATAAGTTTTTCGTTTAATTTATTCCATAAGGACAATGAGCATTTCCTCTAACTTCCTGAACATTATTGCTTGATTTATTCTTCCTTAGCATTATAGAAATAAAAAAATGTCTAATAAGTTATCATTGAGACAGTAATTGACAGACATAATAGAAAGCCGAACAGGACGACTTGCACTGCTTAGTTATATCAAAAGTTCACGTCCAACTACAGTTGACTATTTTGAGGGTCGACAAAATAAGAACTTGTGAAATACTGATAGTCCGTATAACCGATGAACAAATACTGTGATCGATATAAACCAATATCTCATTCCATAAATGTATAACCACGTATATCTATTAACCTATCTTTAAAGTAATTATTACTACCAATTTCATTGAATTGGCATTGATTAGTACAAATACTTCACGGTATTTGTTCTAGATCTTTAAGGTCTGTAGAGGTCAACTTTGATTTTCATCCCATCGGGTTCAATAAATGAAAAACTAATCAAATACTGGAGTACCTTAAGTGAATTTTCCTCACCCCAACCCACAAAATTTGCTGGTATTGCGTCTAGAACAGAAACGGCTCTTTAAATTCTGCATTTTAATCATGTCGAGGTCAACTTTGATTTTCATCCTATCGGGTTTAATAAATGAAATACTAGTCAAGTATTGGAATAATTTAAGCGAATATACCCCCACCCCACGGAATTTTCTGGTATTGTGTCTAGATCAGAAGCCGCTGTTTTTTTATGTTTGTGAATAGAAGCTTATGGAGGCTTCGACATTTTGTTTCATACATTTTGTTATGGATGAGCAATACGAGATATGTTTCACACTGATGGGAGCATAACATAAACAGATACGCCGTCCCCAAACTTTTGATTGAACACAGAAACATTCAGACACTTATTCATGATTCACACACCATATTATAACACACGGAAGTATGGAATAAAACCTGATCAATGGCAGTATCGGTAGAGGGTCGGGCACCATGCTTTGAAGCATAGAGTTACCTCCCGTAATGATCTGAGTTCAAATCCCGTTGAGGTTAACTTTGCCTTTCATCCTTACGAGGTCGATAAAATAAAGTACCAGTAATACACTGGGGTAATTAATTGCTTGTGCCAAAAGTAGAAACAATTATTAGTGCGTTCCAAAGGCAGCGGAATCGTAAGAGCATCGGACAATGGTTTAACTATTGTTCCAACTTTTTTACATTCTGAGTTCAAATCATACCGAGGCTAACTTTGATTTCATCCTTCAGTGGTCGATAAAATAAAGTACCAGTCAAGAACTGGGGTCGATTTAATCGAATGTATCCCCACCTAAAAAGAAAGAAGAAATTACTGGCCTTGTTCTAAAAGTAGAAATCAGTATCTATGTTTTCCTGTATATTTCTGAATAGATACAATCAAGCTCACATGTTAAAATATGCTATGCGTGGGTGGTTTTGTTGTTCCAGTTATTAAATACATCTATGAATACATGTACGCTAGGGGTCTGACCGAGTGACTTTAAAAACTTCAATTAACTGAGATTATCCCTATAATGAGAAGGCAAAAATCTCCCTCTACGGTTGTTTAGAATCTAAAACCAAAAAGTAAAAGAGAAAACTCTAAAATATGCTAATCAAATAATTTGAAAAATAAGCAGGATTCTGATAAATAACTGGCACTCCGTCGGCTACGACCACGAGTGTTCCAGTTGGTACCATCAACGGAACAACCTGTTCGTGAAATTAACGTGCAAGTGACTGAGCATTCCACAGACACGTGTACTCTTAACGTAGTTCTCAGGGAGATTTAGTGTGAAACAGAATGTGACAAGGCTGGCCTTTCGTATTACAGGTACAACTCATATATGCCAGCTGAGTGAACAGGAGCAACGTGGAATAAAGTGTCTTGCTGAAGGGTACAATGCGCCGCTGGGAATCGTACTCCCGACCTTACGATTGTGAGCTGAATACCCTAACCACAAAGCCACTTGCCTTCATACATGGTGGCTGCCAACTCGTTTTCGAGTACGGCCACTACTTTAAATCCATG
>OZ024753.1:34568949-34571449 GCA_964016885.1 Eledone cirrhosa
ACATATATAAAACAATATAGAGACACATTCACAGACAGAGACAATAGTTAATGACACACATACAAACACATATATATACATATATATAAAACTATATAGAGACATATTCACAAGACAGAGACAATAGTTAATGACACACATACAAACACACATATATATATATATATACATATATATAAAACAATATAGAGACACATTCACAAGACAGAGACAATAGTTAATGACACACATACAAACACATATATATACATTTATATAAAACAATATAGAGACACATTCACAAGACAGAGACAATAGTTAATGACACACATACAAACACATATATATATACATATATATAAAACAATATAGAGACACATTCACAGACAGAGACAATAGTTAATGACACACATACAAACACACATATATATATATACATATATATAAAACAATATAGAGACACATTCACAAAACAGAGACAATAGTTAATGATACACACACAAACACACACACATATATATACATATATATAAACAATATAGAGACACGTTCACAAGACACAGACAATAGTTAATGACACACATACAAACACATATATATATATACATATATATAAAACAATATAGAGACACATTCACAAGACAGAGACAATAGTTAATGACACACATACAAACACACACATATATATACATATATATAAAACAATATAGAGACACATTCACAAGACAGAGACAATAGTTAATGACACACATACAAACACATATATATATATACATAAATTATTAAAAAATAATGAATAAACAAAGAAACAGTTCCTTATATTAAACAAAAGAAGCTCATTATTTTACGATCGTTTCTAGGACATATATGTGTTAGAATTGGTATGCATATTCAAAAGATCTATATACAAAATTATACAAACTATCAAAGAGAATATACATACCTTCACATATATATGCTGTCTATACACACATATAAAACAATATAGAGACACATTCACAAGACAAAGACGATGTCAATCATACACATACAAACACATTTAGGAATAAACGTGGTCTCACTTTCACACATTTAGTGTTACAGATATCTTAAATGAAACATCTTGCAAGAGGCGTGTAATCAGTTTTAATCGTTTCTTTCACATCCTTTATATGTATATATTATCTCTCCCCTCCTCTCTCCCTCTCTGTATATATATATATATATATATATGTGTGTGTGTGTGTCTGTGTGTCTGTGTGTGTGTCTGTGTGTGTCTGTGTCTGTGTGTATCTGTGTGTGTGTGTGTGCATAAACTTTGGTAAATTAACAAAGAAAAGACAAGACAACGAACGAAAACAAGGTAAAAAGAAAAACAATTTATATATATATATACACACACATATATATATATATATATATATACATACATATATATATATACATATATATATACACACACATATATATATACACACATACATATATACATACACTGTTATATATATATATATATATATATATGTAGTGAAGATTGGAACGGCAACAAAAACAGAGAGGCAGTATAAACAAAGGCTTATTAGTTTCACGCTCTTGTGTATACACACACACACACACACATATATATATATATATGCAAAAGTTCTATTTAAAATTGTTGGGATATAACAATTAAATATTTTATAACTGATATAAAGCACTCGACAAGTTTTTGGAGTAGATATACGATATTAAATAAATGGAAACTATATTTATAAAACCATATTTATTTCATTATACATATTTCAGGGATACCAAATTAAAATATGGTATGCCTTCATCAGACAAAATACAATATATAAACAGTTTTATAAATAATTTTGACATACCCTATTAGATGCAACCATTACTTTTGGAAGCTGTCTGGATAGTGAGATGTTTATAATTATTTTATTAGTTATAGTGTTAAGCACAGTTAGAAAAAGACGGAGAGAAATAAAAAACGGAGAGAGAGAAGGAGAGAGAAAAAGAAGGAGAGAGAGAAAAAGAAAACCTGGAGAAATACCGGAGAGAGAGAGAAATGTATGTAGAAAAGAAAGATATAAATAGATAGGAGGAAATAAAAAAGAAAGAAAAAAGGAAGAAATAATTAAAAACAAAAGAAAGCAACAGAGAGATAATAATTCATCATACAGATAGAAAAACTCAAGAGAGAGGAAATACTATATAGAGAGAGGGGGATATAGTGACAACTTTACGTCATGTCATATTAAGTTGAGTTAACAATTCATATGAAATGAATAATAAAAATGTAAATATCAATATTCATGAATGGGACATAGATATATAATATGAGAAATTAACATTGTTCAATAATGACCATATGTTTAGTTTAAAATTTTGAGGTCAATATACCAAAATCTGAGTTAAAACCTTCAAAAAATACCCTATTTATAAAAATACGGATACAAATATGTATATATATATACACACATATGTACGTCCTGAAAAAAGAGAAATTATGTCTACTCAAGTCAATAATATAGACATACAAATGATTTCA
>OZ024753.1:34576449-34583949 GCA_964016885.1 Eledone cirrhosa
CATTAAAATATGTTTAAGAACAGATAGCTTTCATTCACCCCCAGATATCGGGGTACACACAACACTTTGGTATAGCACATTGTTTGAAATAATAGGTAAACATTTCCATGAATACGAGAGGATGCCTTGTTCTTTTACCATAAACACACACACACACACACACACACACACACACATATATATATAGCAAAAGAGTCAGGACCCCGACGGCTGAGCTCCGGTCGTCGGGGTCCTGACTCTTTTCCTATTACCCACTCTACTACCCCAAGTATTGAGTACTCTGGTGCGTTATGGTCCACCTGGTATCTTACCACACCCTTTTTTTTATATATATATACCGAAATTACCTCTTGTTGTTTTGATTGCCCTGATGAGTCCTTAATAGGACGAAACATTGTCGGCTAATAAAAACTTTTGATGTATTAAAGGATTCTTTGTTTTACTCTCTTAATATATATATATATATACAATGATATTAAATAAAATAAATGGAAACTATATTTATAAAACCATATTTATTTTATTATATACTGTATATTCAAGGGTACCAAGATACATTGGTACGCTTTCCTCAGATAAAATACAAAGTTTGTTTTATAAATAGAGACATACCCATCGGTTGGATATACACTGGATAGACTATCCAGTGTATATCCAACCAATAAGGGATGATTTTCATCGGTATGTCTCTATTTATAAAACAAACTTTGTATGTTATCTGAGGAAAGCGTACCAATGTATCTTGGTACCCTTGAATATACAGTATATAATAAAATAAATATGGTTTTATAAATATAGTTTCCATTTATTTAATATCATTGAATATTTACTCCACTACTCTGTTGAGTGCTCTAAATCAGTTATAAACATTTATATTTGTCGGACTTCCAACAAATTAAATACCCCTTCTACTTATATATATATATATATATATATACTCTTTTACCTGTTTCAGCCATCCGATTGAGGCCATGCTGGGGCACCGCCCTATATATATATATATATATATATATATATATATATGAATTACCGCTTTTGTTAATTTCTGTAAATTTTCTGTTTATTGACAGGATTGCTGGGAGTATTCGGAAATGGCATCGTACTGTCCATGTTCACCATATATAAGGCATTGAGAACGCCGACCAATATGTTGTTTATAAATTTGGCCATTAACGACATCGGAATGTGTCTTTGCCTCTTTCCAATCGCAGGAATATCAAGTTTTAAACGAGTGTAAGTCATTTCCACGTTCTTTTAAAAATCTTTCTCAGTTTATTTTGTTCCCTTTATCCCAAGCCATATTTATTTTCTTATGTTTTACTGTTTGTCTTCTTTCATATACAGTCTGTTCGCTTTGTACGCGAATTACGCGAATTTGAAGTATGCGAATTAGTTTTAACGCCTCTTGAAAAAAATATTATTAAATATTCACTTTGTGCGAATAATGTGTTATAACGCGTGTGGTTTATATATATATATATATATATATATATATATATATATACACGATATTAAACAAATGGAAACTATATTTATAAAACTATATTTATTTCATTATACATATTTCAGGGATACCATATTAAAAATATGGCATGCCTTCTTCAGATAAAATACAATATATAAGCAGTTTTATAAATAAATTTGACGTACCATAAAATATTGATCAACTTCCATTTAAAAAACCAACTTTTTTAAATGGAAGTTGATCAATATTTTATGGTACGTCAAATTTATTTATAAAACTGCTTATATATTGTATTTTATCTGAAGAAGGCATGCCATATTTTTAATATGGTATCCCTGAAATATGTATAATGAAATAAATATGGTTTTATAAATATAGTTTCCATTTGTTTAATATCGTATATCTACTCCAAAACTTGTTGAGTGCTTTATATCAGTTATAAAATATTTACTCGTTGTAACCCAACAATTTTAAATAAAACTTTTGCATATATATATATATATATATATATATATATATATATATATATATATATATATATATATATATATATATATATATATATATGTATATATATATATATATATATATATATATATATATATTATGTATATTATATATATAGTATATATATTATGTATATTATATATATATATTATGTATATTATATATATATATACATTATATATATTATGTATATCATATATATTATGTTATGTATATTAAATATATTTGGGCGGTGAATTGGCAGTATCGGTAGAGGGTCGGACACCATGCTTTGCAGCAAAGAGCTACGGCCCTTTATGAGCTGAGTTCAAACCCCCGCCGAGGTTAACTTTGCCTTTCATCCTTACGGGGTCGACAAAATAAAGTAATGCACTGCGTAATTGCTGGCCTTGTATCAAAAATAGAGACAATTACATATATTATATTATATATATATATATAACATATAATATACATTATATATGTATATATATATATATATACGTGGGAAAGTAAAAAAATCGGAGAATAGACCGTTAAAATATGTTTATTTAAAACAGCACCTACGTACGTTTCGCCCAGTTGGGCTTCTCAAGGGCATAAATAATCAAAAGTGTTCCTTATATTGCTCGGAAAGAGTTTTGGGGGTTAAATCCACATCAAGGTTCATTGCTGGCAAATACTGTATATATATACATATAAGTAAATAATCGAGAATCAGAATTTCGGCCCACGAAATAACGATAAACAAACTTCGACATGTGTAGCAGAGGGCTCAATAGTTTGGATGAACCAGAGCTATAACTATCGTTAAAATACCAACACATAAAGACGATGCTTAGAATCAATCGCACAGCCGAAAAAAACGACCAGGAAAATTTGGGTCACTCAAATAAAAAATTAATAAATTAATAGATTAAATGAAAGTAAAAAACTCACCCGGACCCGCTAGAAGGATGTTAAATTCTAGCTTTTTGGGTTTCTGCAGTTCCTTAATAATTTATGGTCGGCCCACATAAAAAATATCTGACTTCTAATAAAGATGAACGTGGAACGTGCTTTCTCAACGGATGTTTCGTTCAAGAATACAGGGGGACCTGTTACTGGACGTACATGTAGTCCAGCAAGGGAGGGAACCCCTATATATGGCGAAAAAATTCAGTAAGTGTAAATTTATATATATATATAATAGAGAGAGATAGAGGGGGGGAGTTGATGCAATGTTTTAAACTATACATCGTTTACACAATATAGTGAGTTGATATTAACTGTTTTCTTTTTAATGGTTTCAGTTGGATTTTTGGTACTACCGGCTGTCAATGGTACGGTTTCACCGGGATGTTGTTTGGTCTAGCAAACATTGGTTTCCTCACGGCTATCAGTGTAGATCGTTACTTGATCACATGCAAATATTATATTTGTAAGTATACTGCATTATTACAACACTTTTTGCATCAGAATTTCATAAATATTATCGTTCTCATAAATACATATATATGTACACACACACATAAATACATATACATATATATATATATATACATACACACATAAATATATATACATATATATATACACACACATAAATATATATATATATATACACACACATAAATATATATATATATATATATATATATACATACACACATAAATACATATACATATATATATACATACACACATAAATATATATATATATATATATATGTAGGAGGTGAGTTTTATTGTAGTACAATAAAGCAATGCAGATATCGGATAAACTTAAAATACAAACTTAAAAGAACTAACACTGCTCTCTCAGAACTCATATGGTCCTTAAAAGACAAAAACATTAAATATACCATCTTTTGGAAGAAGATTTCTTCTGCATCCTCATACTTGAACAGCTCTCTATCTAAAATCTGTAATCTCTGCCTAAATGAAAAATTTACCATTATCTCTAACCTAGATTCTATAATAAATAGACGCTCAGATTTGTTTTCTATCTGCCTGCATAAATTCCATAGAACTTTTCACAAAGTATACAGTTAATATTCAATTCTTTATCAATTTAGAATCTTTTCTCAAAGGCACATATACATACACCTCTTTAAAATATACCCATCTACCTTACTTTAAAGGGCATTATACACTCTATAATACTCGTTTACTCATTACCCTCATTCTATCTTCTCGTAAAATAATAACATTTGTTTTTGACATTTTGAATATTCATCCGCAATCATTATTATTTTTTCTCTCTATCATAAATCTTTTTAATCTCAATTTCATCCTTAATTTATTATTATTTTTTTCTTCCAATCAACAAACTCATTATTAATACATATTAACTCTTTATTCGCACATATTATCAATTCAATATACAAACTTTAACTTCACATTATTTTTCTCAAATCCTTCTACACACAAACCTTAACAATTTTTCTCTTCGCTAATTTTGAAATTGCCACAATACATACATTTCTTCTTTTGACGTTAGAATATTCACCCACAATTATTATTTTTTTCTCTCTATCTTCATACATAATTTCCCTTCGTTAATTTTCAAATTCCTTTAATTTATACATTATCTTCCAACGGTTCCCAACCTCTCTATATTAAAACAATATATCTTTTTCTCAGTTATAAAAACTATCTCTTTCTCTCTATCACCCATCTCTCCCTCTCCACCTTCACTCTCATCTCCTCCCCCTTTTTTTCATCCTTTCCACCCCCCGCCCTCCCTAAATAAAATATTTTTTCCTCGCACATATCCTCCCTTCGTTAATTTTCAAAATTTTTAATTTATACAGTGTCTTCCAACGGTTTTCAACCCTTCTATGTAAAAAATATATCTCCTCTCAGTTATAAAAACTATCTCTTTCTCTCTATCACCCATCTCTCCCTCTCATCTCCTTCCCTTTTCATCCTTCCCCCCCCCCTCTCTAAATAAAATATTTTTCCCAATATCACACATCAATCTAAAACCACTTTTCATATGTTGATTTAAAACTGCACTATCCACAAGTGTTTTTTAGCCTTCATATCATGTTCTCCTGTTTTATCTGATGAAAACACAAATATTATTGCTTGATGATGTTTGTTTTTGAAATGCGCATAATAAAATATATGGAACTCCTTTAACCATCTTTTGATCTTATATTATATATATATATATATATATATATATATATATAAACGTTTGAATATGTGTAATAAAGCCAAAACAATGCAGATATGGACATAGAAAAAAGAATGCAATTGTAAAAGATGTTGTTGATAATTCGTCCTTTACCTTGAATTTATTAAAATATGTCCTTAAATGTCCAAACCAGCGCTTTAAATATCTAGCCATGGCTTGGCTAGATATTTAAAGCGCTGGTTTGAGACCTTTATTTCCCCCCGAAGAAGAGATATTATCTCGAAAATTAAGGACATTTTAATAAATTCAAGGTAAAGGACGAATTATCAACAACATCTTTTACAATTGCATTCTTTTTTCTATGTCCATATCTGCATTGTTTTGGCTTTATTACACATATTCAAACGTTTATACCTCATTACACAATGCTTCAAGTGAACTATAACCTCCTCCATATATATATATATATATATACACACACACACATAAATACATATATATATATATTGGAAAATGTGTGAGATCCTTGGTACAGTTAGGTATATTTGAAAAAAAGAAAAGAATGACTTCACTTGTAGTTCTAACTAATTCGATTTAATTTTATAATATAATTGTTTTTACGTTTGGCACAAGGCCAGCAAATACCCAGTGCATTACTGGTACTTTATTTTATCGACCTTGTAAGAATAAAAGGCAAAGTTAACCTCGGCGGGATTTGAACTCAGAATGGCAAGGATCGTAACTCAATACGTCAAAGCATGGCGTCCGACCCTCTACCAATCCACCGCCCTTTAATTTTATAATATAAAGAGTTGGTAGATCTACCAACTCATTATATTATAATATAATATTAAATCAAATTATTTAGAACTACAAGTGAAGTCATTCTTTTCCTTTTTTCAAAAATACACACACGCACGTGTGTGTGTGTGTGTGTGTGTGTGTGTGTGTGTGTGTGTGTGTGTGTGTGTGTGTGTGTGTGTGTGTATTTTTGAAAAAAATATATATATACACACACATAAATATATATATATATATACACACACACATACATATATGTATTCATATATATATAATATAGAAATGGTTTCTACAGGACGAGAACTGTTTCATTCGGGGGAAATCATCATTATATTCTGCTTTGTATTGAGTACCTTACTTACTGTGGTTACCCCCGATTGAACCCGGGATAAACTTATATATATATACACACATATATATATATATACATATACATATACACACTAGAGTGACCCTTAGCAATAGGTAATTTTACCGAAAGTTAAAACGGCTCCCACCCCCTAATTCTATTTCATTCAACAGAAACACGGGATGTGCAAAATTTCAGCTCAATCGGACAACTGTTAAGTGACCCTCAAATTATTGGGTAAATCTGTGAACCTAATTAAAGGTTATTGGAATGACATCATGATTTTCGCCTCAGAAGCGATATACTGTTCCCTATCTCGAACATTTTCTTTTTCCTTCTTAGATAAAATTATGTAAAAGAACGGGAAAATGAGAAAGAAAAATGGGGAGAAAAAGCACATGTACATGCGTATATATATATTCCGTTTACCAATATATATATATATATATATATATATATATATATATATATATTGGTAAACGGAATAGAAAATGCTGACAAATTGTTCACAGTTGAAAAATGGTTTAATTAGGAATAAAAGAGTATTAGTGATTGTATGGGTTAGTATTCAGTTGTGGTTTTAAGTTTTTAAGTTTTTACCGTTGCGCATTTCTAAATGCTTTTCAAAAATAATTTTGAGATAGAGTGTCCGTGTTGTTTGCTCTGATCTGTGAACAATTTGTCAGCATTTTCTATTCCGTTTACCAATATATAATAACTTGTGTGTTACACCTCTATTCTTTTAACTATATATATATATATATATATATATATATATATATATATATATATATTCACACACACACACATTATATATATGTACACATTAAAGATATATACACACACATATATATATATACACATTATATATATATGTGCACATTAAATATATATACTCATATATATATATATTTAGAATATTTTCGAAACAGCGAGTTGGTTTGAAATTATTAGAAATGTAAGCTATCGCTGTATTTTGACTAAAGAAATTAAAGAAATTATTTAGCCTGAGGGTTCTTAACCCCACTATCAGGCTAAATAATTTCTTTAATTTCTTTAGTCAAAATACGGCGATAGCTTACATTTCTAATATATATATATATATATATATATATATATATATATATATATATATAACGAAGGAAATGTGGTAAGGAACCAGGTGGACCATAACGTACCAAAGTACTCAATACTTAGGGTAGTAGAGTGGGTAATAGGAACGAGTAGGACCCCGACGGCTGAGCTCAAGCCGTTTCGACGGCTAATTCTGGACGT
>OZ024753.1:34601449-34616449 GCA_964016885.1 Eledone cirrhosa
CATACATACACTTGCTGTCGTACTCAGCGTTACCCGGGCTCCGAATATGTGGAACTGGTTTCCTTTTCTTAAGATTAAATGACAACATACAAATCTTTTTGAAGTTCTTTGCATGTACACTAGTCAAGAGATATACACATACTTATATATATAAACAGTATATATATATATCGATAGTCGATCGACAAGATTCTCTTAACAAGTGGGCTGGAGCTCATAAAATTGGGCCGAGGAAACAATGTTTCCATTGGTTTTTCCAATTGCTAATGCTATCTGTCGGTCGCAACTTCAGGCAGAAGGATAAACGTGAAATAAAGTTTCTTTCTCAAGGACATAACGCATTGCCCGATCTGGGAATGGAACTCACAAATTACGAATCCAATCCTCTAACCACTCAGCCAAGCGCCTTCACGATATATATATAGATCATTTTTTTCCAATTCCTCCCCGCCCGTCTCTTCAATCTATCTTATTTCTTATTCTTTCTTCTGATGAAGGACTAGCGTCCGAAACGTTAAGACCCACTTCCTGCTATTTCAAGCGTTAACCCAATATATTCCTTCCATATACTGTACCGATTGTGTTGTTATTTCTGTTTACCTTTTACACACACACACACACACATATATATATATATATACACACACACACACATATATATATATATACACATATATATATATACATATATATATATTGTGAAGTATATAGATGAATTCATAGTCATCTAAATATACACATCAACACGCACGCTCACATACGTGTGATGCCTGTATATATTAATCTATATATGTAATGCCAATATATATTAATCTATATATGTAATGCCAATATATATTAATCTATATATGTAATGCCTATATATATTAATCTATATATGTAATGTCAATATATATTAATCTATATATCTAATGCCTATATATGTGTATCTATACGTGTATGTGTGAGATGGAAGTAAAATATAGCAATAACGAGAATGAAAGCGTTGAAGAGAGAAAAGGAGAAAGAGAGTGATACAAACAAATCTAATTAGACAAAGAAAAAGATTAAAGAGATTAAACGAGAAAGCTGACTGTTCAATCTTAAAAAAGTTCTATTCCGTCATTTTATTTCTTATTTTAGAAATAATACTTAACTCTTCCTTAACTGTTATACTCCTACTCCATCTTTCTATGATTCCTTTATTTAATTCCCACGTTTTTTAAAAATCTAGTGGTGGCTGGAAGTTTGAATACATGAACTATTCTGGGAGGAATAATCTAAATCTTTGTGACAAATGTTAGAAGGTGCGTTGATAAATGGCGATTTTTTTTCTTTTCAAGAAAACAGAACACAGGCACAAACGTAATAATGGATGCACGCACCCACACATGCATGCACCCACACATGCACGCACGCACACTTACACACACACATACACAACAAGACTAAACCCAGAAGCGACTGTTTGTGGAGTGAACTTTCTAACCACACATAACCATACCAGTGCATATATACATGTGTGTGTGTGTGTGTATATATATAAATATATGTGTATATATATATCTGTGTGTGTGTGCGCGCGTGTGTATGTGTGCGTATATATATAAATATATCTGTATATAAATATATGTGTATATATATATATATATGTGTGTGTGTGTGTGCGTGCGTATGTGTGTGTGCATGTGTGCGTATATATATAAATATGTGTGTATGTATATAAATATATGTGTATAGATATATGTGTGTGTGTATAAATAAATGTGTATATATATATAAATATGTGTATACACACACACACATATATATATATATATATATATATATATATATATATATATATATATATATTGAATCGAAGCATGTAATAAGTTCCTTTTATGTTCTTAATAATTAATTATTAACGGCACCTCAAAACTATTTTAATTCGTATATTATCGTATTTTAATAAATTATTTAATACAATTAGATTATTCATTTTTATCTAGAAACGATGTTTACTTTCAGAAATAATGAATGATATTTATGTTGAAAAATAATTATTAGATTAACGCTTGTTTTGTCGTAGAACATAACATGAATTTAATCAATTTATCTTATAAAATGATGTTTGTTACTTCATATACGATGTTATGTTTTAAAAATATATATCCATTGTTTTCGACATTAAGAAAGAGAATATTTAAATTATTATCGTATAAGATTTCTGTTAGAAATATGCATAAAAAAGATACTCCAGTGATAAGATATTCCAGTGATATGAAACTTTGTTGGTGTAATTACTTAGATAATAGATGTTTATGCACAACACGCTGAATATTAAAAACTCCAAGAAAATATTTAAGGTAAATATTTAACTACATCTAATTTCAAGTTGTAAGCCTTGCTTTGAAAACATTAAGAACTATAAAACATCGTTATTTTTTTCTTTTGTCATATAGTAAACAATGAGGGAGTTTCTTCATTTGTTTTATAGTCTGTTGTTTGTTTATCAGAAGAAAATTACTCTTCCCTTCCCACCTAAAAGAGGATATAAATAGCGATTTGATGGGAGCTCCGAGAAAAATAAGCAAGGCTAAAAACAGTTAAAAAATCAGATGAAAAGAACGGTTTTATATTTTTATACGCATAAATATATATAACGGGAGGTATAAATCCTTATATATAAATTCATTTTACGTTTTAGTCAGGAGTATCAGATAACTCTTATGGATTTTAAGGTCATTTGAGTCTGTCGACAGGAAAGAATAATTTTGCTTATATTCCAGCATCCTGGCAAAAATAGCCAAGGCCAGGTAATTCTCTTAATTCGGGCGACGAATTAAGTCTGCTACCTATGGTATTTAGAAAGAAGCAAATCATTGTTTAAAACGTACAAGAAAATTGTCGATTCGATTTACGATATCGATAAATTGACAGAGAAAACTTTCATAATAACTCATAAGGTATGAGGAGGCGACCTTGTGGTTATATAATAGTCATGTAATTGAAAATTGAGGGAATTGCATCTTATAAATCTTACAACATTACAATTAGTTACTGTAGTAAAAAAATTCGTGTTTATTCCACTATGAATATTATGTATCTGAAAGCTTTCAAAGCATTTGACATGTTTATGTATATTCGTGTAATTGGATGGAATACGTTTGATTAACCTGGCGTTAGACAAAATTACTAGAAAAAGCAAAGCTAGATACGACAAGTAACTGCATTTAGAGCATAGAGGGAAGACAAAATCACTATCTACCATCTTGTTCCATCGACATATTTATATTAATTGCTATAATAAAACCAATTATAATTAAATTAAATATATACCTAACAGGCATTGTCAATTTTGTATTAAAAGAATAACATTTTTGTCAAACATCTATAATTTCCCCTAATTTTAATTTTTGCAAACATTTTCTTCCATAATTATAAAAATAAATTGATAAATACTAATGAAATGAACCGTTAGTTTGTTGTTGTTCGTCAGAAATAGCAAATAAAATTAATTATATATTTATATCTAGAGATGATTTCATTACTGTGTATAAAATATTCTTTGAATCTATGTTCCCCACAGAAATAAGAGTAAGAACAGACAACATAGTGACTAAAAGTGTAAATTAATAGCAAAACGTGACAGCAATGTAAATCTACAATATAAATGGCAATTTCTGTCTGTTGATCTGTGTATAATCATTTGGCGTTTACACTAGGGATCCGATCATGATGAAACTTTACACACATGTTAATCTAATATTCAGAAACAGGACTGCCTAATTGGATTTCAATAAAAATCAATAATGGAACCCATGGGGACATCTTTACAATGGATGAGGAAAGAGAATACTTTTCAGTGCGAGAGGGAGAAGAGGAAATATTACTACTGAATGTTAAACCCTCCCTCCTACTACTCCCCTTCCTCCCATAACTCAGTCCTCCAAAACGAGGCAACAACTTATTAGAAATATACATAAAGAAATTTCAAACAAAGCAGACGACAATCTAATTTTGGTTGACCACTGAACAGATCTCTCTTTCTCTCTCTCTCTCATATGTATATATCACATCCACTGATATGGATTCTGAACACGTGCAGACGCTTAGCTCACATTAAGGTCAACTGCAGGAATCGGTGATAAGTTACAAAAAAGTGTGATGATTAATGACCTGGAAGTTGGCTTACCATGAGATTAGTCCGAAGAATAAAACCCAAATCGTATGTTGAAGAATATTCGTACTCCCGGCATGTTAATTGTAACATGCCGTCTTTGAGAATAGAATTTATTTTGTAGATATTTCGAGGTGTCGGATCGTGGGAAGATTAACACGAATTAAGATGTAACTTCTCCCCCATTATTGACACTTTGCAAGAGTGAACGTTACAAGGCCCTCTTTAGGGCCAACACTTCTGATTGTTTATCCGACTTATTATGGTGTGTTTTCTCGGGTTATGTCTACTATAGAAGAAAAACGGAATGGTTTTATTGAATTGCTTCAGTCATTCGAAGGGCTTTACAAACGGTGATATACAGGGTGCTTGAACAGTACCTGAATATGTTCACTCGGTTATAAATTCTTCAATAATTGCGATGACTTCCTCAATTGGTCTGTGTTTGTACTTGAGCGCTAAGAGAGTAATATTGCTATTATTATACATAAATGTATGTGTATGTGTGTATATATATATATATATATATATATATATATATATATATATATATATATATATATATATATTATATAATTTATTTATGTTCATGCACGTAACAAAAGCGCTTGTTAGAGGGATTGTTAGAGGGATCAAATTTGTGACCTAATCTTCAGATAAGGGGACAGGTAATTTCGTAGTTATTTGAAAGAAGTATTATTTGATGATTTTTGCCACTTTAGTGGCAATTGTTCTAGGAGGTTAGTGTCAGAGGACATCGGTTTGCTGGCTTATGCTTGAAGTAGGTTTGAATGGTTGTAGTTGCAAGGTAGAGGAGGAGAATAGGTGTGTTCGTAGATTGTTCTGCATTCTCGTTACATAAGATAACGTATATGACTAAATTTATAGCAGGGATCAGAAAGAGCACGAAGGTAGCATTAGATTTTAACAATAATTATATAAGTTATCAAGCGGCTTTCAATTACATTTGATATCCGTAAGCGTTTCTCCTCATCTAAATATGCTTTAAATATATCTTCAAAAGAACAGGAAAATTATCAAACCATACGTAATTTATTACGAAACCTCATAAAGTTATGGCTTGCCAGCTATTCAGAAACTTATGATCTCTAACTATGCTATAATTAGCTGCTAAATATTTCTCATATCATAACCACTGTTTAAAATAAAAAATGAAATGTTACATTGCATAATGTAGCCCAGATATAATACGCCTGGCGGCTAAACCTGTATTCAAATGTCTGCTCAACCAGGGCTGATATGAGTCTAACAATTACAACAATGCATACACTACGTTTCGGGAAACCATAAGTTTTCTTCACTGTGAAGATTCCCGAATGGTTTATAAATAAATTATAAGCATTCAAAATTTATTATATAACATGATGATAGCGATTACCTGATCTGACATTTTTCATCGGAGCTAAAGACAAAGCAATGTACATCGTAAAAGAGAGTGGAGGGAGATATTTGGTGTGATTGTTAGCAGTGACTACACTGATAACATCTCGGTTCCTTTGTTTAATAAAAGAAAATCAAGATGCACAACTCTCAGAGTGAAGAAGGTTATCCTGAACAAAATATTACTTTCTAACATTTGGCATAAGGCCAGTAATTTGGGGGAGGAGAAAGTCAATTATATTGACCCAGTGCTTAACTTGTATTTTATTTTATTGATTTCGGGGGGATGAAAGACAAAGTTGATTTCGTGAATGATATTGATTTAGTATTATATATATATATATATATATATATATATATATATATATATATATATATATAAGGAACTATTACACTATAACCTTATATATATATAAAACAGGGAAAAACCACCAGTGTATGGAATCTATAACCTATGAAAGGCAGAATATAGACACAATAATTAAAAATATAAATTAAAGCGTAAATAAATACCTCTATAACTATATACACACGTACAAATCCAAAGTGATCTGTTTCGCCAGTAAGTTGTTGACGGAAATGAAATAACCCAGGTTCATCGGCGTGTGTAAGGCTATACATTTCAGACAACAGTAAGAGAATTTTTAAAGCGGCCGTCCAACTACACGTGAGAGAGAGAAGTCACAGCGTGTCTGAGGGCAGTGGACCAGTGGCCTCTGAGGGATGAGCTGCTAGAAAGGGCAGCCCAAAACCACTCAGAGAAGTGTGCTCAACCAAACAGAGAAGAGGAGAAAGACTGTTATAAGGAGCGAAATATCACGATACATTAACGGAGCCATAGACTCTCGCCGTTCCCTGTAAATAATGTGTTCAAAGGAGGGGCACTTTAAAATACAATATGTTGAAAAGGTAACACACTAGAGAGAGATACATTGCGCCACCAATAAAACGGAAAAACCACAAGTGTATGGAATCTATGGCGCACTGTAACTCTCTCTAGTGTGTTACCTTTTCAACATATTGTATTTTAAAGTGCCTCACAGAATTCATTCCCTCATATGAGGGAGTGAATTCTGTGAGAGAACATCGTTATTTTTTCTCCCTCATATCAAGAATTTGAAGACAATTCATTTTCACCTGATGAGATTAATGATAACCGATCATGGCTTCACAATCGATCTATCTCTTATTGAAACATGTGTTTCGTGATTAAATGATTAAATGATTGGAATTTTATTTGCCTTCGGATTTTCATGTTGATACTTATACTCCGTTTTACATCATCTAGCTGTTCCCTCCAATGGAATTGGAGATATACAAAAGCGTGGAGAACTTAATATTGCTAACATAAAGTTATTGGACCATTTTACACAACCAATAATGCACCTTACTATATAACAACTATATATTATATATATATATATATATATATATATATATATATATATATATATATATATATGCGCGTGTGTGTGTGTGTGTGTGTGTGCGCGCGAATATATATATATGTGTGTGCGTGCGTGTTTGTGATTGTGTGCGCGTGTGCGTGTGCGTTCGTGCGAGAGCTGGAAAATGTTTTGATTGTTTTCTAGAAAATGATAAATGATTGTCAAATCCAGTGTAAGAGAAGTAAAAAAAGATAATGCCACAATGAGTTATGTGGGTATTTTTGGATGTTAATCTATTCATGGAGCTTGTTCTTGCTTAAAATAATATAGAAGGAATGATTTTCATTGAAAATTCTTACTAAAGGAAATAAATGCAAGAGATGTAAAGGCAGCCCCACCGTTCAAATAAATTACCTTGCTATTGTTGAGCAGCTGAAAGCTACGTTGTGAATGTTGTTCAGGAGATAACTTGATAAGTTTTACAATAAGTGGTAATCTTTAACTGAAAATGTTATACCGTTGTGTAACAAAAAAAATTAATAAGACCACTTCTCGCAGAAATCCAAAAGATTGCCTCACACACATTATACGTTATATAATATAATGTAATATATGCATGTATACAAATATGATTACACACGTATTCATGTGGATTTGATTGTATATATATATATATAAGGAAAGAGAGGGAGTGATATATATATATATATATATATATATATATATATATATATATATATATATATATATATATATATATATATATATATATATACATATATTGAAAGATATATATATTGAAAGATACAAACATATATATATATATATATATACGTGACGATATATTATCACTACATTATTGATAACCTGAAATTATATATATATATATATATATATATATATATATACATATATTGAAAGATATATATATTGAAAGATACAAACATATATATATATATATATATACGTGACGATATATTATCACTACATTATTGATAACCTGAAATTATATATATATATATATATATATATATATATATATATATATATACATTGAAAGATATATATATATATATATATATATATATATATAGAAAGGATGAATATAAAATGAAAGTGCTTTTGTTAAAAAAGGAATTTATTAGGTATTGACATATGTTTCTGTAACAGACCGAATACCTATGTATCGCTGCTTGCGTAATCATATAATGTTAGCAAGTATTCGATAGCAAATGTATAATCAGTTGTCACTTCTTCAGAGATTTTGGATAAACTGGATAAAATCAGAAAAATTGAAGTATTTATATTAGTAAAAGAGGAAGGAACAGAGGGGATAGAATATGACAGATGGTAAAATAATTTACTGCTAAACAAGTATATAATGGGTTTTTAATGAGAATACCATGAGTAAATCTAAATAAGAATTTTGGGAGTGCCGATTTTAATCTCTACTTGACCAACTGGACAGTGGACAGGGCTGGTCATTTGGTGCAGTAGTATTAATCATAAAGTGTCAATTGGGGAAGGGGGAGATTTCGATTGCTACTAAATAACATCAATGCTAGTAGTCAGCTGGTATTTGCACTAGGGAATTGAATAAAAAAAATCAGAAATCTCATTTTATCTATAGCAGTTTGTATTAAAAGGTAAATAATAGAAGAGTTGATAGAATTAAGACTAATAAAGAATGTTCATATCTATTTTGACAATCAAACGGGGATAGAGACAGGCGTTCAATCCTGGTAGTATTTATAATATGAAAATGTAGATTTTAAGCGATGGTTACAGTATAACGATCGCTCTATTCTGTTATTTAATAAAATGTTTTTGGATTTCATAATACAAAATAATTCTACATTACATAATCTACAAAATTCCTGTCCATTGGAATATGGGGGGGGGGGGGGGGGGGGGGCAGTCGCTATTATATCCCATTTTAGGTGAAATTGTTGGTTATTTTCACGCAGCTGCCAAGCCTTGTCTGCGAGTGTTGTTACATAACGCTGGTTTTCATGTTTTATCGAATAACGATGTCTATAAAGGCGTGATTTAAAGGAGGTGGCTGTAGATCCCACATAGTACCACTTCTGTCTATCCGATTCGATAGTACATTTGTATACGATGTTGCGTTCAAGACACTGATTGTTCAACGGACACATTCCTGGTTGGACACAGTTGCAATTACAATTTTGCGTTGTTGTATTGCCATGGATGGGTTGATGAGGTTGCTTATGTTGGACAGGATGTTGTTTGTTGTTTTGTGATGTTATAGCTAATGTTTTACGTGTATTGTTATGTGTTGGAAGGCGTTTATACAACCGTTTTGCGTTAAGCATTTTTATATGTTGTTCAATATTAGGGGCGGTTGAATATGAAAGTCGGATGGTGTTAGGGTTTAAGATTTTATTATATTTATGTGATGTTGGAAAGTGTTTTCTAACTAATCGAAAGAATTTTGAGGGTAGATTGGTTTTAATAGATTTGTTATAGACCGGGTTGTACCAGATATACTCCTTACATCGCCTTCTGTTTGGTGGTGTGCGACTATTATTGTGTCTATTGCGGTAGTGTATGTATGGTGGTGATTCTGTGCTATTTCTACTCTTATGTGATTTATTTTGGGTGTTTTGGTGATCATTGACTATATACTCTATATTATCTAGGTGACCGGCTTTCCTAAGTGCATCATCATAATACTCGGCATGTTCTTTGAAGGTTTGTTGGTTGGACGATAGGCGGGAGATTCTAAGAGAAACATTTCTAGGGATGGATTTAATTATAGAGAGTGGATGGTTAGAACTCGTATTTACATATTTAAGGTTCTCATTTAGTTTATGGAACGGTTTAATCGTATCTGTATTGAGATTGAAAGTAACATCAAGGAAATTGACCTCTTTGAGGTTATATTCAAATGTAATATTTAATCCTAGTTCTTTAAAAAGTTTTCTGATATTTTTACGCATCCTTTCTAAATTCTGGTTATTCATATTCTTAACTAATAGGAGCGCATCGTCACGGTAAATTCCACCGTGGAGATCCTTGAATTTTCCGTGTAATCTGTGGGTGATATAAATTCCCACAAGATCTGTTACTTCCGCCGAATCATTAGAACCCATAGTGATATCAAAATTAGAAGGTCTATCTTTGCGAACCCAGTAGCTATCATCGAATTTAACTATAGTTTTTCTCGCTTCCATAATAATTTTAATTTCAGCATCCGTAAGGTCGGAATTATCCTTAGCGAACTGATTATACATTTGCTATCGAATACTTGCTAACATTATATGATTACGCAAGCAGCGATACATAGGTATTCGGTCTGTTACAGAAACATATGTCAATACCTAATAAATTCCTTTTTTAACAAAAGCACTTTCATTTTATATTCATCCTTTCTACATTTCTCCGGAATATAATTTATACTCGTTGAGCAAACCTGCACGTACGCTGTTCATCTCTAACGTAACGATATATTATCACTACATTATTGATAACCTGAAATTTTATTAATCTCCTATACAGTTGAGCAACTAATTCAGCATACGCTTCTAAAATGGAAAGGCACCAATTGGATATGTCGTTAAAAAACATACCTATTCAGGCAAAAAGGGAATATATTCTAGGTATGATACGAAGGACCAATGATTTTATTCGACGAATCAGATGGAAAACATTCCATTTTGACAAAAGCCGTATAAACCAAACATCGGATCTTAACAAGGATAAATTTGGATTTAAATCTTACAAGAACCCACCCTCAAACCCACTTTTGGATGCATTTGAACAAGACCTAATGGATATGATCATGGAGATCAAATTTACAAAACGTAAGAACAATAAACTACAGAATGACATCACGGCACTGCTCAATAATCTAAAAAACGCCAATGGAGTTATTGTTAGAGCAGACAAAACATCAAACGTATATACCATGGATGTGGACACTTACAATAACTTCATCCGTAAGGAATTGCATAAAAAATACAGGAAAACTAATGAAGCCACACTTAAAAACATCAACAACTCGGCATGTGATATTGTTAAAAAACTTTGTATTGACGATAGAACGCAACCCTTAACACCAGCTATACCATCCTTCAACCTGAAGGACCACAAGGTAAACTTCGATACTAACCCTAATATTAGACTTATATGCCCCTCTAAATCTGATATAGGTAAAATTAGCAAATATATACTAGACAGAATTATCCCCCAAGTTAAGGTTAAAGTAGAGATTAAACTATGGGGTAACACTCATGAAGCAATAAGATGGTTTAACAACATTACTGATAAGAAAAAATCAAAATTTATTCAGTTTGATATTGATGAATATTATTCCTCAATTTCACCTGACACTCTACATGAAGCTCTTTCGTTCGCTAAGGATAATTCCGACCTTACGGATGCTGAAATTAAAATTATTATGGAAGCGAGAAAAACTATAGTTAAATTCGATGATAGCTACTGGGTTCGCAAAGATAGACCTTCTAATTTTGATATCACTATGGGTTCTAATGATTCGGCGGAAGTAACAGATCTTGTGGGAATTTATATCACCCACAGATTACACGGAAAATTCAAGGATCTCCACGGTGGAATTTACCGTGACGATGCGCTCCTATTAGTTAAGAATATGAATAACCAGAATTTAGAAAGGATGCGTAAAAATATCAGAAAACTTTTTAAAGAACTAGGATTAAATATTACATTTGAATATAACCTCAAAGAGGTCAATTTCCTTGATGTTACTTTCAATCTCAATACAGATACGATTAAACCGTTCCATAAACTAAATGAGAACCTTAAATATGTAAATACGAGTTCTAACCATCCACTCTCTATAATTAAATCCATCCCTAGAAATGTTTCTCTTAGAATCTCCCGCCTATCGTCCAACCAACAAACCTTCAAAGAACATGCCGAGTATTATGATGATGCACTTAGGAAAGCCGGTCACCTAGATAATATAGAGTATATAGTCAATGATCACCAAAACACCCAAAATAAATCACATAAGAGTAGAAATAGCACAGAATCACCACCATACATACACTACCGCAATAGACACAATAATAGTCGCACACCACCAAACAGAAGGCGATGTAAGGAGTATATCTGGTACAACCCGGTCTATAACAAATCTATTAAAACCAATCTACCCTCAAAATTCTTTCGATTAGTTAGAAAACACTTTCCAACATCACATAAATATAATAAAATCTTAAACCCTAACACCATCCGACTTTCATATTCAACCGCCCCTAATATTGAACAACATATAAAAATGCTTAACGCAAAACGGTTGTATAAACGCCTTCCAACACATAACAATACACGTAAAACATTAGCTATAACATCACAAAACAACAAACAACATCCTGTCCAACATAAGCAACCTCATCAACCCATCCATGGCAATACAACAACGCAAAATTGTAATTGCAACTGTGTCCAACCAGGAATGTGTCCGTTGAACAATCAGTGTCTTGAACGCAACATCGTATACAAATGTACTATCGAATCGGATAGACAGAAGTGGTACTATGTGGGATCTACAGCCACCTCCTTTAAATCACGCCTTTATAGACATCGTTATTCGATAAAACATGAAAACCAGCGTTATGTAACAACACTCGCAGACAAGGCTTGGCAGCTGCGTGAAAATAACCAACAATTTCACCTAAAATGGGATATAATAGCGACTGCCCCCCCCCCCCCCCCATATTCCAATGGACAGGAATTTTGTAGATTATGTAATGTAGAATTATTTTGTATTATGAAATCCAAAAACATTTTATTAAATAACAGAATAGAGCGATCGTTATACTGTAACCATCGCTTAAAATCTACATTTTCATATTATAAATACTACCAGGATTGAACGCCTGTCTCTATCCCCGTTTGATTGTCAAAATAGATATGAACATTCTTTATTAGTCTTAATTCTATCAACTCTTCTATTATTTACCTTTTAATACAAACTGCTATAGATAAAATGAGATTTCTGATTTTTTTATTCAATTCCCTAGTGCAAATACCAGCTGACTACTAGCATTGATGTTATTTAGTAGCAATCGAAATCTCCCCCTTCCCCAATTGACACTTTATGATTAATACTACTGCACCAAATGACCAGCCCTGTCCACTGTCCAGTTGGTCAAGTAGAGATTAAAATCGGCACTCCCAAAATTCTTATTTAGATTTACTCATGGTATTCTCATTAAAAACCCATTATATACTTGTTTAGCAGTAAATTATTTTACCATCTGTCATATTCTATCCCCTCTGTTCCTTCCTCTTTTACTAATATAAATACTTCAATTTTTCTGATTTTATCCAGTTTATCCAAAATCTCTGAAGAAGTGACAACTGATTATACATTTGCTATCGAATACTTGCTAACATTATATGATTACGCAAGCAGCGATACATAGGTATTCGGTCTGTTACAGAAACATATGTCAATACCTAATAAATTCCTTTTTTAACAAAAGCACTTTCATTTTATATTCATCCTTTCTATATATATATATATATATATATATATATATATCTTTCAATGTATATATATATATATATATATATATATATATATATATATATATATATATATATATATAATTTCAGGTTATCAATAATGTAGTGATAATATATCGTCACGTATATATATATATATATATATGTTTGTATCTTTCAATATATGTATCTTTCAATATATGTATATATATATATATATATATATATATATATACATTGAAAGATATATATATATATATATATATATATATATATATATATATATATATATATATATATATATATATATATATATATTAAAAGATATATATATATATATATATATATATATATATATATATATATATATATATATATATATTGAAAGATATATATATATATATATACATACATACATTGAAAGATATATATATATATATATATATATACATTGAAAGATATATATATATATATATATATATATCTTTCAATATATATATATATATCTTTCAATATATATATATATATATATATATATATATATATATATATATATAAATATATATATATATATATATATATATATTGAAAGATATATATATATATATATATCTTTCAATGTATGTATATATATATATATATATATATATATATATATATATATATATATATATATATATATATATATATATTGAAAGATATATATATATACTCTTTTACTCTTTTACCTGTTTCAGCCATCCGGCTGAGGCCATGCTGGGGCACCGCCCTTGTTGCTACACATTTTATCTCCAGCCTGTATAGGTTGGCCACTGGTGTAAGAGGGAGTTTGTTGCTGCTGCCCTTAGGTTTCCCTCGTGTCTTGCTGTGGGCTCATCCGGGATCCTGGATAACAAGGTGTCGAGATGTTTCTTAAAGACATCCACCTTCACGTCGTGCAAATCTCTCAGATCCCTCGGCAGCCTGTTGAAGAGTTGAGGGCCCTTGAATCCCAGGCCATTGCAATACCTGCTCCTTATTCTAGATGCGGAAGACGGGACCTTTGGCACCACACAGTAACGTCCTGTTCGACGGTTGGACCAGCTCCCAATGCCAAAGTTTGGTGCTAGTCCCTCCAGGATTTTCCACATGTAGATCACTGCGTATCTCTCCCGTCTTCGCTCCAAGGAGTAGAGGTTCAGTTCCTTTAGCCTCTCCCAGTAGCTTGTCTCCCTCATCTTGGCAAACCTCTTGGTGTAGCTTCGCTGGATTGCCTCAAGCTCCGTGGTTAGTTTGACACTATGGGGTGACCACAACTGGGAGCAGTAGTCCAGGCGGCTTAGGACAAATGTCCTCCATAGTGCCAACATGGTGTCTCGATCTCTTGTCCGGAAAGTCCTCAAGATCCAGCCAGCGAGTCCTCTGCACATTGTCGCCACTTTCATGATGTGTGAAGAAAAAGATGCATCATCGCTCATGTCTATGCCCAGGTCTCGTATCGATTTTGACACGGGGATATCGGTCCCTCCTGGTCCTGTGTAGTTGTGTTCCACTATGTTTGCAGGTTTGTTTGGA
>OZ024753.1:34626449-34633949 GCA_964016885.1 Eledone cirrhosa
TGTACTGGGTATTTGCTGGCCTTGTGCCGAAAGTAGAAACAATTATTACTGTATTATAATCACTACATTTTATTCTACGTTGTATACTAGACGTGTGTAACCATATTTATGTATCATACAAACGTATTTCGTAAATATTTTCTGTACTTCTGTTTTGTTTTTCAGACTGTCATCTGAAACACTATCACTATCACTCAATTGCCGCTTGTGTATGGATCAGTGCAGCTATATGGGCCTTCTTCCCACTATTTGGATGGGGCAGGTATATTAACTATATCAAATTTTAAATCGTAAAAGTTAGAAGCATCTATACATGGTTTGACTATGAAAACTATTTTGGCACCTAAACCCTGGAGACGGAAAATATTTGTACAGCAGTACTGAAGACGGAAAATATTTGTACCAAATCCTGGAAAGGGTTATCATATATATATATATATATATATATATTGCCAAACTACACCACAGTTGACACAATCATAATGATTCTGATGTCTGTGTTGACACTCTATGGGTTATTATATGAATTTCCATTTGAATTAATTCGTTTATCTATTCATCTAAACATCCATCCATTAGTCTGTTGACTATTTGTTGAGCTAAGCATTAAGGTGATAAGGAAATACATGGAATGAACTCTATAGAAAATGAACACAACCAAAAGTATCAGCGATGTTTGACTATAAAAAATAATCTAATAAGTTGGACATATAAATCCGGAAGGTGGAAAAAATGTCTACAGCAGTACAAAGATATTTTCCATCTCTAAGGTGTATATGTCCAAATTATTAAACTATTTTTCATAATCAAACAGCGTTGATGCTTTTAACTTTCAAATTAAAAAAAAAATTCTTATTGTTAGGTAATTCTTGTCTAAGTACCAAGTGATTAAACACCACTGATGATGGGTAAAGAATTCTGAAACATTAGTATTGAGCGTTCTCTCATGGCTACTTAGATAGCTGAGACATGATCACGGTTTAAAATATTCTTTGGGAGACGTATATATGTTTATTAAACATCGATATATAGCATGCTTTTACATACTCCTCTATTGTGGTTAAAATTTGGGTAGACACAGTTAGATTCTTTATATATTCTATATAATGCAACCACAACCAACACTGCCACCATCACCACCACGATTTTCCACCATAACCAACACAACCGCTGCCGCCACTGCAACCATCACCAACACCACCAATACTTCCGCCAAAACCACCATCAACACAACCGCTGCCACCAACACCACCACCACCACCACCACCAATACTTCCGCCATAACCAACACCAACACCATAACCACCTCCACCACCATCACTGCGACCACCATCACCACTGCCACCACCACCAACACCACCACCACCAATACTTCCGCCATAACCAACACCAACACCATAACCACCTCCACCACCATCACTGCGACCACCATCACCACTGCCACCACCACCAACACCACCACCACCAATACTTCCGCCATAACCAACACCATAACCACCTCCACCACCATCACTGCGACCACCATCACCACTGCCACCACCACCAACACCACCACCACCAATACTTCCGCCATAACCAACACCAACACCACCACCATAACCACCTCCACCACCATCACTGCGACCACCATCACCACTGCCACCACCACCAACACCACCACCACCAATACTTCCGCCATAACCAACACCAACACCATAACCACCTCCACCACCATCACTGCGACCACCATCACCACTGCCACCACCACCAACACCACCACCACCAATACTTCCGCCATAACCAACACCAACACCACCACCATAACCACCTCCACCACCATCACTGCGACCACCATCACCACTGCCACCACCACCAACACCACCACCACCAATACTTCCGCCATAACCAACACCAACACCACCACCATAACCACCTCCACCACCATCACTGCGACCACCATCACCACTGCCACCACCACCACCACCACCAATACTTCCGCCATAACCAACACCAACACCACCACCATAACCACCTCCACCACCATCACTGCGACCACCATCACCACTGCCACCATCACCAACACCACCACCACCAACACTTCCGCCATAACCACCAACAACAACGCTACCATCACTACTGCCGCCACCACCAACACCACCACTGCCAACACCACCAACACCACCAACACCACCACTGCTACTATCACTGATACAACCAACGTCATTAATAACCACAAAATCCACTGCTTTGATCTTTGATCTTCACCGTTTGTCAGTTGATCTCCCTAAGTTGTGTCATTATCGTTATTACTGTTGTGAGTGGATTGGAGGGTTTCACAGGAAATCGTTACTATAGGAAGAGGTTATGGAGGCGGAGTGGGGGATAAGGAAGGACGGTGGGGTTGAGGAGACGAAGAGTGGTGGAGTTGGGGACAGGAAGGATGGTGGAGTTGGGGACAGGAAGGGTGGTGGGGTTGCGGACAGGAAGGGTGGTGGGGTTGCGGAAACGAAGGGTGGCGGAGTGGGGGATATGAAGGAAGCGGAGTGGGACAGGAAGGGCGGTGGAGTGAGACATGAAGGACGGTGGAGTGAGACAGGAAGAGCGGTGGAGGGAGACAGGAAGGGCTATGGAGTGGGGGGACCAACGCCGGTAGCGTGGGAGACCAAGAGCGGTGGAGTGGGGACAGGAAGAGCGGTGGAGTGAGACAGGAAGAGCGGCGGAGTGAGACAGGAAGAGCGGTGGAGTGAGACAGGAAGAGCGGCGGAGGGAGACAGGAAGGGCGATGGAGTGGGGGGACCAACGCCGGTAGCGTGGGAGATCAAGAGCGGTGGAGTGGGGACAGGAAGAGCGGTGGAGTGGGACAGGAAGGGCGATGGAGTGGGACAGGAAGGGCGATGGAGTGGGAGGACCAACGCCGGTAGCGTGGGAGACCAAGAGCGGTGGAGTGGGACAGGAAGAGCGGTGGAGTGGGGACAGGAAGAGCGGTGGAGTGGGACAGGAAGAGCGGTGGAGTGGGGACAGGAAGAGCGGTGGAGTGAGACAGGAAGGGGCGGTGGAGTGAGACAGGAAGGGCGATGGAGTGGGGGGGGGGGGGGACCAACGCCGGTAGCGTGGGAGACCAAGAGCGGTGGAGTGGGGACAGGAAGAGCGGTGGAGTGGGACAGGAAGAGCGGTGGAGTGGGACAGGAAGAGCGGTGGAGTGGGACAGGAAGAGCAGTGGAGTGAGACAGGAAGGGCGATGGAGTGGGGGGGGACCAACGCCGGTAGCGTGGGAGACCAAGAGCGGTGGAGTGGGGACAGGAAGAGCGGTGGAGTGAGACAGGAAGGGGCGGTGGAGTGAGACAGGAAGGGGCGGTGACGTGGGATAACAGAAAGCGACAAACTGTAACGGCACGATTTGATATCACGAACCACGTTTATTAATGGGACTGTCAAGTGGGTCGCCTATCATCTGTATTTAATAATATCGATTTATGTTATAAAGCAAAATTCCATGGGAAATTTAGATAGAGATCAAGTCATGTTGATGATGATGTTTGTTTGTTATTAATACTTAATAAATAAATGCAAGGGTTGTGGATTATCAGAGCTGGTAGAGTGTCGGACAAAATGCCACTACGAACAAGTACTGGGGTTAGGTTTAACCCATTAGCATTTAAACCGGCAATATTCGGCCAGAATTCTCTCACTTTTTCTGTGTAAACTGGCCATAACCAGCTGCTCATACTGATGTTAAGGTATTGTTCTCAAAATAAATAATATCAAAATCTCATAGATTCGATGTAATGCGAGATAATTATATGAGGTCAAGCCTTTACTGTGAAAAGATAGTAGTATATATAGAGTAATGTAAATGCTAAAGGGTTAATTAGGTTTGTCCTTCCCCAAATTTACTGGCCCTGTGCTTACATTAGAAATCAATGTTTAATAAATGTATTCTTGGTTATGTTGTTTTCTTGTTAAAGTAACTCTGATTGAGCAGACTTATGATCAAAGGACATCGACTCGTGATTCTCCAGTATTTTTTATTGGGGGGGGGGGGGATAAATGATTATAAGGAATAATAATGGTTTCTTATATAGGCACAAGGCCAGCAATTTTGGAGAAGTCATTCTTGCACATTAAAGCCGAATTGGTTCAGCCATCTCGATAATTAGTATGCTATTGTCATCTTTATCAAAGAAAGCAAGAGATTGTGTTATCTGTCGTTAGTTTCTATGCCAAAGTTCTACATCATTTTCATTTTCTAAGATAAATGGAAGTTAATGAGTACCATATAGTTATTTTTCTTGAAACAGTGGAAATTTGGTGGCTAGACTCATGCAGATCATACACGATATTGTGTCATTAGCATATTTTACCGAAGGATGGTGAACTGATTGAAACATATGAGCGTGGTACTATATACCTTGTCAATGATATTCACTCTATTCATTCGAGTACTTTACATTCTAGGTTCAAATCGTACCGAGGTTAAATTTGCTTTTCAGCGTTTCGGGGTCGATAAAATCAAGTGCCGGTCCATGGTGAAATTTTTAGTTTAGGCACAGGCCAGCAGTTTGAGGGGAAGGGAATGTCTATTAAATCGACACCAGTGTATTACTGGTACTTTATTTTATCGACCATGTAAGGACGAAAGGCAAAGCTAACCTTGGCGGGATTTGAATTCAGAACGTAAAGGCTCTAACAAAGTTTCTAATTTAGGCACAGGCCAGCAGTTTGAGAGGATGGGAATGTCTATTAAATCAACCCCAATATATGACTAGTACTTTGCTTATTTACTAAACCCAGAAGGATTACAGAGAAGTTGATCATGGCAGGATTTGAACTGCAAAAGTGACGAGCCTAAACAAATACCGCAAAACATTTTGTCTGACACTCTAGTCATTCTGCCAACCTACAACCCAATAATAGTTTCTGTTTTAGACACAAGACCAGCACAGCCACAGGGCGTGGTTGGTACTTTATTTTACCGACCCCGTAAAGATGAAAGGCAAAGCTAGTTATGTCGGGATTTGAAATCACCTACAACCCAATAAAAATAATTGCTTCTACTTTTGGCACAAGGCCAGTAATTATCCCAGTGCATTACTGGTACTTTATTTTATCGACCCCGAAATGATGAAAGGAAGAAGTACACCTCGGCGGGATTTGAACTCAGACCGCAAAGGGCCGTAACTCTATGCTGCTAAGTATGGCGTCCGAACCTCTACCGATACTGCCAAAGCAAATGCATTGTTATCGTTGTCTGTCCTTTCTCGCCACAGCTCCGTTCATGGATAGACAAGGGTGGGGCAGTCGGTCGCGGCACATCTGTACTATCCAAATCTCTTGAGAGTTTCTTACCACAACAAAGAGGCACATACGTTTTTAAATTTTCAAACATAACTACGAATTTCAATATTCTAAATTCTCTCTCGTTCTGCCATCTGTTTTCTCTGTGTTAACATAAAATAATTATTTCTAAATTATCAGTAACACATAAGGCTCACTGAGGAAAGAAACATGACTTTGTGGTATTCATGCAATTCTCAGAGTCGTTAACAATAACGCATGTAAAGTGATTTGGTTAACAAATAGAAATAAAAAGCTGGTTTCTAACAAACCGCAACTGGTTTAGCACATAACTTATGCACTTTCTACAGTAACATTCAGCAAATTTGGAAAGTATTCCTTGTTAATCTGACACCATCCCGGTTTACCGTCAATTAGACAGAAAGGAAACGAAATAAAACTATAAATAACAAGAAAAATAAGTTGAATGAGTTGAATCCAATTGCTATAATTGGAAAAAACATTTTTTTCTTGAAACCTTTTTATCTAAGTTCTTCTCAATCAAACTGCGAAGGGAAAGATGAAATCACGTGAAAATATGGAATAGGAGATATAATTGCGAAAAGAATGAAAGAAATAAAACACACATTCAAAGCAAGCATCTCTAATATAACCAAACCAAGGTTTAGACACAAATTCTCGAGGGGTCGAGCGTGAGGGATATTCGTTATTTTCTATTTACATTAACGATTACTTCTTTAAAGAAATAATAGACATCTGATTTGTTATATATCAAAGTATAGAAACTGGGCATGAACATTTCCCAAACACATATTTTCTGTGTTTGAATTATTTGAAGTTGCACAACTTAAATTACAGAAAACACACATACTCACTCTCACATATATATATATATATATATATACATACATACATACATATATACACGTGTATATATAAAACAAATCTATCTATCTATCTCTGTATATTTATAGATATCTTCCTATGTATTCCTCTCTCTCTCTCTCTCTCTCTCTCTCTCTCTCTCTCTCTCTCTCTCTTATACATATATAAGAGAGAGAGAGAGAGAGAGAGAGAGAGAGCAATACATAGGAAGATATCTATAAATATACAGAGATAGATAGATAGATTTGTTTTATATATACACGTGTATATATGTATATGAATATATATATATGTGTATGTATATATATATATGCGTGCGTGCGTGTGTGTGTCCGTATCTATATAAAAAAGACACGCAATACACAAATTCACACATGTACACACACATTTATATATCTATATATTCTTTTCCTGGTTTCCTGGAGATGACATGTAGGTGTACGTCTACGACCAGGAGACCAAACCTCTGACGTCACGGCTGAAGCGTCCAACATCATATAGTTCTCAAAAGAACGTCAGTTGTGGAGCAAATCAAGATACTGCTGCCTGTTTCCTATGACTATTGAGGCGCTGTGCATCATAACTACTTCCCAGGAGGACAAGCAGTTACACAGGCAAACTATTAGGAAGTCCTCCGACGTATTCGTGATGCAGTTCGATGTAAGAGACCTCAAAACTGCCTCGCAACACTGCCAGTTGTATCATGACACCACCCGGACTCATTCGATGCAGCAGATCTAAAGTAATTTAATTCATTTGCCAGGCTCCCTATTGTGTATAGATGATTTTTGAGAGCCGAGAGAACATCATGCTGGCTACGATGGTGGAGCTGAGAGTCACTCCGGAATAAGCATTCCAATGGAAAGATCACTGAGATGAACGTATGGACGCATAACGGGCTTGTGCATACTTCAAAATGGGGTTAGGTGTTAGGGGTTAGCAATTGATACCCCCAATGTATGGCCAATCCACCGCCCTAGAAACGAAAAAGAACAAAGCTTTATTACTTTTCGTTTCTAGGGCAGTGTATTGGCTGAGTCATCCTGCGAAGGAATCGCGGAATCGCTTTGTCATTCATGTAGAAAAATGAATCTCGATCTTTACTCAAATGTATCGCAATCTCATATTCTAATATTGCAACATTTAAAACATTTGCAACTGTTTCGGAGTCTACTCGAAATTTATTACAACTTCTATAAATAATAAAGATGCTAACACTTTAATTGATTCGAGTTGTCCAGAAATTTAAATTGCATCTATTTTACTATAAATATGAAATTGCCTATTAAATCTACATCTTCTATAATTATAATGGTTTCTACGACACACTATAAAGTAATT
>OZ024753.1:34638949-34651449 GCA_964016885.1 Eledone cirrhosa
CCCTCTGGAGGAGGAACTGAGGATGAAAAACATGATGTGTTAAAATTCCAAGAAGTCATTTTGGAGTATCATAATAATAATTATTACGAGATGATTGATGACCAATGGTTATCAAAGAGTGTTCATGAATGCCTGAATATGTATGTGTGTATGTTTCCCAGTGAGGATGTGTTGCTGTATTTTTCTTTGCCCCCCACCCCTTTTTTTTTAGAAGTTAAATAACTTTATCATTTGTGTCCACTGATATGAAAAGGTTCGCCGGTGAAAGTTGTCATTATTTCGTCATGCAATATTCGTAATAACACGAAATATATGAAGAGTTTTTTCACCATTTACTTACTTTACATGGTATATGAACTTCGAATAATCTATACATCAGATTTTCAGTAAGTTATAGAATACCATTTTCTCATTTAAAAGATGAGATAACTCTATAAAAAGACAGATTCTCTAAATCAAAATTGAGATTTCTCATCCAAAATCAAAAGATTTTATTAAACGTAACAAAAACTACAAAACAATTTTTTTTTTTTTTTTGCAAAGACAAAAATAATAGAAAAAGAGACGGTTTCAATTCAGATGCGAATTTCCATTAAACATTTGAATTGTCTCTTTAAAATAAACAAAATTTTATTTAAAGCTCAATATTTTTAACGAAAGACTTTATTGTAATCGGGGAACAACACTTCGACCTTAAACTGGGATATATGTCTGAAGGGCATATTTTGTTTTTACAGTTGGGTATATATCACCTGATATAATACGTTTCAAAAGACTTCACTAGAGGAAAGATTCCTATCTAAGTACAAAAGACCTTAATTCTTGCCTACACACACAAACCCACACACGCGCATATACATACATATATATATTTTATACACACATATTTACACATCTATACATATACACGATATATGTCAATTATATATATATATATATATATGTAGTATACGCACATTTACATATCTATACATATATGTAGTATATATATATATATATTTCTATATATATATATATATATGTGTGTAGTATACGCTCATTTATATATCTATACATATATGTAGTATATATATATATATATTTCTATATATATATATATATATGTGTGTAGTATACGCTCATTTATATATCTATACATATATGTAGTATATATATATATATATTTCTATATATATATATATATGTGTGTAGTATACGCTCATTTATATATCTATACATATATGTAGTATATATACATATATATATATATGTAGTATACGTACATTTACATATCTATACATATATGTAGTATATATATATATATATATATATATATATTTCTATATATATACATGTGTAGTATACGCTCATTTACATATATATATATACTACATATATGTATAGCTATGTAGTGTACGCACATTTACATATCTATACATATATGTAGTATATATATGTCAATTATATATATATATATACACACATACATATACGCATTATATATATATATATATTCATATATATACCTCCAACACACACATGTGTGTATATATATGTATATACACACACACACACACACATATATACATATATATATATACACACACACACACACACACATATATACATATATATACACACACACACACATATATATACATATATATATATATACACACACATATATACACACACACACACACACACACACATATATTATATATATATATATATATATATGCGTATATATACATACACACATATACGTGCGAGAGTGATTGTGTGAGTGAGTGTGAGTGTGTGTGTGTGTGTGTACGGACATGCGTGTATGAAGGCGCATACTTCGTTTGTCTTCTAGACTTATCGGTTTGTAAATCCGTAAAGCTACTACTTTTGTCAAATTGTATAATGTGTCACAGATAAAATATTCATTTCTTACACCTTAATATGACAGAAGACCATTGCAAATGTTATTTGTACATTCAACCTCGAGGGCTGTGAGATATCGAGGTGTTATTACGTATATCGAGTTCAATGAACACTCCTCTAAATTGCAATGAGTGTTTACTACATAGATCCAGGCTTGTCGAAAAGCCTATTTAATCTGAGAGAAGGCGGTGAATTGGCAGAGTCGTTAGAATGTCGGATAGAATATTTTGAGGTATTCGTTCCGGCTCTCTGAGTTCGAAACCTGTCAAGGTCAACTCTGCCTGTCGTCCTTTCAAGGTCGTTAAAAGAGTACCAGTCCAGTTCTAGGATCGATTCTTCTTCTATATCTCTTTCTCAATTCCTTTCTATCACTATTTCTATACCTGTCTTCTGGAAGAAATCGGCTGCATCCGGCCTGGAGTGGGAATTAGATCCACAACATACGCTCTATGTCACTACAGCACCACTACAATCCCAACTGAAGCCAATGATCCATACATAATTTGAGAGAAGCTTGAGCCAGAAAACTGCACAATGCACACCTGTTACTGATAAATATAAATTTGAATGCTCCAAACATTTATACGAACTTTAACGCCATTCTATTTCTCATAAAGACAATATCTTGTACTCATTTGGTATTCACGGTACTACTGAAAACTTTCCTTTATATAAAATACAACCTTAAGTGGGTCATTTTTGCTCAAACTCTTTTGGATTCAAGTTATTGGCTGGCACGCATTTTGTAAGTAGAAAGTCGAGAAAGTGATTGGTTCTGTCATCAATTATTCTGTCATCAAAGAAATATTTCCAGTACAAAAAGGGAAATGAATCTTATTAAGAATTAAAAACAGGACGCTGATCTTTTCACGTAAAAATAAACGATTCAAAAGAACGCATTTAAACGCCATTAAGCAACTTGTCTACATTTAGAGTTAGCAATACCCAACTACTTCTTTTGTATTTAAGACACGACCAGTAAATTGCTTGTAGGCGTAAATGATTTAACCCGGCAATTGAACTTCTGTCACAGGCAGGGATAACCAGGAGTCTGTTACACTTTACAATGCTTATTAAAGAATTACAAATATCTCAACGATTCATGATATATCATTGGATTACATTCAACAACTTTCTCTCAAAAACTTATTTGAAAATATTTTGTCATGTTACTCAATCTCTATTCTCTCTTTCTCTTTCACTCTCTCTCTGATATACACACATACTGATATACATACATAAATTTTGCATCTAATAACTACATATACACATGTACATGCACACATACAACTCAAAACATCCACATCCACACATACAATAACATCCATACCTACACATGCATGCACGCAGACATACATATTTACGTAGTTGATGGTGTGTAAATTCCAAAGAGAGAGTCTTGTGTCTATGTTAGAAACCGACTCTCTCCCTATTGGCAAACATTTGTGAAATTATAAAACCAGAAGAACACATACACACACACACATATATATATATATATTATGTTTATTATAGAAATGGCTTCTACAGGACTGGGAGTGTTTCATTCAAAAGAAATCATCAGGAAAGACTGATGATTTCTTTTGACTGAAACAGTTCTATTCCTGTAGAAGACATTTCTACATTAAACATGATATTTACACTCTACTAATGTATTGAGTTCCTTACTTACTGTGGTTACCCCTGATTGAACCCGGAACACACACACACACACATATATACATACATACATAAGTTACATCCCAAATCTATTGCAAGTCATATCATTCAGTAAAGATATAATTAATTAAGGGTGGGAAAATTTGGGGAAGAATCTAGAGAAAATCTCTTAAATTTCGATTCCCCGTTGTCTTGGCTTGATCTGCTAACGTTTAAAACGTACCAGAAACTGAATAATGTTAATAAATAAAGATTATTGTGGCTTTGAATGAGCCATATCCCGTTGAACTATATTTTATCACTAACAAGTCATATATAATTACTTTTATCTTCTTGAGGAGACAACCCAGAAACTCTATGACACTGTAAAACCTCTGTGAGATGATATATGAAGCTGGCGTTTAACCCTTTAGCATTTAAGCTGGTCATATTCGGCCAGAATTCTCTCACCTCTTTCTGTTCAAACTGGCTGTAACTGGCCACTCACACCAATGTTAACATATTGTTCTCAAAATAAATAATATCAAAATCTCATAGCTTCAATATTATGTGAGATATTATGTGAGGTAAAGCTTTTACCATGAAAATAATACCAAGATTGGAGGTGCGATATATTATCAACGATCTACCAACCATAAACAAGATCTTTCAGTACATGCAGAATTCATAAAGATTTAACAACAGAGACTTCTAACTGCTTTATAGCTGTCCTTGTTTTCCACTTCTTTTTTCTTATTTATGCACTTTTGCTTCTTATTGTTCACCTTTTCCTTTGTTTTGTGTTTCTCTCTTGTATTTGTTTCTTAATTGTAAATGGTATTAGACAACTCTCCCAGTCTGTCGTTGGTCACTACCTCTATATGAGATTTTGAATTGAGTAAGCAGACCTACCTGTATACTTTGTTGAGTGTTCTATTCTGCATATAATAGTGTCGGTGATTGCCTAACATATTTTACTAACCATATATATATATATATCAAAACTAAGTGTTCAAACCAGTCAAGGATTAGATGTTAGTTGTGAGAATTATAAGCCAGTAGCGAAGAGGGCAGTGTGCTCAATGCCTATTAAGTGCAAGACAAGCGTACAGTAAAAGTTAGCAAGAGAAATATAAGTCATGCAAAAAGTATATAGTCAAAGCGTTAATGTAAAAATTATAGTAAGAGAATAGACAACCAAATTATATATATATATATGTGAGAAATATATATATGTGAGAAATATATATATGTGAGAAATATATATATGTGAGAAATATATATATGTGAGAAATATATATATGTGAGAAAAACCACAGACCCTCCATCTCAACTCACCTTTTGAAAAGCAGAAGAACTGCGAAACCGGTAAAGGAACCAAATAAATATATATATTTTTTTTTAAAATAAGACTTCAGTTGCATTTTCGATTTCATCTATTTTTCTTTATATATATATATATATATTGGAAAATGTGTGGAATATTTGGTACAGTTAGGTATATTTAAAAAAAGGAAAAGAATGATTGATCGCCACCGACGAATGCGAGAAAGTTCTCCAGGAAAGTTAATCAGGAATCTTTAAAAATCTCCCCACCGAAGTCAACAAAGAACTTACTAGATCTACAAAACCAAATTGTAAAATCATAATATAAAATCAAATTAAACTGTTTAGAACTACAAGTGAAGTCATTCTTTTCCTTTTATTTTTTTGAATATATATGTATATATATGTATATATATATATATACATATATATATATACATATATATATTAATAAAAGGAATTCCAGCTTTGTCTGATTTACTCGTTTTATTTACAATCCTTTAAAATTTATAATGGTATTATAATGAAATAGTATGGTAGAATATTAAATGTTAAGTGTTAATTGAACAAGTACTTTCATGCGTTCGCAATCTTCAGGTTCATATTCTGTGGTGACAGTCAAGTTTGCAATTTTCAACAGTTGAAAATTGCAAACTTGACTGTCACCACCTGAAGATTGCGAAAGCATGAAAGTACTTGTTCAATTAACACTTAACATTTAATATTCTACCATACTATTTCATTCTAATACCATTATAAATTTTAAAGGATTGTAAATAAAACGAGTAAATGAGACAAAGTTGGAATTCCTTTTATTAATATAATCTTCTATACACAACCATACACACCCGTGTATATGTATATATCTCTCTCTCTCTCTCTCTATATATATATATATATTATATATATATATATATATATATATATATATATATATATATATATATATATATATAATATATAATATCAAAAGATGGTTAAAAGAGTTCCATGTATTTTATTATGCGCATTTCAAAAACAAAAACAAATATCATCATGCAATAACATTTGTGTTTTCATCAGATAAAATAGGAAGACATGATATGAAGGTTAAAGAACACTTGTGAATAGTGCAGTTTTAAATCAACATATACTCCAGTCCTACAAACTGTAGAGTGCTTCTTATCCGATATCTGCATTGCTTTATTGTACAACAATAAAACTCACCTCCTACATTTTATATATATATATATATATATACGATATTAAACAAATGGAAACTATATTTATAAAACCATATTTATTTCGTTATATATATTTCTGGGATATCATATTAAAAATATGGTATGCCTTCCTCAGATAAAATACAATACATAAGCTGTTTTATAAATAATTATTGACATACCTTATAATAATGCAACTTCAATTTAAAAAGTTGATTTGGTATGATATCCCAGAAATAAATATGGTTTTATAAATATAGTTTCCATTTGTTTAATATCGTAAACCTACTCCAGAAACTGTTGAGTGCTTTTATATCAGTTATAAAATATTTACTCGTTGTAACCCAACAATCTTAAATAAAACTTTTGCATATATATATATATATATATATATACTTTACTAGTCTATGATCTTGCCCACTACTTAGAGCTAATTATATATCTAGGTTAAAACGTGCAAATGGCAGAGAATACTAAATATATGGCTGAAGTGATATATACACAGTTATTATAGCTGTGTTGGTATACCAGTGACTCGAAGGTCATAAGATTCGGGATTAAGAGAATTTATCCAACTGGTTTTATAAGTGTCCATAACCACAAGAACTCGTCCCTCATGTCATCTTACAAGTAAATTAAATTCCTGTACATCTCTGTATTTGTCTATCTCTCTAACTTGTACTTCGAGAGATAGACAATATATATAAATGTAGAGGTCACCACAGTGGCATGTAGAGGTCACCACAGTGACATGTACAGGCACTTAAGTTTCGTCGGATTGTTTGCCACAACTCATTCAGTTTGTGATAAAAAAAAAAAAATGGTTTCCCACCGTGGAGATTTGAGAAAGTATCAACTCCTCATATGTACTGAGTGCTCTAAGCTATTGGATATTTATACTACAACATATATATGTATATTTAATCAATCTATTACTGTACCTCTATCTCTCTAATATTTAGCCGTCTGTCACATCATCTGTCTATACGGTTAAGTATTAAAACTTTAGCCAGCATAAACCTGTCTATTGTCACTTATCTTTAGGGCGGTGGATTGGCAGTATCGGTAGAGGGTCGGACACCATGCTTTCCAGCATAGTTACATCCCTTTACGATCTGAGTTCAAATCCCGCCGACGTTGACTTTGCCTTTCATCCTTACGGGGTCGATAAAATAAAGTACCAGTAATGCACTGGGTAATTGCTGGCCTTGTGCCTAAAGTAGAAACAATTATCACTTATCTTATTTTGATGCCTTGTCAGTTTATCTCATTCTCTCACATTGCTATAAACCACACATAAGTACACCGACTAAATAAGCTCTCTATATATATAGAGAGAGGTTTGTGCCAGTATGTTTATATATATCTTTGTATGTGTGCATATATCTACCTATGTATATATGTGCCTTTGTATGTGTGTGTATATATATATGCATACATATGTACAGGTTTGCGCCTATATATATATATATATATATCTTTGTATGTGTTTGTGTATGTATGTATGCATGCATATATGTATGTATGTATGTATGCATATATGTATGTATGTATGCATACGTAAAATATGTATATGTGGTTCACCTCAACACTTTTTCCCACTGTGTAATAGTCTCTAGTATAAAATTAAGATAAACAATTGTTTTCTCCACTAAGTCTTTTCTTTTCTTCAAACAATATTACATCTCTGAACCATCAGCAATTTTTTACTCTCCATTTTTTACTTTTAATCTTTTTCTCCATTTTTTCGACGAAGAAGCGCTGTCCGAAATGTCAACTTTTTGTTTCTCTGAGTTAATTACATTTACTTTATACACTGTTTTTGTCTCTTTTCTTTTCTTTTTATCTTTTTGCTATTGATCTATCTTGATATTAATTACCTGTACACACATACATACACACACACTCACTGATACATACACGCATACAGAAACACGCACACACTCTTTCTGTATGGGAGAATTAGAATATATTTTGATGAGGTTTTTTCTAAATGGTAAGATTGTAATGAAAAATATATCTACACCGTATATATTTTTCTTTTCTTCATCCATGCTTTTTCTCATCTCTACTTCTCCTCCCATTTCTTTTTCTCTACCGCCTGTCTTCCTCCTCTTTCTTTCAACCAAAAATCAGTTTTCACATACTTTCTATCTTCGATGAAAGACTAACGTTCGAAACATTGACTCATTTCCAAATATATCAACTGCTAAACTAATATAACATCACTGTGTTGCTTTTCCTTATTGGCTTTATATATATATATATATATATATATATATATATATATATATGAATAAATTTAGTCCTTCATCAGTGATCTTCCATCGCTTTAAAGACCATATACCTCCGGTTGGTGCGAGCAACGGCTAAAGAAAGTCGTTGGGACATGTAAATAGGGGGAACGAGCGAGACAGTAAACAATCAAAGATGGTAATGCAACGAAAAGTGAGGAAGAAGTGAGTCAAGTCCCTGAAATCGATGAACATAGTGGACGAGAGAGAATAAAGACCATCAAACCTGGTCGAAATGTGAGCAAGGAAAGAATTTCGCACAGGTCAAACGGGAGATATATATATTATCATAGCGCGATCCATAATAATGGTGTATACGATATACGATATTTTTATGTATAGTAAACACATACAAGTCTCGCTATGCATGTTTAAAGCTGTGATCATGTCTCAGTAGTCGTGTGAGAACGCTGGAGAATAGCTTGTTAAGATCATAATTTGTTATAAATGCACACACGCACACACACACATATATATATATATATACATTGATATATAATTCTCCACATAAATTTGATTTTTATATATCTTTACCTTTGCTATGTATGTATGTATGTATATATATATATATATATATATATACATATATATATATATATATATATTTATATACATATAGATATATATATATGTATATATATATATATATATATACATATAGATATATATATATGTATATATATATATATATATACATATAGATATATATATATGTATATATATATAACTTTGAATAACTTTGAAATGTTTTGGCCAGTATTGGCCCAGGCCATGTCTAACTTAATAGCACCACCTGGCGAAGTCTTTCAATTCAGGATTTGGGCACCATGGCCCATTCGAGAAGAGAATTACTGTTTGCGGAGACATATCCGGGTGTGGGTGGTTTGTCCGGGATTACTTGGAGGAATTTGTCCAAAGACTTCTTGAATTTTGTGTGGTCAGTTTCTGTTTTGACGTGTCCTGGTGTGATGTTGAAGAGAGCAGGGCCGATTGAGGTGAAATAATTGTGCCGTATTGTTGTTATGAGTTGCGATTTAGATTTTTGAATGGGACGGATAGCACGGGGCCCAAGCCTTGGGTGTATCTTGAAGGCGATGCCAACATCATTTGGGCAGTGATGATGGAACATTTTCCACATCATGCAGATAATATAACGCTCACGGCGACGTTGGAGTGAGTAAAGTTTCAGGTTTTCTAATCGACCCCAGTAGTCAAGGTCTGACATGCCATCTATCTTTTTCGTGATTGCCCTTTGTTTCAAGCTTCAAGTTTCATGATACTTTGTTTCGTGTGGGGAGACCACAGTGGACAACAGTATTCAAGGTGTGGTCGGGCGAAAGTAGAGAAGAGAAGGATAATGGTGCGGGAATCTCTCGACTGGAAGGTTCTGAGGATCCAGGAACACATTCTGCGGGCCATGTCAACTTTGCTGCTTATATGCGTGGTCCAGCTTATGTTGCTGTCCACGGTTACTCCCAAGTCTCTGATGTTGTTAGATGCCACGAGAGTTTCCCCGGAGGGAAGGGAGTACGGGAGTTTCAGAGCATCCTCTTTTCCAAAGTGGATCAGTTCGAATTTGTCTTCGTTCAGTAACATGTTGTTCTTTTCTGCCCATTGGGTAACAGCCAGTAGGTCTGACTGAAGGCTTATCCGGTCATCCACGCCATTGATGACCTTTTGGAGCTTGGAATCATCAGCGAAAATTTTAATGTTGCTGTGTTTGATGATGTCAGTGATGTCATTAATATAGATGATGAAGAGAAGTGGGCCCAACACAGTGCCTTGTGGGACCCCACTACTGACTTTGGTTGGGCTTGATTTGACTCCCTCAACTACAACATGTTGGGTTCTGTTTGACAGGAAGCTCTTGATCCACTGCAGCAGCTTTCCAGTGACACCAATATTGGACAGCTTTCTCAGTAGAATGTTATGATCAACCCTGTCAAAGGCCTTGCTGAAATCAAGGTAGATAACATCAGTGTTGGAACCCTCTCCCAAGGCTCTCAAAATGTCATCAAAGTGATGCAGTAGCTGCGTCAGGCAATCCCTTCCATTACGGAATCCATGCTGGTTGGAGTTCAGCATATTGTTACTCTCAAGGAAGTGGGTCATTCGCGATCTCACCACTCGCTCAAATACCTTAATGATATGAGAGGTGAGTGAGATTGGACGGTAATTCACGGCAAGGGATTTGTTTCCCTTTTTGAAAACTGGGACAACAGACTGGGATAGAAGGTTTTCTGGCACATATCCAGCATCCAGTGAGTTCTGCCACAGATTGGCAAGAGGAGATGCAAGTTGGTGTTGACACGCCTTCAAGACACAAGCAGGGAACCTATCGGGACCTACTGCTGAATTATGCTTGATTTCCTTTATTGCCGCCAAGACATCAGGGGCGCCAAACGTTATGTCCGATAAGGTGTAATGGGGAGTAACATCGCCGATACAGCCCAGATCGGCCATATCAGGATTGCTGAAAACAGAGCAGTATTGTTTCTGCAGTATCTCACCCATGGTTTTAGCATTGTCTTGAAGAGTGCCATTTTCATCAATTAGAGGGCCAACGGTAGAGCCAGTGATTTTGTGTTTTTTTGCAAATGAAAAGAACACTTTGGGATTGAGTTTGATCTTCTCAATGGCCCAGGCCTCTTCAGCTCTTCTCTGATTGTTGATGAGGGACATTATGTTGTTTTGGAGGTTATGTTTTTTAATCTCTAGTGATGAAATGGCAGTCAAGTTGATGTGTTGCTGCTGACAGTATTTCAGCTTGTTGATTTTTTTGTTCGTTCTCTTAATTTTTCTGATGAGCGTTTTTCTATTTCTAGGGATTCTGCTCTTAGATTTGTTTATAGTTCTTAATGGGGTGTGTTTAGCACATATGTTTGTAACAGTGTCCACAAATGTCTGCCAGGACTTTTTGATGTTAGTGGGTGTATGAGTGTGCGTGAAGGACCAGTCGACATGTGCAAGATCATGACTGATCGCTTCCCAGTTTGCATTGTGGAAATCCATAGCGTCAAACGGATGGACAGGAGAGATGACATTGGGTTTGTATATTGGACGGTGGAATCTCAGATCACAGAGAACCATGTCATGATCAGAGAGTAGAGTTTTCTCCACTGCAATATTGTGGATATTGTCAGTGTGATTGCTGAAAATTAAGTCTAGGACGTTTTTGTGGCACCTCGTTGGTTCGAGCACCAGTTGGGATAGGAAGAAATCATCCATGAAGTCAAGAAGCGATTCCACAGCTTCCCTGTCAGAGGTTGAGGCAGAAGAACCTGGTGGCAGGCTGTTTGTGGACCAGTCAACTCCGGGGAGGTTGAAGTCCCCCATCATTAAGATGTTGTCAGGGTGACACTCTTGGATGAAACACTTTATGCTGTTGAGGCATTCCTTGAAGCATGGTACAGGCGTTTGGGGTGGCCTATAGAGCCCAACAACTAATAGGTTGTTGGTTTGACTGAATACAGTGACTGCTTCACAGTATCCATTAGTGAATATGTTCATAGCCTCTGTTGAGAAAGAATTATGGACATAAATGGCAGTTCCGCCCTTTCTTCTGCCAGCGCGATCAGCACGGATGGCTTTGAAATTTTTCACTTTCACCTCGGCTTCCAAGTGGAGGTTACTGAGATGGGTTTCAGTGAGGACGAAGAAAGGGATGTGGTTTGGATGGACATCAATCCAGTCCTCCAGGAATTTGATCTTCCATTTTTGAGTATTGGTGGAAGGGCTGATGCCTTGGGCGTTAAGCAAAAATGTAGAGGCGAGAGTGGATGGTTTTAATTGTTTTGGTGTGTTGTTAATTTGTTTGTTTGTTAATGGCAGCAATGGGAGTTTGTGCAGTGGGGTGATAGGGGAGGGTGGTGCTGCGTGATAGCTCGAATGTTTTTTTCCAGTTCTTTTGCCAGATTCATTATGGCTAAAAAAGAGGAAGAAGTTTCCTGTTTAGAAGACTGTTGGTGACTGTGGTAGTGGTTATTTTTATGTAGGTTATGGTTTTTGTTTTTGCTTTTATTTTTAATTTTATTTTCATTTGTCCGACGGGTCCCCGGGAGATGGGTAAAGGGACAATCCCGGTCTAAACACAATCTGTCTCGCAGGGAATAACGGCAGATTTGTGGATATA
>OZ024753.1:34663949-34671449 GCA_964016885.1 Eledone cirrhosa
TCATCCAAACCTGCATTTTCGTGGCTTTCAAACTTCGAATTCCTTATGTGTATATATATATATATATGTATATGTGTATGTGTATGTGTATATGTGTGTGTTATCTCTTTCTCTTAATTTCGAGTATATTTTTTTTGACTGGCCACCTTCCTGGAGGCAAGGTTGTGTATGTATGTATGTATGTATGTATGTATGTATGTATGTATGTATGTATGTATGTATGTGTGTATGTGCGTGTGTTTGTAAGTATGCAAAGATAAAATAAATCGCCAGACAATGTAAAGTCAGAGGGGAGACAGTTCAACGCTGCCATCATATATATATATATATATATATATATATATATATATATATATATGCAAAAGTTTTATATAAGATTGTTGGGTTACAACGAGTAAATATTTTATAACTGATATAAAAGCACTCAACAATTTCTGGAGTAGGTTTACGATATTAAGCAGATGGAAACTATATTTATAAAACCATATTTATTTCGTTATATATATTTCAGGGATATCATATTAGAAATATGGTATGCCTTCTTCAGACAAAATACAATACATAAGCTGTTTTATAAATAATTTTTGACATACCTTATAAATAATGCAACTTCCATTTAAAAAGTTGATTTGGTAGTGAAACTGTTATGACAGTTATATACAACAGTTTCACTACCAAATCAACTTTTTAAATGGAAGTTGCATTATTTATAAGGTATGTCAAAAATGATTTATAAAACAGCTTATGTATTGTATTTTGTCTGAGGAAGGCATACCATATTTCTAATATGATATCCCTGAAATATATATAACGAAATAAATATGGTTTTATAAATATAGTTTCCATTTGCTTAATATCGTATATATATATATATATATATATATATATAGTTTTTGTTTTACGCGCGGCCTTTCAGGCTTGCATGTGTTGGATGACACCCTGCGCTTATCATAGTTTCATAGATATTAAGCGACTGGGAGTCAGTCGCAGAGTCAAGGCCCAGCTACTACTGACATTCAGTTTTCAGCAGTGAACTGAAACATCGTGAAAATAAGGCCTTGTTCAAGGACCTAACACATCATTCAGTTTTAGAATTGCACTTAAGTATTTATGTTCGCAAGCCAAACACAGGAAACACTGGGCCATGCGCATCCACTGACGTACTCATAACTAATCTAATTTTGATGCGGTTGCGAATATTTTTGCTTATAATAATAATAATAATAATAATAATAATAATGTTTTCTTTATTAACCACAAGGGTTTACATAAAGTAGACATTAAGGACAATACAGGACGGTACAAATGGGCATTTCTGCGTGTAAAAAAACAGAGGTTGAAATAAAATAACAAAGAAAAATTCCCCAATAGGGGGGAGACTTCCGAGGGACATTTGTGGAGAAAGCCCATTAAAATAATAATAATAATAATGAAATTATTGTGTAAAGTGCTCAGGTGCACTACAACTCGTCAAAGGTGTATGTATAGTACATAGAATAATACACAAATGTCAGGGAAGTGAATAGTGTCATGGTATACATGTGTGTATGTGTATGGAGGGGGAACATTAGCTGTAGTGTTGGCGGATCTCGGGAAGCATGGAGGCCTTAAAGGATGCAGTGTCTCGACAGCTAACAACCGATGCAGGTAGTTTGTTCCATGGAGGCCTTAAAGGATGCAGTGTCTCGACAGCTAACAACCGATGCAGGTAGTTTGTTCCATGGAGGCCTTAAAGGATGCAGTGTCTCGACAGCTAACAACCGATGCAGGTAGTTTGTTCCATGGAGGCCTTAAAGGATGCAGTGTCTCGACAGCTAACAACCGATGCAGGTAGTTTGTTCCATGGAGGCCTTAAAGGATGCAGTGTCTCGACAGCTAACAACCGATGCAGGTAGTTTGTTCCATGGAGGCCTTAAAGGATGCAGTGTCTCGACAGCTAACAACCGATGCAGGTAGTTTATTCCATGGAGGCCTTAAAGGATGCAGTGTCTCGACAGCTAACAACCGATGCAGGTAGTTTATTCCATGCTTCAGTAACTCTGAGCGTGAAAAAATGTTTCCGAAAGTCATGGGAACTGTGGTGTTTTCTTACTTTGTGGGCATGTCCACGTGTGTGGGCATGTTATATATTGCTATGCTACTTCGCTGCTTCAACTATTTAACTAATTGGTAACGTGAAACCCAGAACATACACATTCTGTATCGAGTACTTTTCCCCGTTTGTAAATATATGTGTATTTAAAAGGACAAGAATAAGTGAGTTTATGAGTGTTTGTGTGTGTGTGTGTGTGTTAAACAAATAAACCAAGATTTATCATTGTTGCAAATATCATTCATAAAATATCTTCAACTTAATAATATATATTCTTCCATAATGAGAACATGTACACAATATTCTTGAAACAATTTTCAGGAAGCCTTTTATTATATGGAAACGAAAGCAAAGATCTTGCCAGTATTTAACTATCTTCAGAATAGCATATATAACTAACGAAATAATGTTATACAGATGTTTGCCTAAAGGTAGACAGGCATAACGTATGCTTATATACTTATATATGTGATGCTGTATTCATATGTGTATGCGTATTCTAATATGTGATGCAGCATCACACGTATACGTAAATGTGCGTGTCAGAATAAATGTATGTATACGTGTGTATATATATATATATATATATATATATATATATATACATACATACATTTATTCTGACACGCACATTTACGTATACGTGTGATGCTGCATCACATATTAGAATACGCATACACATATGAATACAGCATCATATATATATATATATATGTGTGTATATATATATATATATATATATATATATATAAAGTATGCACACGTATAATAAAATTCTAATTTTATTTTATATATATACATTCGAATATGTGCAACATATGTGCGTGGGTAAATTTATATCTGAGTGTATATCATAGAATTGAATAACAAATTAGATGCAACTAAAAACACATTTGGTTTTTTCCTTGCAAACAATTTCTACAATGGATAAATCTTTTACGTTATAATCACTATTCCATCTTGCATTCGGTATTTTTGCTGTTATACGAAGAAAAACAATATATTTCGTTATTGTTCTATGGTCGACATCGCATTAATAACTTATAAATACAGATGACTATATCATCCAGAATAACAGAATAAGAAGAAGAACAACAAAAACAACAAGGTATAATTAATATATCGACATAGTTATTAGCGGAAGTATAACTGTGTGGCTATGGAGTTCGATTCGCAACCAAGTAGGTCCTTGTTAGATCATATTCTACAGAACTATTTCAGCTTCAGGCTGATCAATACTATGAGCATAGAATGTAAACATGGCAACTTTTATTGAGTCTAATATATATATAATATACTAGCAGTGGTACCCGGCGTTGCACGGGATAAGGTATTTTGGAACGCGGGCCGTCAACAGACCTAATTGTGGAAAAACTGCATGCCTAGACAATATGTAAAGAAAATAAACCGAATACTCTGATGGCTGGATAATCTTTAAGATTTTCCTCGATGAAGCAGGAAAAATGCAGGATCAAGAAAATGAATTTTTTATGTGCATACTATGCCCTGAAATTTCTAAAAAGCTGAAAAAATGAAGTTTTTCAAATAATGCGGGCCCTAGGCCATAACAAAGTTGGATTTTTTCTTTGCTCACGGTATGAAGAAGAGACTGACTAATACAATCTCAAGGTCGGTCGGACGTAACGCCTAAAAAAAAAACCTAAAAAGCTAAAAAAAAACGCAGTTGTTCACATAATCGAAAAGTTGAATTTTTTGAATTTTATGTGCATAACACTCCCCGAAACATAAGTAATACACATGTAAAGTTTGAAAAAATCGGTTTGAAAAAGTTTGAAAAAAAGTTTGAAAAAAATCGGTTGGGTACTTCTCGAGTTTTAGAGATTCGGACGCTCAGACACACACAGACATACATCTTCTGTTTTTTAGGAGGAAGAGAGGGAGGGAGAGGGATCTAACAATGTTGTTGTAGTTGCTATTGTTGTTTGTGATGTTGTTGCTCTTGTTGTTTGTGATGTTGTTGTAGTTGCTCTTGTTGTTTGTGATGTTGCTGAAGCTACTGTGGCTTCAGGTTCAGTTATTTTCCCCCAGTTGTTCAAGTGCAAAATTGGTTACAGAAAATATTTTTGACGTATTTTATCAACAATACATATTATGTCCTATCTTTACTTACCAATAGTAGTAATAGCAGTAGTTGTTTTCTATGAGATTTATAGCCCTTTCTAATGTTTCTTTCGTATTCTGTAAGTTTGACCATATTTATAGTTATATCACTAACTGCCCTTCCACTGTAACACTATCTACCACCATTTCTTTATTAAACCTTATCGATTCTACTTTAACTTTCCTCTTTAGGTCCAACCTCAGTTATTTATGGTTTCCCCAACCAATTCGAATTTAAATAGTTCGCTAATATTCCCCTCTGGCATTGAGGAGGCTAAAATTGTTTATGTAAAAGTTATACGAAAATAGATAGGTGTGAATGCATAAATACAAACACACACATTATGTATATATATATATATGTGTGTGTGTGCGCGTGCGTGCGTGCGTGTGTGTGTGAAGGACAAGCAAATACAATCGTATATTCTTCTATTCAGTCCCTACCCCTGGAAAATACAATTTCATGTGTGTGTCTGTGTGTGTGTGTATATATATATATATATATATATATATATACACACACATTTTACATACACATTATATATATATACATACACATTTTATATATATATATATGTATATATATATAGTAAAAAATTGAACGGGAACAAAACAGAGAGGCAGTACGAACAAAGGTTTATTAGTTTCACGCTCTTATACACACACATTTATACACACACATTTTACATACACATTATATATATACACACACATTTTATATATGTATATATATATATATATATATATATATATATATATATATATATATATGTATATATATATATATATATATATACACACTCATTTTATATACACATATATATAGTATATATACACACACATTTTATATACACATATATATAGTATATATTTTATATACACATATATATATATATACACACATTATATATATATATATTATATACATATAATGGCGGTGGATTGGCAGTATCGGTAGAGTCGGACGCCATGCTTTCCAGCATAGTTACGTCCCTTTACGATCTGAGTTCAAATCCCGCCGAGGTTGACTTTGCCTTTCATCCTTACGGGGTCGATAAAATAAAGTACCAGTAATGCACTGGATAATTGCTGGCCTTGTGCCTAATGTAGAAACAATTATATATATATATATCAGCTAACACGCTACAGCTGGGAATTATTTGACTTATGTTTCGGTATTTATATCTCCACGGGTGTAAGAAATAAATTTCATTTAAAAACAACATTACTTGTATAAAAATCGATAGGTGGCATTACAATTTTTAAAATAATTGTTTCTACTTTTGGCACAAGGCCAGCAATTACCCAGTACATTACTGATACTTTATTTTATCGACCCCGTAAGGATGAAAGGCAAAGTTAACCTCGGCAGGATTTGAACTCAGACAATAAAGGGCCGTAACTCTTTGCTTGCAAAGCATGGCGTCTGACCCTCTACTGATACTGCCAAATAATGTCCTGAAGATTTTAAAGGAAAATAACATTGAAACGTAGCTTTAAAATACATAGTTTGTGAATAATTGTTTCTACTTTTGGCACAAGGCCAGCAATTGCCCAGTGCATTACTGGTACTTTATTTTATCGACCCCGTATGGATGAAAGGCAAAGTTAACCTCGGCGGGATTTGAACTCAGAATGGCAAGGGCCGTAACTCTATGCTAGAAAGCATGGCGTCCGACCCTCTACCGATACTGCCAATCCACAAGACAGTAAGAAAATAACAGAAAGAAAAAAATAAAAGGATTAACGAATGGCGAAAAATAATGACATCGTATTTATAAAAATATATTGAAATAAATATATAGATTAATTAAATGAACTCGTAATACTAAAGCTCTTGGGAAAAATCATTAACACGTTCTTTGAATAAAAAAAAACAAGATCAACTAAAAATGATGAATAATAGAACAGCTTACACCTCCAATTTCTTGAGTCACGAATCACCCGTCATTAATGACATCATAGAAAAAAATTAATTAAAATGCGTCAAATTTTTTTTTTAATATAACATCAACCTTGTTAACCTTATCTAACAAGCAATTATCCCAGTGCATTACTGGTACTTTATTTTATCGACCCCGCAAGGATGAAAGGCAAAGTTAACCTCGGCGGAATTTGAACTCAGACCATAAAAGGCCATAACTCTATGCTGAAAAGCTGGTAGTCCGACCTTCTATCGATACTGCCAATTCAATAATAATAATTGTTTCTACTTTAGGCACAAGGCCAGCAATTTGGGAGTGAAGGGAAAGTCTGTTAAATCAACCTCAGTGCGTTACTGGTATTTTAATTTATGAAGTTAATATTATTATTGTTAATAATTGTTTCTACTTTTTGGCACAAGGCCAGCAATTTCCCAGTGCATTACTGGTACTTTATTGTATCGACCCCGTAAGGATGAAAGGCAAAGTTAACCCAATTATAAGGCAGTGGATGTGTTGAATGAAATACATTGCAGTATTTCGTAAAAGTCTTCGAGGTTCCGAGTTCAAATCCTGCCGAGGTTAGCTTTGCTATTCATCCTCATGGGGTCCATAAAATAAAAGTACCAGTAACGCATTTGGGTCAATTTAATCGACTTTATCCTTCCCTTCAAATTGCTGGCCTTGAGCCAAAAGTAGAAACGATTATTACGTTCGTTTTCTATAAAGAGTATATATAATTAAAATAAGCAAACAACAACATCAAAACATAAAAGTGGTGATTGAGTTTAATAAGGAACTGTTAATGGTGGTTTCAGTAGTGGTGGTGGTGGTAGTGGTGTTGGTGATGGTTGGTGGTGGTAGTAGTTGTGGTGATGGTTAGTGGTGGAGGTGGTGGTGCTGCTGATTGTGGTGGTGATGATGATTGTGGTGATGATGGTTGTGGTGATGATGGTTGTGGTGATGGTGGTGGTAGAGAAATGTTTCTAAAATCGTACACCAGAAGAGGAAGAAGATGAAATAAAGATTTTTATAATTCAAATCGACTTTCCATGGATATCAGCAACTAATGATTTCATTCGCTAATAAGCTTAGAAATTGACACTTAATCTTCTTGGAGATTTTCAGCAGGATTACTCTTTCCATTGTCTATTCTTGCGTGTGGATAATAAAAAAAAAAAGTAATATCCGGTGAAGGAAGAATTCCAAGGATCATAGCACGATGTTTCCCCCATAACGAAACTAAGTAATATGAATAACGGGAAAGCTTAGATTCTAGATCTACCAGTTGTTGCTAACTAATTTTAGACATATTCCATTCTAATAGAGCATTTGACTAATACTTTAATGGTTTTTAGTATTGTT
>OZ024753.1:34678949-34696449 GCA_964016885.1 Eledone cirrhosa
AGTTTTATGTAGGGTGCTTCTGGACCGTCTGCTGACACACACTGCAGATTGTGTTCTTCCTGAAAGTCAATCTGGTTTTCGTGCTGGACGCGGCACTACTGATATGATCTTTTCAGCAAGACAGCTCCAGGAGAAGTGCATGGAACAAGGCTTGGATCTGTATCAGGTTTTTGTCGATCTGACAAAAGCTTTCGATACTGTTAACAGAGATGCATTATGGAAGGTTCTCCAGAAACTTGGTTGCCCTGATAAGTTCCTTGCTTTAGTTAGGTCTTTCCATGACGACATGAAGGCTTGGGTTAATGTCGGAGGTAACATGTCGGAGCCTATCTCAGTAAAAAATGGAGTGAAACAGGGGGATATTCCAGCACCGACCCTGTTTGCCATATACTTTGCAATGGTTTTCTGTATTGCATTCAAGAATTGCGAGCATGGTGTTTACATCCGATATCGAACCTCAGGCAGCATATTTAACATCAGGCGCTTTGCTGCAAAGACAAAAGTATTTACATCAATCATAAGAGACCTCTTGTATGCAGATGATTGCGATCTTGTAGCGCACACAGAGAGTGATATGCAGCACATTTTGAATACATTTTCTGACGCTTGCACTGCCCTAGGATTGACTGTCAGTCTCAAGAAAACCGTCGTCATGTACCAACCTGCCCCTGGTAAGCAGTACACTGAACCAAATATCTATGTGTATAGTAAACGACTTGGAGTGGTTGATCAGTTTGTCTACCTGGGAAGCACTGTCAATCGATACAGCAACCTTGACAGTGAAATCTCACTTAGGATTAGGAAAGCAAGTGATCCTTTCGGAAAGCTAGAAAGGCGACTCTGGGGTCGGCGAGACATATGCAGGAGGACAAAGGTAAAGGTGTACAAGGCATGTGTGCTCTCTTGTCTTCTTTATGCCTGCGAGACCTGGGTCACATATCGACACCACCTTAAGCAATTGGAGCGGTTCCATCAGATGTGTCTCAGACGGATCCATGGCGTTCACTGGAGGGACCATATCAGTGATGTCGAGATTTTGGAAAGCTCTATGTGTGACAGTATAGAAGCTCTTGTGCTTAAGCAACGACTCCGTTGGAGTGGTCACCTTGCCAGGATGAAGGATTCTAGAATACTAAAACAACTCTTTTATGGAGAGTTGGTTAAAGGAAAACGACCGCCACATAAACCAAAAGAGAGGTATAAGGATTCCTTGAAAGACGCTAACATCTCTGCTGATACATGGGAAAATATTGCTGCTGATCGTAATAAATGGAGAAAGACTGTATATGAGGGAAAAGTTGCCTTTGAGGCATCTCGAATCGCATACGAGAAAGTAAAGCGGGATGTGAGGAAGGGCATTGCTGTTGCACTTCCAGACGGCGAGGGTCCGCCTATGGTGCTGACATGCAGCGTCTGTGCGAGACTCTGCCTAAGCAAAGCTGGACTCGAAAGTCATCTTCGCAGTCATAAAGTAAGACCAGTGGTTGACTACCAGGCTGCTGTTGGAGATGCTACTCATCATGCTTGCCAAACATGTGGTGGAAAATGTAAATCAGCAGGAGGGCTCAAGCGACATGCAAAAGTACATGAACTCCAACCACAGCCGACTATTCCCAGTGAATGTTTTGGTTGCCGACTCTGTGCAAGACATTTTAGATCATTGGCTGGGCTAAAAAGCCACATTCGATCGCAGCGCTGTTAGTTGCTATCGTGTGTGTGTATAGATATGTCTATGTGTGTGCGTGTATGTGTATATATATATGTATATGTATATTATTATTATTGTTGTTGTTATTAATGTATATATGTGTGTGTGTATATATGTATATGTATGTATGTGTGTATATATATATATATATATTTTTTTTTTTAATTAATTTATTTATTTATTTATTAATTTTTTTTTCTCCTCGTGCAATGGCCATACTCGATAACGAGGGGGCAGCCATCATGTATGTATGTATGTATGTATGTATGTATGTATGTATGTATGTATGTATGTATGTATGTATGTATGTATGTATGTATGTATGTATGTATGTATGTATGTATGTGCTTCCATTCACATATGCATGTAACGTACTGTATCTTGTCAATGTATGCGTGTTCGAAACTGTTTTCATTAAATCTGTGATGGACAAGTTTGCGTTATTCCATTATTACTATTTTATCGTCGAATTTTAGCCATGGAAGGTAATTTCGTCAACGCAAGGAAAGTATATTTATTGTTTGTAAAATAATTTTCTTCATCTATTTCTTCAAATTGTCATATTTTTTGTTCATACCTCTAGAATTTCCTATTCTTAAATCTTCCTTCTTATATCTATATTTTACTGCTTAGTTTGATATTCTTTATGGTTTCCTTTTGACATTTTTTTTCGCGTCTGTTGTGGTTATCAACATCATCATAATCATCAACATCATTATTATTATTATTATTATCATTATCGAGGGATGATTGGCTGTATCGGTAGAGCGTCAGACAAAACACTTTGTAGTATTCATTCCGACTCTTTACGTTCTGAGTTCAATTCCTTTCATCTTTCCGATGGCGATAAAATAAAGTATCAGCCAAATATAATCAACTTTATCTTTACCCCAAATTTTTAGCTTTATGCCTAATTTAGAAATTAATATTAGCTCAGCAATCCTGTAAATTGGTTGAAAAACTGGGGCAGAGAGAGGTCTAATATATGATTGAAGGATTCACATTTCTCCGAGTTAGATTTTACCTTTGAAGGGGAATACTGGAAAGTAGTCTCGCTTTTTTGTTAGGTGTTATAATTAACAAAAACATACAATATTAACAAATTTATTCAACAACAACATAATCACCATCATTAGAAATAATCTTTGCCAATCTAGAAATAATCTTTGCCCATCTAGAGATAAGCTTTTTTTCCCTTGATAAAAAAACAATGAAATTCATACAACATGCAAAGCCAAATGTGATTTTTTAAATATTCTTGTTCGCCTATGAGCTATCTGAAATAGAGAAAATCAAAATACGACTTTCCCCAACGAAAGGGAGTTGAACTGATGCTGAGATAGATATTTGACCTCGGAAAATACAAATTTTGTGTTTTCACCATTTTAAAGTAATCTTCTTAAATATATGACATCACTATCCTGTACCCCTAATATATCTCCACAATCGATAAGTAATCTCCGAGGCTTGTTTCATTCATTTATATTATGTCCAAAACAAATTGAGACCTTATTTTGTTTTTTAAAGGATTGAATCCCTACATATATATTCACATATATACAAATATGCACATATATACATATACGCACATATATACATATTTGTATATACATATATGTATGTGTATATGTGCGTATATGTATATATGTGTGTATATGTATATATGTGTATATGTGTATATGTATATATGTATATATGTGTATATGTGTATATGTATATATGTGTATATGTGTATATGTATATATGTGTATATGTGTATATGTATATATGTGTATATGTATATATGTGTACATGTATATACATATATATATATTTGTATATACATATATGTATGTATATACATATACACACATGTACAAGTACACATATATATACATATACACATATATACAAGTACACACATATATACATACATACATATATATATATACATGGTGGTTGCCAACTCGTTTTCGAGTACGGCCACTACTTTATACCCATGTAGGAGAACGCCTACCGATGCGCTGAACGAGTGTGACTTTTTAGTCCAGCCAGCGACTTGAAAACTCCGGTACAAACACTACACTTGTCACAATTATTGACACATAGTGCTGGGCCCATGGTACCATGTGATGACATGTGCAGAGAGATCTCCAGATATAAAGCAATGCCTGCGCCGTGAAGCTTTTATAGTTAGCAAAGGCACTGCACAAAGCCAGTCCCACTCTCTTAACCAAGATGATATTTACCAAAAGAAGAACAAGTCAACATCATTGGATACCATCAAGGTTGCAGGTGTTATATCAGAGTTTTCCTTCTCCTAGAATTCTGCATTGACAAAGGCTAAGGGGTCATCTCTCCCGGTGATTTTGGATGGCCATTGACTCTTAAGAGCTCCTTTGCCCTTTGACAGGTTTTGTTTTTAGTCCTGCAGGATGTCCAAAGTCACCCTCCTCACCAAGAAACCTTGGTGGGGTTGACAGTTTAGTCGCCAACGACCCGACCATGAGACAGGTTGTACTGAGATACATGTTACCAGTAGCACCAGCTGGTGACCTGACATATATATACATACACGCATATATACATACACACATATATACATACACTCACACACACTTATATACATACACACACATATATATACATATTCACAAATATACATGTATGTATATATATATATGTAGATACATACACACACACATATATATATATACTTATACACACACATATATATATATACATACACACATATATATACATATTCACAAATATACATATATGTATATATATATATATGTAGATACCTACACACACATATATATATACTTACGCATATATATATACATACACACACATATACATATTCACAAATATACATATATGTATATATATATATGTAGATACATACACACACACATATATATATATACTTCTACACACACTTATATACATACACACATATATATACATATTCACAAATATACATATATGTATGTATATATATACTTATACACACACTTATATACATACACACACATATATATACATATTCACAAATATACATATATGTATATATATGTAGATACATACACACACACATATATATAGTTATACACACATATATACTAAGGCAAAATTTAAAACAATCGTTAAGAAGTAAAAACATTTAACACTAACATTCTAAGAATGCATGTCATGTGCAATCATATTTCTCCAAAAATATAGCAAAAAGCGCTGAAGAATGAAAAAAAATTAAACCAATGAAATGATAATTATTTTCCCTTAAGAAATAATAATTTCGATATAATTTTTTTTATCGTAAATTAGCTAATCAGAACATGGATCGCTATTGGCTTTTGAATATGAAATTCATTGAGAGAAGTTAATATTCCAAGGCAAGTAAAGATAATTCCAATAATTTTTGGCGAAAGGGTAAGTCGATTAAATCGGCCCCACTGCATTACTGATACTTTATTTATCGACCCCGTAAGGTGCAATCATATACTTCCAGTCGCTTTACACCAATGAAACACGGGAATACAAACGAATCTACCTGAGGAGCCTCCAATTTTAGTTGAAAAAAATATTATATCCTCTCGAATCATTTTAAGATCTTGCAGTAACGCTCGACTATGCTTCGCAGATGAGATTTAATAAGACTGAAATGTGCTTAGAGTTGTCACCATACTTCTGAATACAAAACTTACTTCCAACTGCATTTTACATTAATTTTAATAAATTTAAATTCCAGGGATTTTCCCTGTCTTTCTTACCCAGGATTAATAATTCAAATAAGGATTTTTCTTTCCTTATTATTAGTCAAAGTGTAATCAATATTTGCTGGCTCACTATATTATATAACTAATGACTTCCTTTTGCATTTATTACTATGTGATTATATTAATGTTATATTTGTTATTCTCATTTTATCTTCGTGCAATAAAGTGATAAGAACCTTTGCCAGTCACGTGATGCACTTTTATTTCGATATTTTAGAATATTTTTTGTTCTAATTTTCCAGAAAGGGTTTTCTCGATTTTCCTCTTTGGGTTCAATAACACAACTTTAATGAAGCTAACATAACATTTCGCATAATACACACACACACCTCTCTATATATATTGTCCAAATTATTAGCGCGGGGGGTGGGTGGGGGGAGAGATATATATATCGATTCGTCTTTTAAAGAAATTTGAAAATATGTTGACCTTTTTGACAAGCCGCCACAATGCAGATGAACTATAAATAATAGTCGGATCGGATAAAAATACCCCTGGAAATTGAAAAAAGTGGACAGCACCGCTTGCGCTGGTTAGATTCCGATAGGCGGTTTTGTACACCTTTTCCCGTCTCTAGAGATGTTTTACTTAACATTTTCTTTATATATTGAGATCTCTTTCTCTTGTTTGTAAACCAAAATATACGTTCAGGCATACGCAACTGATTTGCTCCGGAAGATTATCTCGAAGAAGTCTATAGATATATTTGGCAAGTGAAAGAATCTTCAACAATGCAAATTTAATACCTTCTATCTAACTATCTATCTATCTAGTGGCTAATAAAGAAATATATCTATCTATTTGTTTCTCTATCTGTCAATGTATCGATCTATCTAGCTATCTATCTCGTCCTCTATTTTATTCTGTCGTTACTTGGATTAAATTATATGTTGCAGCCATGTCTCTTTCACGAGAGAATATTGCCATAAATGTTGTTAAAGGAAAAGTGTTATGGCTACAAATGGAACTGTTATTGAAAACTGACTTGCTCACAGTTAAGTGATACTCCACCATTATATACTATTGTGTGTTTCGTCACAAAGGCGAACACACTCTCTTTCACACACATACATACACACACCATCTCTCTTTCACCCCTCCCACTCAATAAAAATCAAATCAAAATGGAGTGTTCCCTTTTCACAGTCTTCAATATGGCTCACTCTGGCTGTGAATGCACAGGAAAAGCGATGTGTTCGTAACGTCATCTTTTTCTAGAACGTTTGACGTCTGTTGGCAAAGTCCGGTTTCATTGTTCGTGGGAGTCCGTCATTTCTCTCATAGTATTAACAGAAATACCTACTTACAGAAGAATAACAAGCATAACAAGAACCAGATGAACAATAACTATAATAAATTAATACTATGGAAATAGATTTTAATGAAGGAAAAAGAAATAACCTTTGTTTCGTTTTTTTTCTCTCAGTTTTTAAAAAAAAAACAAAGATGTCGATAATCTTAATACCTAACCTTTCAGAAATAAAGACCACTACATCAACAACACCAATAACAACAGAAACATCGGGATTTGTTTTCTCTTTCTGATGTTTGTCTTTGTGAAACAACAATATTTTAAACTTTCCACTGGTGTATATCGCCTAATTTTCTGTATTTTCAGTTATTCTATATAAATGTTTTCTAACTGTGACATATACTAAAACATTAAATATAAACAATAACTATTCATGTGTGTGTCTTTTTCTTTTATCGTTTATTATGTTTTTAAATACGTTAAAAGTCTTCTTAAGTCTCATCTGTCTTACTGGTTAGTCAGAGTGGAAAGGGCAATAGCCATGACCTTTTCAGGACTCCGGAAACCATTAGAGGGAGAAGGAGCAGACGATATAGTCGAACTGGAGACGGCCGAAATAATTGCAACAGAATGGATTTTGCTAAAGTTATTCAAAGACACCATGGATCCACATCTGGAAAGCTTCGCTCCAGGCCACATACCTGGGTAAGGTTCTTACGGAAGACAAGCAGTTGCCTATACAATTTTCTCTATATAAGGATTTCCTCTTTATGTCACCAATGTTGTCCAAAGAATAACATTGGTAAATATAGTGGTTATATATATATATATATATATATATATATATATATATATATATTATATATATATATGATCCTCAATAAATATGATAATGATTTCTTTATTAACCACAAGGGTTTACATAAAGTAGACATTAAGGACAGTGCAGGACAATACAGGACGGTACAAATGGGCATTTCTGCGTGTAAAAAAACAAAAAAAAACAGAGGGTGTAACAAAAAATAACAATGAAAAATTCCCCAATAGGGGGGAGACTTCGGAGGGACATTTGTGGAGAGAGCCCAGTAAAAAGTCACAATGACCCTGACCACCAAGGCAAGTGCCCTCTCCCAGTTTTCCACCTTTAATTTACAGATATATACTCAGAGTAGGCCCATTCACTCGGGCCATTCTTGCTTCTCTCACCCATCTTTCAACAAAATGCTGGGAAGAGAGCACTTCCCTCTCTACTCTGATTTTCCTTTTCAAATGAAATTTGAAAAAGTCAATCAGAGCATCATGATAATGAAAGGGTTAAAGTTGCATTTGACAACTTACAAACATATTAAAAATGAAGAGCTTCTATCTATGCGGCATTGGAAAGCTCACTTGGTGCTAAATTTAAAGTACTTTATTTATCATCATCGTTTAACGTCCATGTTCCACGCTTGCATGGGTTTGGACGGGAGTTTTCCCACTTGAGGCAAGAGTGGTTGTCTTGCTCGCATAGGACTGTCTGGCAGGTATATATATATATATATATATATATATATATATATATATAACGAAGGAAATGTGGTAGGGAACCAGGTGGACCATAACGCACCAAAGTACTCAATACTTGGGGTAGTAGAGTGGGTAATAGGAACCAGTAAGACCCCGACGGCTGAGCTCAAGCCGTTTCGACGGCTAATTCTGGACGGAATTAGCCGTCGAAACGGCTTGAGCTCAGCCGTCGGGGTCTTACTGGTTCCTATATATATATATATATATATATGACGGAGTTTTCATATACGAAATAAAGTTCAGACATGTTAAGTTTACGTAATTGTATTTATTACATTATACGTATTTCAATGACATGGTTGGTATTAACAGGCACCGGTGTGACATTTTCAGTCGCTGTCATGATTCTGTAATTGTCAAAATAAAGGGACATTTTCAACATATGTACAACAAAGAACCATGTAACAAATTTCTGCAGGGAACGTTAAGTCCATAAAAGTAATGAATCTACTGGCATAAGCATTTCTTATTCGATGTTTCTTATAATGTCGTTTGGGTAAATAATATATTTACCCAAATTTGGAAATATGTATTTAGAATAGAATTCGTATTGTGGTCTAAATCACAATGGAAATCTTAAATTGTTGTCACAAGGACGCTATATATCACGAAACGAATGGTTGTAAACTCACATCGACAATAACTTGCTTTTACACATGTAATTCTGGAGGGGCTAAACCATCTCTAGGATAATTTTATATAGTTTCATAGTTTATTTTCCTTTAAGAAATTCTATAACACCAACCGCTATGCAAATCTTTCAACTCTCTCTTTACAACCCATCAAATTTTGAGACAACGGTTTTATTATGTAGTTGTGAAGTAAAGTGTCTCCGACATGACATGCTGTAGAAGTTATTTCAATATAAAATAAACATTTCTATAATCTACAAACATATTGAGTACCTTTTTAAACTGGTCATTTCCTGATATCCGTGCTAAGTAAATCTGCTAAGTCATGCTTAGCACGTTTAGCGATTTGGGACTTGTCCCTTGTTATATACCTCCGAAGAAGAGATTTTATCTCGAAATATCAGGGCAGATAAAATAAATAAGGTTACACATAACATCTTGTTTCGTTCATTTCGCATTGTTGTGACCTTCAAACTCCAAACTACACACACACACACACACACACACACACACACACACACACACACACACACACACACACACACACACACACACACACACATATATATATATAAAATAAAACAATGATGAATGGTTACATTACTACCACAGAGGTCCGACGAGCCATTGATTGCAAAGTCGAGCTAGATCGATACAGGCTGAACCTTGAGCTGATAAATAGCGAAACGCGCGTCACCATCCAATAAATTTAATGAAGGGGTAACCATTCATCCTTGTTTTATTTTATTATACTAATCACTGTCTAGCTCTACATATCGAGGTGAACTTAAACATCGAGTGCCCACCCGGCTGAACCTACAGCAATTCCGCGTTACACTCCCTGGATATATATATATATATATATATATATATATATATATACGATATATTAACAAATGGAAACTATATTTATAAAACCATATTTATTTCATTATACATATTTCAAGGACACCAAGTTAAATTATGGTGTGCTTTCATCAGATAAAATATAATATAGAAACTGATCTATATTTATAAAACTGATTTATAAAACTGATCTATATTATATTTTATCTGATGAAAGCACACCATAATTTAACTTGGTGTCCTTGAAATATGTATAATGAAATAAATATGGTTTTATAAATATAGTTTCCATTTGTTAATATATCGTATTTTTACTCCAATAATTTGTTGAGTGCTTTATATCAGTTATAAAAATATTTGCTTGTTGTATCCCAATAATTTAAATAGAACTTATATATATATATATATATATATTAGTAAATTTGTATTCCAATGTTACTAAGTAGTTGCATTGGATGGAGTCAACCGACGTCAGAGATTGCTCAACGTATAATAAAGTGTTTTAAAATCCGGAGAAAATATGGAGAAGAAGTTTATGAAATGGAAATGCGGGTATAAAGAATTTATACCCGCATTTCCATTTCATAAACTTCTTCTCTCTCTCTCTCTCTCTCTCTCTCTCTCTCTCTCTCTCTCTCTCTATATATATATATATATATATATATATATATATATATATATATATATATATATATTGGAAAATATGTGAAATCCTTGGTTCAGTTAAGTATATTTGAAAAAAAAAGAAAAGAATGACTTCACTCGTAGTTCTAAAAAATTTGATTTAATTTTATATTATAATATTATGAGTTGGTAGATCTAGTATATATATATAGATGAAAGGTATAGAAAGTATTGTAGCAAGAAGCCGACAGTATTCCATATTATATATATATATATCATTTGCTTAATCTTTTCTAAAGAAAAATTGATGGTTTATATATATGTGTGTGTGTGTGTATATATATATATATATAAGAATGTTGGTTGTTGCTATTATTTGTGTTGTTGTTGTTGCTGTTTGTGTCTTGTTTATTGAAATGTATTTTGTTGATAAATGAGCTGCAAAATGTGTTGCTTTGTTTATCTCGACTGGGGGCTGGTTATTGTTGTTGCTATAGCAATAGTTGTTGTTGCTGGTGGCTATAAGAAAAGCGGTTCTGGTGGTGGTGGTGGTGGTGGTGGTCGTAGGGTGGTGGGGTAATATGGGAGAGGTGTGGTAGGTAAATACTCTCATTGTTATTGCTTACTGTATTGACTAGATTAAATAACATTATCATCATGGATTGGCAGTATCGGTAGAGGGTCGGACGCCATGCTTTGACGCATAGAGTTACGGCCCTTGCCATTCTGAGTTCAAATCCTGCCGAGGTTAACTTTGCCTTCCATCCTTACGGGGTCGATAAAATAAAGTACCAGTAATACACTGGGGTAATTGCTGGCCTTGTGCCAAAAGTAGAAACAACTATCATCATCATCATCGTCACCACCATTATGATCGTCATCAAATTTTCATCAGCATCACCACCACCACCACCACCATAATCATCGTCATCATCATCATCATCATCATCCCAACAGCTATATCACCATGTGCATCTATAAGGCAAGCGGCACGATAAATGGTCGGCGTTTCTATCCACGTTTCCTCCATCACCAGAGATACTTTACCCCATTATTTATAGAGATTGAGGTGGTGGATAGGCAGTATCAGTAGAGGGTCGGACACCATGTTTTTGAAGCACAGAGTTACGGCCCTTTACGTTATGAGTTCAAATCACGTCGAGGTTAACTTTGCCTTTCATCTTTACGGGGTCGATAAATAAAGTACCAGTAATGTACTGGGGTAATTGGTGGCTTTGTGCCAAAAGTAGAAAGAATTATATATATATATATATACGATATTAATAGAAACTATATTTATAAAACCATATTTATTTCATTATACATATTTCAAATATGTATAATGAAATAAATTATACATATTTCAAATATGTATAATGAAATAAATTATACATATTTCAAATATGTATAATGAAATAAATATGGTTTTATAAATATAGTTTCCATTTATTAATATCGTATATCTACTCCAAAAACTTGTCGAGTGCTTTATATCAGTTATAAAAATATTTACTTGTTGTATCCCAACAACTTTAAATAGAACTTTTGGATATATATATATATCAATGAAAGGTATAGAAAACACTGCAGCGAAAAGCCAACAGCACTCCATAGTATATAAGTGACTATAGCGTCAAAATGGGAAAAATAGTTAACGTAAGATGTGGGAAAAATAATTCAAACTCATCTCAAAGAGAATCAGGATATAAATTCATCCACAGAATTTAGTGAAATCCAGGGAAAAATCAATAGAGCCTTAACTCATGATAAAATAAAGTTTAAAATACTCATCCTTCAATTTGGAAAAACTTCAAATGCTCTGTATAGTCTTAAAGACTATTTCAGGAAAACTTTCATTGGAGATGGTCACGGTTGGAATTCAATCCTCAGCAGAGCTCAACTCGATAACCAGGATTCTCACAGATTAATATGCCAAAAAGGGAATTTTAAAACAGGCTAGTTTACCATCATGCGTGATTATGAAAAACGCACATGAGAAAAGACATGGCTAGTGACGTCAGAATGAGACGAATGTTTGTTTACAAGAAACAACAGTCAAAAACATTCCGAAAAAAACTCTACAAGGAGGAGTTCAGCAAAAAGCAAATATTATCGCGGTTTTTTATAAAAATAAATAAATATATATATATATATATAATATATATTTATTTATTTATGTATATATACATGTATATATATGTACACACACGCTACATACACACACACACTACATCTACATGCAGGAATATCGGTAGAAGTGGGGGTGGGTGGGGGGAATATTTACTCTATAAATGAATGATAGGATCTTAATTCAAGATAATAGCATGACGTCGTTGAAAGACATGCAAGAATGGAATAATCAAAGATTGGGTTTACGAAGATACGGAAAATAAAATAATTTTGCTAATATAACTAACAGAGAGAGAGAGACGGAGAGAGAGACAGAGAGAGAGAGACAGAGACAGAGAAAAAAGAGAGAGAGAAAGAGGAGAGAGAGAGAGAGAGAGAGAGAGAGAGAGAGAGAGAGAAACAGAGAGAAACAGAGAGGGAAAGAGAGAGAAAGAGAGAGAAAGAGGGAGAGAGGAAAGAGAGAGAAAGAGAAAAAGAGAGAAAGAGAAAAAGAGATAAAGAGATAAAGAGAGAAAGAGAGAGAAAGAGAGGAAAGAGAAATATATATATATATATATATATATATATATATATATATATATATATATAAGTTATTCCGGGTTGAATCGGAGGTAACCACAGTAAGTAAGGTACTCAATACATAGCAGAGTATAAAAGTGTTAATATAGAAGAGCTACAGGACTAGAACTGTTTCATTCGTGAGAAATCATGATTTCTCAAGAATGAGAGAGAGATGGAGAGATGGAGAGAGAGAGAGAGAGAGAGAGAGAGAGAGAGAGAGAGAGAGAGAGAGAGAGAGAGAGAGAGAGAGAGAGAAGGAGAGAGAGTATTGTGTGTGTGTATGAATGCGCTTGGCTTTGTAGTTAGAACGTCTATCTTACAATCACGAGGTTGTGAGGTCGATTCTCAGACCGGGCTTTGCGTTGTGTTCTTGAACAAGAGACTTTATTTCACGTTGCTCCAGTTCACTCAGCTGTAGAAATGAGTTGTGACGTCACTGGTGCCGTCCAAGCTGTATCGGTGATTGTCTTTCTCTTGGACAACATCAATGGCGTGGAGACGGGAAACTGGTATACATGGGTGACTGCTGTATCACGTTTATGTTAGTATTATCACTAACTAGTTGTTATTCATTTATTATCAATAGCAAAGTGAGACATGGAGACAGACGTGCGTTACTGTGGAATAAACAAACAACTTGGAATGAAAATAAATAAGCCCAACAATAAATGTGTCTTTCATTGTCTACCACTGACAATTTTCTATAACGAAATAAAAAAAATGATCTCAGCTAACACAATTTAAAGACATACTTACAAATTTTTTTCTCTAGATCACATGGAATTTTTCCAAAGAAATATTGAGGTCAAAAATGATGTTTTGAATAGTAAACTTTCTTCCTATTCACCTATCTTTCGTCGTGACGACTACTTCCGTTCTAATCATCTGAGAAAGTTCTCCCATTCCCTTAGTTTTTGTTGTCCTTCGTTCTTTTTAATTCATTTTACGAAGCTAAAATTACTTTTGTTGCTAAACTTTCTGCTGTGACTTTGAAAGCCGCTCATGTTCACTCTGTATAAAAATATTATTATAATCTGTGGAGCTAACATTGCTAGTAACTACAGACTGTCCTACTTCCTCTCCCTGATCATACGCCCCATCATTGAAATGTTCCCAGATGTATGTGACAGCACGGAGGACCTCCTCAGCAGAATCGGCGTGAGTAACCGATCTAGGGACCTAACAAACTGCATAATAGGTAGTATGGATGCCGTGTCCCTGTATCCATCTATTGACGTGGATTTTGCTGTGGAGAAATGCGTAGAAATGATCAGTGAGAGCAATGTTGAGTTCCGTGGGATTGATACCAGTGAGCTGGGACTCCTACTTAAACTTACCTATAGTAATAATTACCTAGACACATATGACCTTAGCAACCTGTGCCCTACAAGACCAGCAAGAGGCAGACCAGCAAGAGGCAGACCACCTACCATTACCTCAATGGCCAAGAAAACCCACACAGATAGATGGAACGGGTGGACCAGAGCCATACGGACACCCGAAAAACCACGATGAACTAAAGAAAATGATTGCACATGCGGTGGGGGCCAGCATAAAATTAACCCTTAAGGAACATATGTTAAAATTTAATGGAAAAACATATGCCCAAGAGGAAGGAGCAGCCATTGGTGTTAGCATTGCAGGCGACATAGCTAACTTATTCATGGTATGGTGGGACAGTAGACTTAAACTTAAACTTAAAGAACAATTAGAAGACCCCTTAACCCTGATAATGTACTCCCGCTACGTTGATGATATAAACATCGTAGTTAAAACACCCCCACAGTCAGGAATTAGAGAAAAACACAATGGAAAGCATCCAGCAAATAGCTAACTCCATCCACCAGAGTATTAGAGTTACTATAGACTACCCAAGTAAACACCCCAACCATCGATTACCTGTACTAGACACAGAGCTCTGGTTAGATACCATTAATAACAAAAAACAAATCCTCCATTCCCATTATGCCAAATCCATGACTTCCAAATATCTAATCCACCGAAACTCAGCTGTTTCGGACCATACCAAAATCAACATACTGATTGCGGATTTGGTACGGGTGATGAGAAACGTGTCCCGAATGTGCAACCCGGAAGAACTAGAGAGACACATACAACACTTTATCCACCGTATGCAGTTCTCTGGTTACAATCAGAGAGATAAAATCAGAGTGTATAGAGGAGCCAGAACCAAATGTGAAAAAATGGTAAATAATGACACAAATGGGACCTGCCCCTTGTATAGGAGCAAATTTTAGAATAGAATAGAAAGAACTAGGAATAAGGCTAATAGAATAAACTCATGGTATGATAGCAATAAATACCAGAGTGTAATGTTCATCGATACAACCCCTAGAGGTGAATTAGCTTACAAATTTAGAAGGGCCCTATATAAACATAAACTCAATATTAAGATAGTAGAAAGACCAGGTACCTCCGTAAAAACATTATTAGCAAGACATACCCTTTTCAAGGACCCCCTGTATAAATAAGAAATGTATAACCTGTAAATTAAGCCCCCATATTAACTGTAAAACTAGAAATGTAGTATATAGCATAAGATGTACTGAAGGACAATGTAGAGACAAAAATATAGTGTACATAGGTGAGACAGCTCGTAGGGTAGGGGAACGGTTAAATGAACACTGGCGAGACCTTCAAGGTAGTAAAGAATCATCTGTGCTCTACCAACATGCTAAAATGGAACATAAGGGTAAATTAGAGAACATAGAAAAAATAAAAATAGAATCTACACACAGAAAAGACGCAATGTTTAGACAAATCACAGAGGCAATAAACATAAAAGAATTACAACCAAAATTAAATAGAAAATATGAGTGGAACAGCAACATCACAACTTACAATTAAGGACAAAGTGAAAATACACACACACATAGAACAAACAACCAACCTGTAACATGTAAATAAACAAATAAACAAACAAATATAAACACAAACACACACAGACACCCGGATGTGGCGCATGCGCAGACTGAGCACACAACACACACACAGAAACAAGATGGCGTAGGACAGAACAAAGGAGAGGCACAAAAACAAAGAAAAGAATCCCCAGTCACTGAAGAGGTCACAGAATGTGTGACGAAAGAACTTTGACAATATATAAACAACCATCTGGTTGTGGAACCAACCAACCAACCGGAAATTTATAAATTCCTAAATTTATAAATTTATTATAATAAATTGAAGTGAAAGCAACTGGTGCGTGTGTTTCTTATTGGCAACATGACCCTCCCAAAGTATAACATTATTATTAATATTATATAAAAAGGACTGACAGTGGTTTGGGAGGGTCGTTTGAGCGCTGGACAAATACATAGCAGTATTTGTTACAGTTCTTTATGTTTTCAGTTCAAATCCCACTGAGGTTAGCTTTACCGCTCATTCTTACGGGGCCGATAAAATAACGTACCAGTTATGCACTAGGGGCGATTTAATTGCCTTTCTTGTCAACTTCCATTCTACCGAACTCGATAAATGAAAGTACCAGTTATGTACTGGATTCGATGTAATCGATGTTTCCTTCCTTATAAATTGGTGAATTGGCAAAATAGTGAAAGCGCCGGACAAAATGTTCCTTCGCATTTGGTTATAGTCGTAGGGGGGTGGGGGTAGTGACAACCAACGTGTCTTGCGTATTTTAAATGTGGTGAAGCCCATGCCATCTCCAAGTCTTAAAGACGAGAAAGAGATAGAGGAAGAATTAACCCCGGAAGTACTTTTTTTTTTTTATCTACCTCGAAAGGAGGAACGGTAAAGGTTGAAATCGACGGGATTTGAACACAGACAGCCGAGACAAATACCGCAAAGTATTTTATCTGTTCTAATGACTGCCAATTCTCACTGGCAGACCTGTCAACTCTCCCCGTCCGACGGGCAGATTTCTCACCCACTTGGGGTGAGTGAGTGATAGATATCTATCTACTCTTGTCAAAATGGGTATAGCTTTCATTATGTAAAATCTTACCATTTTGCCTCATAGAAATGAGGCAAAATGGTAAGATTTTGGGACTCCCCGTTTGGGTTTTTAGAGGATAGCAAGTCTGCACTGGCCTTGTGCCTATACTAGAAATCATTATATTACACATACCATGTTGATAATAAAATAATCATTTTAGTACATCTTCAACATTTTTTCATTAATTAATTTCAATGCAATGTATTTCATTAGTAATGTTGTCACGAAGGAGTTCAACGTAGAGTCGAACTATATGGTTTTTTATTTTAACGTTTGTCAGATTTTTATTTAAAGTGAATGCGTCTGCCGTTAATTTGATTTTTATTACATTAGAGTGTTTGCAAATACTAACCGGTTGCAAATGTTAGCGATGACATAATAGTGAGCAGTACAATTAATAAAATAACCTAGTGCATTGATTACAGTTAGTGTTCGACATTT
>OZ024753.1:34708130-34715630 GCA_964016885.1 Eledone cirrhosa
CGTCGGTTTCGATGATGACTGTTCAAAAGAACAGCATGTTTCTGAAATTAACATACACGTGTACTTGTTTCCACTGTTTGATATTGCTCCAGACTTTAAGTAAAGTTTTACTATTCCATCCGTTTCACTTTCGAGGCGAAACTTATGTTTTTCCTGTGGGATTTTGATGTCGGAAAGTACTCGTTTGTCAGTTAACCCTCTCTTCAACTGTCAGCCTAAGGACAGCCAAGTGGGAACCTGGAGTCCACGGGTGGGTGGGGACACAGAAAATGAGTAATTTACGATGATTCTGAAGGCCATATTCGTTGGAGACGGGTGTAATTATAGACATTTACTAAAATAGTTAAGCCGAGTGTGATAACTGTTTCTAGCAGCAATTTGGGGGGTGGAGAAAGTAATTTATATTGACCCCAGTACTTGACTGGTACTTTATTTTATTGACCCCGGGAGGATGAAAGGCAAAGTTGCCCTCGGCACAATTTGAACTTGGTGTTTTCTCCAGCCGTAGAAAACCTGCCAAACAGTCCTATGCGAGTGAGACACGGTCACCCGATCAATCTTGCCTCAGTGGAACAATTCCCGTCTAACCCATGCTAGCGTGGAAGATAGACGTTAAACGATGATGGTGATGAATGTAAATAACAGAAACAGACAGCACAAAACACTTTGTTTGATGCTCTAACGATTCTGTTAGTTTGTCGCCTTAAACTGAGTGTAATAGTAGAACTCTACCACAATAAGACGAGTGTAATAATAATTTCTGATTTAGGCATAAAGCCAACAATTTTGGGGAGGGGAAAATCAATTAAATCGACCCCAGTGCATTACTGGTACTTTATTTTATCGACCCCGTAAGGATGAAAGGCAAAGTTAACCTTGGCAAGATTTGAACTCAGAACGTAATGCGCAAAGCATTGTGTCTGACGCTCTACCGATACTGCCAATCCACCGCCCTAAAGTGTAATAATGGTTTTTTTATATAGGCACAAGGTCAGCAATTTTGTGAGGGAGGAAGAAGTCGATTAAATCGACCCCAGTGCGTGACTGGTACTTTATTTTATCGACCCCGGAAGGATGAAAGGCAAAGTTAACCTCGGCGGGATTTGCACTCAGATCATAAAGGGACGTAACCCGTAAAGTGTAATAATACAAAAGAAAAAAATACCGGCCTTTATTTCAATATTATTCAATAAATAATTAAAATTAATCAAAGTAAATTAGAGTTATAACAACGTCTATATGAATAAAGAAACGGAAACTGAAGAACTGAATATAACAAGAGAAAATAATTATATTTGAATTACCTTTAGCTTGAAATACATCCATACGTAGTTATGTATCCCGAAGTAATAGATACTTGACAAAAAATTGACGTTCTGAGGCAATAAAAACCTCAATGAAAATGTTTTTAAGTGGGATAAGAATAAATAAAAGAAAATTTAAACCGATTCTTGAACGTCCATTCGATTATAGATACGAGTGTGTTTCACACGAAATATCTTAACACATTTACGAAGAACAGGGGTATATTACAAACGTAACGTCAACTGTAACATACGACACGTGTGTGTATGTATGTATGTCTGTGTGTACGTACGTACCAATTCTGAACTCCAAAATTAGAATACGTTTAACTCTATTGATATTGTTATTGACGGTGCCTATATAAGAAACCATTATTGACGGCACTGAGTTCAAATTCCGCCGAGGTTAACTTTACCTTTCATCGTTACGGGGGTCGATAAAATAAAGTACCAGTCACGTACTGGGGTCGATTTAATCGACTGTCCCCTTCCCCCAAAAATTGCTGACCTTGTGCCTATATAAGAAACCATTATTGACGGCACTGAGTTCAGATCCCGCCGAGGTTAACTTTGCCTTTCATCCTTACGGGGTCGATAAAATAAAGTACCAGTAATGCACTGGGGGTAATTGCTGGCCTTGTGCCAAAAGTAGAAACAGTTATTATTGACGGCACTGGTCCACCAGGAACAAAAATAATAATTCAAATAAATTAAATTAGGGCTCCTTACAGTGTCTATGTGGAAAGATGAACGGAAATTAAAGAACCCTGAAGATAAAGTTTGATAAAGATAATATAACGAGTGGTTTAAAGCGGTTAGCCGGAATCTGGCAGATACAAGGTTCGATTCCTCGTAGTGGACGATAGCAATTTCTTTTTCCGTCTCTAAGGGTCATCACCCTATTTTATAGCATCTCACTGCATGAGTACACCACTCTTTATATTCATTTTATCCTCTCACTGCTTTTTAAAAGCCCTTGTCAGGGCATTCTTCTAGGAGAAGGATGTAGTCTATGGAACACCCAACTGATTTAGAAGTCGACTTTAAGTAGGAGCAATAACCTTAAGAAAGACATGAACATCACCACATCATTTTGTATTGAACATTTTGAAAGTAGGTTTATAAGTCTGAATTTTCATAAGATTTTCGCAGTTGTCTTAGTGGCCTAGCGGTGGAGATCCTGGTCTTGGGTTCAAACTTCATCAGTTTTTATTTTACATCCCATAGAAAAAAAGAACTGGAAAGGTTTACCGAGAAACCTACTCCCGACCAGAATCGAAACTCAGACCAGTATCACCACAGTCTATGATTCCTTCCACTAGGCCGCCGAGACAGCTACAAAAGTATAATGAAAGTTAATAACTATAAACCTACTTTCAAAATCAAAGTTTAAAAGATGTGGTATCCTTCATGGCTTTCCTAGATCTATTAATCATATTTAGGGTCGACTTGTCAATCTTCTGGCACTTTGGTAACAGCCCTATTATTCCTGTGTTTAACTGTTGAAGTAATTTAATTTAATTATTTTAACATACACACACACACACACACATATATATATATATATATATATATATATGTGTGTGTAGTTTAGAAAGCCACAACAATGCAGATGGGAAATCTCGAGGTAGGAAGTGAGTGAGAAATAGGAGAAAAGTGAAAATTGAGAGAAATGAAAACAAAACAAAGGTAGAAGGGTTACCGTAGTGGAGATTTAATCCCAATATTTCGGGCTCACGCCCATCAACTTTCTCCGGCTTAGCCTGTCCCCCCCCCTCCCTTTTGGAACTTTCCCCCGTTGATGGGCGTGAGCCCGAAATATTGGGATTAAATCTCCACTACGGTAACCCTTCTACCTTTGTTTTGTTTTCATTTCTCTCAATTTTCACTTTTCTCCTATTTCTCACTCACTTCCTACCTCGAGATTTCCCATCTGCATTGTTGTGGCTTTCTAAACTACATATTTTACACATTTCAAAATGCTTCAAGCAAACTTTAACACCCTCTTATATATATATATATATATATATATATATGTGTGTGTGTGTGTGTGTGTGTGTGTGTGTGTGTGTGTGTGTGTGTGTGTATTCTTTTAGGAGAAGGCAACTCAGGAAACTGGGATAACTCCGACATAAAACCTGCGGCTCAGCAGTTACCGATGATGTTGATCTTTTCTTTTTTCGGGTTGTAGCTACTGTCGCTCAGAGAGTGGGATTGGCTCAGTGCACTGTCTTTCCTCACTTAAAAAATTGCACGATAGCTTACTTGATAATTATTAATAATGTTACATCGTGCAATGGCCATACTCGATATCGAGGGGGCAGCCATCGTGTATGACGTAGGTCTGGAGTTGCCGACTACTAAATTTTACTCCCAAGACATTGAATTGTCAAACCTAGTCTATATCACAATTGGCCAAACATACACAGAAAGCTCGCATTCTACTCTACTGCAATGACATCTGCTCCTCGGATCTGATTGACCTCATGCCACCTTCATTCAAGCATCCTACCTCACTCATCTTTCTACCTCCCATCTCCCATATTGTGTCCAATTCCTCAGGCCATGCACTGAACACCACGCCCAGTCCTTCTTCTCGAAATCATCACCTCTCAGGGGTCCTTTCCCTACATATGTCTTTCATGAAGGAGTCCCTATGTTAACAGTTTAAACTGAACACAGGAGAGCTTGCAAAGGTCATAACTTTAAAAAAGAGATGACACAAAATTCGCTAATTCAAAGTGAATTAAATATAAGACGCAACATGTCTACCGTTTTATGTGTCTATATAGATGTATGTATACATGTGTGTGTATGTGAGTATGTGTGAGTGTGAGTATGTGTGTGGGTGAGTGAGTGTGAGTGTGTCTGTATATGTGTGCATGCTTTTGCGTGTATACATGCGAGTGAAAATGTTTGATTTTACATGTGCACCCTCTCTACAAAAACATACATATTTACTACACATACATACCATCTTATATACATACCATCTTATATACATACCATCTTATATACATACCTACTTATATACATACCTTCTTATATACATACCATCTTATATACATACCATCTTATATACATACCATCTTATATACATGCCATCTTATATACATACCATCTTATATACATACCATCTTATATACATACCTTCTTATATACATACCTACTTATATACATACCATCTTATATACATACCATCTTATATACATACCTTCTTATATACATACCATCTTATATACATACCATCTTATATACATACCATCTTATATACATACCATCTTATATACATACCATCTTATATACATACCTTCTTATATACATACCATCTTATATACATACCATCTTATATACATACCTACTTATATACATACCATCTTATATACATACCTTCTTATATACATACCTTCTTATATACATACCTTCTTATATACATACCATCTTATATACATACCTTCTTATATACATACCCTCTTATATACATACCATCTTATATACATACCTTCTTATATACATACCTACTTATATACATACCCTCTTATATACATACCATCTTATATACATACCATCTTATATACATACCTACTTATATACATACCATCTTATATACATACCTACTTATATACACACCGACTTATATACACACCGACTTATATACATACCTTCTTATATACATACCATCTTATATACATACCATCTTATATACATACCATCTTATATACATACCATCTTATATACATACCATCTTATATACATACCATCTTATATACATACCATCTTATATACATACCTACTTATATACATACCATCTTATATACATACCTACTTATATACATACCATCTTATATACATACCATCTTATATACATACCTTCTTATATACATACCATCTTATATACATACCATCTTATATACATACCATCTTATATACTTACCATCTTATATACATACCATCTTATATACTTACCATCTTATATACATACCATCTTATATACATACCTACTTATATACATACCATCTTATATACATACCTTCTTATATACATACCATCTTATATACATACCATCTTATATACATACCATCTTATATACATACCTACTTATATACATACCATCTTATATACATACCATCTTATATACATACCTACTTATATACATACCTACTTATATACATACCATCTTATATACATACCATCTTATATACATACCATCTTATATACATACCATCTTATATGCATACCATCTTATATACATACCTTCTTATATACATACCATCTTATATACATACCATCTTATATACATACCATCTTATATACATACCATCTTATATACTTACCATCTTATATACTTACCATCTTATATACTTACCATCTTATATACATACCATCTTATATACATACCTACTTATATAAATACCATCTTATATACATACCTTCTTATATACATACCATCTTATATACATACCATCTTATATACATACCATCTTATATACATACCTACTTATATACATACCATCTTATATACATACCATCTTATATACATACCATCTTATATACATACCATCTTATATACATACCTACTTATATACATACCATCTTATATACATACCATCTTATATACATACCATCTTATATACATACCATCTTATATACATACCTACTTATATACATACCATCTTATATACATACCTTCTTATATACATACCTACTTATATACATACCATCTTATATACATACCATCTTATATACATACCTTCTTATATACATACCATCTTATATACATACCTACTTATATACATACCATCTTATATACACACCGACTTACGTACGTATACGTGTAGTCTCTCTCTTTGTGTGATTTGTCTTTTAATCAAATAACATTTGACGCCTGATAAACTGTTTAAATGGTAATTGTGGAATAAAGAAAAATGTTCCATAGAAGTGAGAGTAGGAAGAGAGAGGTAAGTAGGATAGAGAGGGAGAGGAGAGAGAGGTAAGTAGGATAGAGAGGAAGAGAGAGGTAGGATAGAGAGGGAGAGGAGAGAGAGAGGGAGAGGAGAGAGAGGAAGAGAGAGGTAAGTAGGATAGAGAGGGAGAGGAGAGAGAGGTAAGTAGGATAGAGAGGGAGAGGAGAGAGAGGAAGAGAGAGGTAGGACACAGAGGGAGAGGAGAGAGAGAGGGAGAGAGAGGTAGGACACAGAGGGAGAGGAGAGATAGGTAGGAGAGAGAGAGGGAGACAGAGGAAGAGATGTAGGAGACTGATGGAGAGAGAGAGGTAGGAGACAGAGAGAGAGAGGGAGAGAGAGAGGTAGGACGGAGAGGAGAGAGAGGTAGGAGAGAGGAGACAGAGGAAGAGAGGTAGGAGACGGATGGAGAGAGAGAGGGGAGAGAGAGAGAGGTAGGATACAGAGAGGGAGGGAGAGAGAGGAGAGAGGGGGAAAGAGAGAGGGAGAGGGAGGAGAGAGGAAACAGAGGGAGTAGAGAGCGAGAGAGGAGACAGATGGAGAGAGTGAAGGATGACACAGAGGGAGAGAGAGAGGTGCATGAGTTAAAAGGGATGAAGTAATACACATTGATAGAAAGTGAGAGCGTTCGTCATGGCAACTGCAGAGGCTCTGAAGGAAAGGAAGAGAAGGAGAAAGAGTCCGTATGTGTATGTGGAAGGGGGGGGGGGTACAAATGGTAACTGGAATGAAAATAAACAGAGAAATAAAAGATAGAGTGAGAAGTGAGGCTATTGAATATATATACACTGATTAGTTTTTTTTCGTTGTTTTTGGTATTGTGTGACTAGGTTTACGTACCGCCATTTTAAATTGTTCAAGCTGTCTAAACGTATGTTATTACTCTGAGGCCTGCAACCTTATTGAGTGCTTTGCTACTCATTCCTAATTGTAGGTCGTTAGCTGGGCCGCAGCCAAAGCTTCGACTTGTATCATCAAAACATCCCTAACAAGCTCATATGTCCCAAGGCTCTGATACCATCAACACTATACACACAGAGCTGGCATATCTAAGAACTGACTAACTGCCTGATGCGGTCATAGCCATTCAATGGCTATCATCGAAATATATATAACAGTAAATATAAATAAAGGATTATGAGTTCATGCAATTGGCTTATGTTTCGTCACTATAATATATATATATATATATATATAAGAATTAAAATACTAGAGTGTGTTGGAGTTGAACACCC
>OZ024753.1:34720630-34723130 GCA_964016885.1 Eledone cirrhosa
TACTGAAACCTTTTTTACACCCATTTTTGCGATTAAGTAAAGACGGAGTTATCGTTCTTGAGATTTCGGGCTGGAGAATTTTAAGGAACTGATGTCGCTAAATCGTCAAAGTATTTACCTGCACTGTTGCATCATGGGTGGGTAATGGCTGAATTTCATTTTTTAAATGACGGCAACTTTTTTTTTTATTTCTTTCTCGACATCTTGTTTCTTGTTTAATGTCAATAAATAAATAAAACAATTAATTTACTACCCACCTCTCTTTAATCTGAACATCAAATTACCGTGGGGGCAATGAAGGGTAAAACGCCTGTGTGCGTGTGTGTATGCTTATGTGTGTATGCGTATGCATACGTGTGTGGTTAGGGTATTTTGGATGATTGTCATAAAGTTGTATTTTTGATTGCAGGTGGAACCTTGTATCCTTGAGCAAGATTCTTTTTATTTCGTGTTACTGCAGCTATGCTCAGTTGTAAAAAAAAGTACATATAAATGTACCAGTAATTCAAAGGGCCAGCTTTGTCAGAGACTGTGTCATGCTGAATCTCCGCGAGAATTACATTAGTGGTACACGTGTCTGCAGAATGCTCAACAACCTACATGTTAATTTCATGAGCAGGCTATTCCGTTGATCAAACAACTGGAACACTCACCCTATGAACCAACGGACGTTGAGTAACAATATCATCATCATCGTCATTATCATCCAACAGCCTCAGCCGAAATTGACTCAATAATTGACCTCCTCGTGGATGTCGTTCATTGCCATTGCCAAATCTTGGATTTCAATACCAGAATCTCGAGAGATGACATCAGGATGGGAGAGCTTGCAGCTCCCTGTTATTAGTGACTGTTTGTGGTTTCCAAAGCACTAATGGGGACACATCCTCAAAGGTGGCATGATGGCAGTAACCAGCAAATTGGGATAGGAGAGCTTGCAGCTCCCTGTTATTAGTGACTGTTTGTGGTTTCCAAAGTACTAATGGGGACACATCCTCAAAGGTGGCATGATGGCAGTAACCAGCAAATTGGGATAGGAGAGCTTGCAGCTCCCTGTTATTAGTGACTGTTTGTGGTTTCCAAAGTACTAATGGGGACACATCCTCAAAGGTGGCATGATGGCAGTAACCAGCAAATTGGGATAGGAGAGCTTGCAGCTCCCTGTTATTAGTGACTGTTTGTGGTTTCCAAAGTACTAATGGGGACACAGCCTCAAAGGTGGCATAATGGCAGTAACCAGCAAATTGGGATAGGAGAGCTTGCACCCCCCTGTTATTAGTGACTGTTTGTGGTTTCCTAAGCACTAATGGGGACACAGCCTCAAAGGTGGCATGATGGCAGTAACCAGCAAATCGGGATAGGAGAGCTTGCACCCCCCTGTTATTAGTGACTGTTTATGGTTTCCTAAGCACTAATGGGGACACAACCTCAGAGGTGGCACGATAGCAATGGCCTGCAAATCTTACTCTCCTTTTACATACAATGACAGATATGCATGGGAGAGGCCAGCATATATTTCTTTCAAAGTCAGATGATACAATGGTATGTATGCATGCTTGAAAGAGACAAAGTGTGTGAATGTCGAGAGATGGGTGATTACAAAAGTGCAGCCATTTTGTCGAGACAGTATAGTTCTAGAAAACATTCTAGATATGAATGCAATCATAATAGAGAGATATAGAAAAAGATATTTTTAATAAATAACTTATTTACACTGATGATGACGATAAGAGAGAGAGGGGAGAAGAGTGAGAGAGAGAGAGAGATATTTGAGATGTGAGAAAATGAAATGAAAAGAAAATACTGTGATGACAATAATAAAGATGAATGCGATATTATTGTGGTGAGGTGTGTTTTAATTTCAGAAGAAAAAGACTCCAGTGATTTGTGTGAAAGAAAAAGAAAGAAAGAAAGGAAAAAGGAAAAGAAAGAAAAAATAGAATAAAGAGAAAGAAAGACGGATATATGGTGTTGTGAGATAGAATATGTAAATTTAAAACGATTTCATGCAACATTTTTTTTGTTCACTCTTCCATATATTTGAGCTAAAACAGCAGCAGCAGTATTATCAACATTAATCTTCATTATCACCCAGTTCTAACATGATCTAATACAGCATCAGCATCAGTATCAGCAACATTGTACATACCGTTCTTCCAAACATCATAAAATATATGATTTTATAAATAAATCATAGATATTATTCAGCAAGTCTGTGAATGAGAGTCAATGTATTTATTCATTCATAACCCACGTTGTATTGGAACTCTAGTCATTATTTTGAGGCTAACAACTTTTTTAAAGTGGCTTGGCAGTATCGATAGTGGGTCGAACGCCATGCTTTGCAGCAAAGAGTTACGGCCCTTTATGGTCTAAGTTAACTTTGCCTTTCATCCTTACGGGTTCGATAAAATAAAGTACCAGTACATTACTGGGTAATTGCTGGCCTTGTGTCAAAAGTAGAAACAATTATTATTAACCAATCCCGCCGAGGTTGACT
>OZ024753.1:34730630-34793130 GCA_964016885.1 Eledone cirrhosa
TGACTTTGGCGGGATTTGAACTCAGAGAGCTGAGAGCTGGAACGAATACCATAGAGCATTCTATCGAACGTTCTAACAATTCTGCCAATTCACTGCCTATGTTTTATTTATCTTGGCTGGAATTGAAACTTGAAATGTTTACTTATAGAGGAAAGTTTGTCTTACCCAAACAGTTCATAGATAGTTAAATGTCCTTGATCATTGCCGGTAACGAGGTAATCTTCACCAATGGCCATGTGATGAATGGCATAAGAAACTTGGTGTTGGAAGAGATGTTTGCCATTAATTGTATACAGATGAAGTGAGTATTTGGTCTGTAAATAAGACAAAACATAGAGCATGAAATGAGAATGGCTCAATGGATGAGTGAAATATTGTTCAGAAAGAGGAAGGAAAAATAATGAATTTCAGAGAATGATGGGAATAGGGTCAGTGATGAACATTGTGAAGAGAAATGGGATGAAATAGCTAGGTCATGGGTTGGGGAAGGATAAAAGTTAATCTTGGTAAAGATTACATAAAAAAGAAAGAAATATCAGAGATATACTCACAGTGGTTCTTGGTGTCTGATAATGTTCACAGAATAAACAAATTTGGCCATTATCTGCTACATCAAGTAGAGGTATATTTAAACAATCCATTGGATCACAAGGTGGCTGTAATGTCCTCATGTAATGTCCTTTACGAACAGTGTGAATGATAACAGTACCATCCTGGAAAATGAATAAAATAGAAGATGTGAAAATTAGAATCTTGAAACAAAATGAATCCTTAATAAAATCATCATCATCATTTAACATCTGTTTTCCCTACTAACAAGGGTTGGATAGTTTATCATCATTTAACATGTTTTCCCTACTAGTAAGGGTTGGATAGATCATCATCATTTAACCCTTTAGCATTTAAACTGGCTGTATCTGGCCAGAATTCTCTCATCTCTTTCTGTTCAAACCGGCCATAACCAGTTGCTCATACTTCTCAAAATAAATAATATAAAAATCTCATAGATTCGATATTATATGAAGTAAAGCCTTTACTGCGAAAATACAATAGTAAATATAGAATAATGTAAATGTTAAAGGGTTAGCGCCTGTTTTCATTATTAGTAAGTGTTGTGATATAAGGTTTTGGATCAATATAAACACTTCGAAATAAACGGCTTGATGTCGTCAAGGGAGAATACTCTACATCTGACAAAATATTGGGGAACATACCTTGGATGCAGACACAGCCATATCAAGCTCAGTAGAAATATTTACAGCAGTAACTTCGTCATCATGACCATACAGGATCTGGCTTGGTTTGCTGGCTAAACTGTAAGCATTCCCAGCCTTAAGAAAGAAGAAAAGATGAAATTGTAAAGAATATGAAAAAATACTTAAATGAATGACAATAGTATTGAAAGTAACATAGGGTCAGTAATGATAGAAGTTCTACAGGAAATATATAGTAACAGGGTCTGTAGTGATGGAAGTTCAACAGGAAATATATAGTAACAGGGTCAGTAGTGATAGAAGTTCTACAGGAAATATATAGTAACAGGCTCTGTAGTGATGGAAGTTCTACAGGAAATATATAGTAACAGGGTCTGTAGTGATGGAAGTTCTACAGGAAATATATAGTAACAGGTTCTGTAATGATAGAAGTTCTACAGGAAATATTTAGTAACAGGGTCTGTAGTGATGGAAGTTCTACAGGAAATATATAGTAACAGGCTCTGTAGTGATGGAAGTTCTACAGGAAATATATAGTAACAGGCTCTGTAGTGATGGAAGTTCTACAGGAAATATATAGTAACAGGGTCTGTAGTGATGGAAGTTCTACAGGAAATATATAGTAACAGGTTCTGTAATGATAGAAGTTCTACAGGAAATATATAGTAACAGGCTCTGTAGTGATGGAAGTTCTACAGGAAATATATAGTAACAGGGTCTGTAGTGATGGAAGTTCTACAGGAAATATATAGAAACAGGGTCTGTAGTGATGGAAGTTCTACAGGAAATATATAGTAACAGGGTCTGTAGTGATGGAAGTTCTACAGGAAATATATAGTAACAGGGTGTGTAGTGATGGAATTTCTACAGGAAATATATAGTAACAGGATCTGTAGTGATGGAAGTTCTACAGGAAATATATAGTAACAGGATCTGTAGTGATGGAAGTTCTACAGGAAATATATAGTAACAGGGTCTGTAGTGATGGAAGTTCTACAGGAAATATATAGTAACAGGGTCTGTAGTGATGGAAGTTCTACAGGAAGTATATAGTAACAGGGTCTGTAGTGATGGAAGTTCTACAGGAAATATATAGTAACAGGGTCTGTAGTGATAGAAGTTCTACAGGAAATATATAGTAACAGGGTCAGTAGTGATAGAAGTTCTACAGGAAATATATAGTAACAGGCTCTGTAGTGATAGAAGTTCTACAGGAAATATATAGTAACAGGGTCTGTAGTGATGGAAGTTCTACAGGAAATATATAGTAACAGGGTCTGTAGTGATGGAAGTTCTACAGGAAATATATAGAAACAGGGTCTGTAGTGATGGAAGTTCTACAGGAAATATATAGTAACAGGGTCTGTAGTGATGGAAGTTCTACAGGAAATATATAGTAACAGGGTCTGTAGTGATGGAAGTTCTACAGGAAATATATAGTAACAGGGTCTGTAGTGATGGAAGTTCTACAGGAAATATATAGTAACAGGGTCTGTAGTGATGGAAGTTCTACAGGAAATATATAGTAACATAGGCTCTGTAGTGATAGAAGTTCTACAGGAAATATATAGTAACAGGTTCTGTAATGATAGAAGTTCTACAGGAAATATATAGTTACAGGCTCTGTAGTGATGGAAGTTCTACAGGAAATATATAGTAACAGGGTCTGTAGTGATGGAAGTTCTACAGGAAATATATATAAACAGGGTCTGTAGTGATGGAAGTTCTACAGGAAATATATAGTAACAGGGTCAGTAGTGATAGAAGTTCTACAGGAAATATATAGTAACAGGCTCTGTAGTGATAGAAGTTCTACAGGAAATATATAGTAACAGGGTCTGTAGTGATGGAAGTTCTACAGGAAATATATAGTAACAGGCTCTGTAGTGATAGAAGTTCTACAGGAAATATATAGTAACAGGGTCTGTAGTGATGGAAGTTCTACAGGAAATATATAGTAACAGGTTCTGTAATGATAGAAGTTCTACAGGAAATATATAGTAACAGGGTCTGTAGTGATGGAAGTTCTACAGGAAATATATAGTAACAGGGTCTGTAGTGATGGAAGTTCTAAAGGAAATATATAGTAACAGGGTCTGTAGTGATAGAAGTTCTACAGGAAATATATAGTAACAGGGTCAGTAGTGATAGAAGTTCTACAGGAAATATATAGTAACAGGGTCTGTAGTGATGGAAGTTCTACAGGAAATATATAGTAACATAGGCTCTGTAGTGATAGAAGTTCTACAGGAAATATATATACTACAGCCATCACTCACAATTGAGTATGATTTGATAGTAAGTACCATGCTTTTGCTCACAGTTTTAGATGCCCATGCTGTTGTGAGCAAACACAGAAGCTCTCTTAACTCTCCCTCCAATCATTCAGCAGAACTCCAGGATGTGACAGCTGAAAGGTGATGAGGGCCACATCACATATCAGTACTGGAATGGTTCTTTTGTTAATGACCTTGAAAGGATTATAGGCAAAGTGGGCCTTGGTGGGATTTAAACTCATAACACAACAAGCCAGGACAAGTATCCAGTTCTCTACCAACTCTGCTAAATTGACTGCCTTACTGGCGTAATGATAATGGCAGTGTTGGTAGAGGAAGTATTCTAGGAAGCCTGCATGTGTGTATGTATATATGGACCTGTAACTCCTGATGGAGTTGTAGGGGCACCGTAGTGATATACACTGTTTCTTTGATATTTTTAACCTGACAGAACCCATCTCATCTACATGTCTGAACATAGCCGATTTCAGGGCCTTCGAAACTGGTAGAAACCATCTTTAAACTAGAGACCCTGCTAAAGACACCCGAGGGTCATGTGGTGTTGCTAAGCTGGACAATATGCTAAGTTTTTAAACCGGCCATATCCGGCGAGAATTCTTTCACCTCTTTCTGTTCCAACTGGCTGTAACTGGCCGTTTATACTGATGTTAAGGTATTGTTCTCAAAATAAATAATATCCAAATCTCATAGATTTGATATTATGTGAGATAATTATATAAAGTAAAGTCTTTACCGTGAAAATACAATAGTAAATATAAAATAATGTAAATGCTAAAGGGTTAAATATGAACAATTTACATTAGGCTGTTTTATATCATAGAATCAGATGTGACTTTCAGCAAGTTGACAACGAAGGGTTAAAAGTAAAACAATTTACCTGAAACAACACTTTCCAGATCATACATGTTGTATCCCTGGAACCAGTAATCAAGTGACTTCCACAGTAACCAAGTGCTAGGCAGGTGACAACATCTAAAGAAGAATATGGATTTATTGGTATAATTATAAATCTTGTAAACAGAATTTAATTAAATTGTAAACATATTTAAATAAAATTCTTCCAACATAATTTGATGTTATAAATACCATCTAAATAATGAAATGATTAATAATTTTAATAAATCCCTCCAAATTCTTTATTAATTAATTTTCAAAAAAAAAAATTTTTTTTTAAACTGCTCTGACAACTTACCGATGTGACCAATAATGTGGTTGACTCTCTTTGATTTACTCAAATGAAACACTTGGAGACTGTTGTCCCAGTGGCCACCAGTAAAAAGAAGACGAGCATCATGGGAGACCACAAACAGCTTCGGCTCTACTTTCAGGCCAGGTGAAAAAGCCCCAGGCAATCTTTTCTTTGTCCTTTTGAAAGTATAAAAAAGATATTATACATCACTGATTTTTAAACTTCATGTACGCATGACACAATATTTGACCTATACATGGACACAATATTTGACCTATACATGGACACATACACAAGTCCAAACACATAACACAATCCAGAGTATCTTAATTATCCAATCTATTGCAACTTGACACAACATTTGCATTAAAAATGTTGACATAAAACCATAAACAAAAGCACAATATTCGACAGGAACACACACTTTATACACATTAGTACACAGATATGTCACTCTCCCATCACTTCTGGCAACTATAAATAGACCAAATCTTCCAAACAAAAGCAAAAGAAAAATGGCAAGCTGGTAACAGCAGCAATAGCATGAACTTTGATCCAGTTTCTTATTATAGTCTTCTGACAAAGGATTTTAGACTCGAAATATTAAGACAGGTAAATAAAATAACGGGTACCACACCAACTACTTTGTTGGTTTCAATTTATTTTGAAATCTCCTGTCCATTTTGCATTGACGTAGTCTTAACATACTGCTTTCTACACGAACACAATGTTCCAAGCCAACTACAACACCCTTGTGTATATATATATATATATATATATATATATATATATATATATCGAGTAAGACACGATCACCCGACTTGGCATTGCCCACAACATGACAACCAGTCTAACTCATGCTAGCGTGGAAGAATGGATGTAAAATGGTGATGATGATGATATATGTGGATATATGTATATCATCATCATTCATTTCATTTTACATCCGCTTTTCCCTGCTTGCAAGGGTGGGACGGGAACTGATTCTGGCTTGATTTCTACAGCTGGATGCCCTTCCTAACACCAACCTCATTTACAGTGAGTGCTGGGTGCTTTTTTGCCGTAGCACCTACACGTCCACTTTGCAGACTGGGGTCCCTATCATCTCATTTCTACAGCTGAGTAAACTGGAGCAATGTGAAATAAAGTGTCTTGCTCAAGGAAACAACACATCACCCGGTCTGAGAATTGAACTCACAACCTTTCGATTGCAAGCCCAATGCTCTAACCACTAAGCCATGTGCCTCCATCCCAGTATATATGTATATATATATATATATATATATATATATATATATATATTTATATACATACACGCATTATGCAGAGTATCTTGGGCAAATACAACCCAGAGAAGACCATCCTGCTTTGGGAATTGCTGGATTAGAAAAGTTTAAAATGGAAATATTTCTTCTAAGAAGAAATTGATAAAGAAAATATTTACACTAAAAATATCCAAGTAGAAAGTTGTTTAGTAAAAAAAGTTAAAACTTACTTGTTGTTTGCCAAGGAAGGATCTTTCTCAAAGGTAAAATAGTTAGAAATTGATTTATCATAACAAAGCCAGCCGTGAATACCAATGACTCGATCCTCAGTCAAAGTTATCTGTAAAAGATACAATATAGCTTAAGGGATTACAACTTCCTCAATTACTAACCCTTTCATGACAATATTTTTAATGAAATACACATGCTACATAAAGGGTAAAGACCATCCCATCTTCAGTCATGAATGACCATGGAATGTGCGAATGACGATGGGATGTGCGAATGACCATGGGATGTGCGAATAACCATGGGATGTGCGAGTGACCATGGGATGTGCGAGTGACCATGGGATGTGCAAATGACCATGGGATGTGCGAGTGACCATGGGATGTGCGAATGACCATGGGATGTGCGAGTGACCATGGAATGTGCGAATGACCATGGGATGTGCGAGTGACCATGGGATGTGCGAATGACCATGGGATGTGCGAGTGACCATGGGATGTGCGAGTGACCATGGGATGTGCGAGTGACCATGGGATGTGCAAATGACCATGGGATGTGCGAGTGACCATGGGATGTGCGAATGACCATGGGATGTGCGAGTGACCATGGAATGTGCGAATGACCATGGGATGTGCGAGTGACCATGGGATGTGCGAATGACCATGGGATGTGCGAATGACCATGGGATGTGCGAATGACCATGGGATGTGCGAATGACCATGGGATGTGCGAATGACCATGGGATGTGCGAATGACCATGGGATGTGCGAATGACCATGGGATGTGCAAATGACCATGGGATGTGCGAGTGACCATGGGATGTGCGAATGACCATGGGATGTGCGAGTGACCATGGAATGTGCGAATGACCATGGGATGTGCGAGTGACCATGGGATGTGCGAGTGACCATGGGATGTGCGAATGACCATGGGATGTGCGAATGACCATGGGATGTGCGAATGACCATGGAATGTGCGAATGACCATGGGATGTGCGAATGACCATGGGATGTGCACTTAGAAAGATTCCCCTTTGAGGCACAAGTCCGGGCAAGGTTGTTTGTGGAAGATCAGCAGTCGCCCATGCATACCAGCCCCTCTTCTCCACATCACTAATGTTGTCCAAGGTAAAGGTAGTGGCCGATACAGCTTGGCACCAGTGACCTTACAACTCATTTCTACAGCTGAGTGAACTGGAATAACATGAAATAAAGTGTCTTGCTCAAGAACACAACGCAAAGCCCGGTCCAAGAACCAAACTCACAACCTCATGATTATAAGCCCAATGCTCTAGCCACTAAGCCATGCCCCTTCACTATATATATTTTTTTATTAAATCTTAGGATCCTGCAATGATGTTGCAGAAAATATCTAAAAATGAGTTTGTTCATTCAAATGTTTACATAAATCTTCATTAGTGGACATATCGTTGTGAAAACTTGTAATAAATTAGAGTAAAGACTTCAATTTTATATACGATGTAATCATAGTGTTGTTTTACACTTTTCAAGAATATTTTGTTAATGGGGTTTCATGTGGTACAGGACGTTAAGAGTTAATATTGAAAGTAATTAAGAATTTCGAATGGTTTAGGAAAATAACTAAATATTTTCATTACTAAAATGTGTATGTGTATGTATGTGTATGTATGTGTGTGTATGTGTGTGTATGTGTGTGTGCATGTATATATGTGTTTGTATGCATGTAAATGTGTGTGTGCATGTGTATATGTGAGTGTGCATGTGTGTGTTATTATTATAAATGTAATATAATAGCCTACATGTTAAATGTACCAACATATTTTACAGAAATCTCCGTACTTACCATACTGTCTGGCATGCCATGTTGAATAATGGAACGTGTCTGTATCCTTGGCACACTTATATAAACGACAGGATCGTTGTTATCAGACACCTAAAAATACAACAATCAACTAAAGTAATACACCACATATGTTTGTGTATATATCATCATCATCATTTTACGTCCACTTTTCCCTGCTTGCAAGGGTGGGATGGGTCTTATTCAGCACAGCATCTCTCTTTTTGTCATGGACCTTCATCATCTACACCGTAAGCTTCAGCGATCTGAGGTCTGTTTTCACCACCTCCGCCCATGTTTTTCGTGGTCTTCCTCTACCACGTCTTCCTTCAACTGGCATTTCCTGGCACTTCTTCACCCATCGGTCATCCTCCATGCACATCACATGTCCATACCACCTCAGTCTCCTCTCTCGCACACTACATTCTATCCCTCTCAGACACAGTTTCTCTCTCAACACATCCATGCTGGGTCATTCACGCATATTGACATTGCACATCCAACGGAGCATGCTTGCCTCATTTCTCTCCAGCTGTCGCATTTCCTCTGCAGTTGCTGCCCATGTCTCACTACCATGCAGCATCGCGCTCCTCACACAGGCATCATATAACCGGCCTTTCGCATGCAGGGAGAAACCCTTCTTCGTCAGCAGGAGAAACAGGTCCCTAAACTTCTTCCAACCCGTCCTTATTCTAGATACTATGGCCTCTCTCTCTCTCTCTCTCTCTCTCTCTCTCTCTCTCTCTCTCTCTCTCTCTCTCTCTCTCTATATATATATATATATATATATATATATATATATATAACAATATTAAATAAATGGAAAACTATATTTATAAAACCATATTTATTTCATTATATATATTTCGGGGATATCATATTAACAATATGCTATGCCTTCATCAGACAAAATACAATATAAACAGTTTTATAGATAAATATATTCGACATACCGTAATAAACATCAACTTCATTTGAAGAGGTTCACTCTAGCAGTGAAAATACAGAGAGAAAGAAAGAGAGAGAGAAAAGAGGGAAATAAGAAAGAAAGAAAGACGAAACGAAGAAAAGGAAGAAAAAGAAGAAAAAGAAGAAATGCATGGGACAAAATAGAGAGATGGAAAAATAGATAAAGCGAAGAGCTTCATGTAAAGAGACCGAAAGAGATATATATATATATAGAGAGAGAGGAAATAGAGATAGATACATATATAAATATAGATATAGAAAAATTAGGTAGTGGGAGGTCATTTTGAGTAAGTGTATCAATGATGCATTTATTTATTTATTTATTTATTTATTTATTTATTTAGCTCAAGTATTAATGTAAGGGAGATATAGAGAGATATAGAGAGATATAGAGAGAGAAAAATTTAAAAATAGCCATATAATGAAATAAATATGGTTTTATAAATATAGTTTTCCATTTATTTAATATTGTAAATATACTCCAAGTATTTGTCGAGTGCTTTTATATCAGTTATAAATATTTACTAGTTGTAACCCAACAATTTTAAATATAACTTTACATGTATATATATATATATATATGTATGTATGTATGTATGTAAATGGTAAACAAAAATAACAATACAATCGGTACAGTATATGGAAGGAATATATTAGGTTAACACTTGAAATAACAGGAAGAGGGTCTTAACGTTTTGGATGCTAGTCCTTCATCAGAAGAAAGAATGAGAAATAAGATAGATTGAAGGGACAAGGGGGTTGGAATTTGAAAAAAATGTCTTTAGATAAAAATAACAGGTCCCTTCATGTTGACATCTCTTGGATATATATATATATATATATATATATATATATATATATATATATATATATGTTATAGTGTTAAGTATTTCTGTAGAAAACGTAAATGAAAGAAGAGTGCTCTATGTATAGTACAGAGATATTTCATCTGATGAACAAGCTGCACATTTCTGTAAGGATCGTCTAGTTTCCTGAAACTTTTGGTAATGGAATAATTATATTATATATATATATATATATATATATATATATAATGAAGGAAATGTGGTAAGGAACCAGATGGACCATAACACACCAAAGTACTCAATACTTAGGGTAGTAGAGTGAGTAATAGGAACAAGTATGACCCCTTATATATATATATATATATATATAAAGAGGAAAATGTAAAGTTGTAGATGTTAGAGAGTATTTTATAAATTGAGCCGTTATACATATTTCCATGACGATAGATATCGTGATTTCTTCAGACACCAAAATTGAGTAAAAGGTAACATTTCCAAGGCAACCATGGGTGGAAGGGAACGGACTAAAAAAAAATGTTTTTGCTTTGGTTGTCCGCTCCTTCAGATATATATATATATATACACACACACACATATATATATATATATATCTGTAGAAACCAACCCACAATCGGTTCTGTATGAGCATGACATGGTCACCTGACCTAGCATTGCTCTGTGAATGAGGACACCAGTCTTTGTATCAACTTTACCCCCTCAGCACTTTGTAAAAGTCCAAGACATTTGGCTACTTATACACAATGTTTGTTTACATGAGAATATCTTAAATGTACATGTGAGTGTGTGAAGATATGAGTGTGTGTATGCATGTATGTGTGTGTGTGCATGTATGTGCAGTGTGCTGTGATAATAAAATTGGAGTGTTGAGAATGTTGAAGAGAATAAAAGATTTACCTCGACAAAATATGTTTTCAGCTGACTAATGTAGTAAAATATACTCAATGGTTTCTCTGATTTACTTGCTCGAGAGGAAACTTCCTCAAAGCTTAGCCTTTTAGGGTGTAATTCCTAAAGAAATTGTAATAAAAAAGATAAGATATATTACAGAAAATGGTCTACAATATATGTGTGAGTATATATATATATATATATATATATATATATATATATATATATATATATAAAGAATATCGTTTTTGAATATAAAGATTGGTAAGAAGAAGGTGGAGAAGTTAAAACAGCTTAAAATACGGTTATTTATTATAATAAACTGTACATAAGTCTATGTATCATACTTCCTTAAAAACATTTTTCAAACAAGGATGTGTACAAAATCCTGTTGTGTTAAAAATAATTACATGAGGAACAAATTATTCTTTAAAGTATACCAAATACAGTTTCACATTAAATATTGATTTACAATTGTTTCAACCTTATTGGAACTTATCAAAATCAATCAATTTATGAACGAAAAATCATTGATTTTTGTGAAACTGTATTTCGTAATACTTTTATATATATATATATAAATATATATATAAATAGATAGATATAGATATTTATTAAAATAACAGATGAAAGTTTAAGCAAAAAATCGCTGCTTTCATTCTTAACGGGATCTTCTGAAACATAAATAAATATTTGCTCTATGGTTTTTATATATTTGATATATATATTATCCTTATCGAGCCCTCTTCGGATTTTAGTCTTCACATTTATTATTAAGATATATATCATCATCAACGTTTAACGTCCGTGTTCCATGCTTGCATGGGTTTGGACGGGGGTTTTCCCACTTGAGGCAAGAGTGATTGTCTTGCTCGCATAGGACTGTCTGGCGGGTTTTCTACAGCTGGATGCCCTTCCTAACACCAACCACATTTACAGTGTGGGGCTGGGAGGTTTTTACCGTGTTGCCTACACAGCCACATTACAGTGTGGACTGTCTGGCGGGTTTTCTACAGCTGGATGCCCTTCCTAACACCAACCACATTTACAGTGTGGGGCTGGGAGGTTTTTACCGTGTTGCCTACACGGCCACATTACAGCGTGGACTGTGTGTTTTTTTGTCGTGACACCTACACGATCTCATTTCGGCCTGGATGTTGTGGCACCAACATAACTTTACATTGAAAGGGGCGGTGTGGATGGGGTGGGACGGGGGAGTATTTTGTTAGAGATGCCTACTGACTGTAGTAGGTTTTACTTTGTATTTAGGTAAGGCGGGTCTTCTCTATTACTGAGTACCGCCAAAGGTCTCGGTCCAGTGACATTGTCTTGGAGAGGTGTAAGTGTGTGAGGTCGGAATTTATCAGCTCATCCCAGGTTTTTCTGGGTCTGCCTACTCCGTAGCTACCGTCTATCTTTATTGCCCTGCACTTTGTTATACAGCTGTCGTCTTTCATGCGCATCACGTGACCATACCAACGTAGCCTTCTCTCGAGTAAACAACATCTGATCCCTCTTATTTCTAATTTTTTCCTTAGTTCGCTTATGCTTTGCCGTTCACGTATGTTACTATTACACATCCAGCGGAGCATGCAAGCTTCGTTCCTCTCTAGTCTGCGTATATTCTCTGCACACAATGCCCAGGTCTCACTGCCATGCAACATTGCTGTTCGTATGCAGGCATCATACAACCTGCCTTTCATTTTTAGGGAGAACCCTTTAGTGGCTAATAGTGGTATAAGCTCTCTGAACTTTTTCCATCCAGTTCTGACTCTAGCTACTGTACTTTCAGAGCGCCCTCCCCCACTGCTGATTTTGTCACCAAGGTAACGGAAGCTGTCCACTATTTCTATAGAACCCTCTGCGCAATTGAAAGAGCTAGTATTTTGTGGGCACTTGCTGCTACTTATTGCACCAGAGCACATATATATATATATATATATATATATATATATACGTTATTCCGGGTTGAATCGGAGGTAACCACAGTAAGTAAGGTACTCAATATATTGCAGAGTATAAAAGTTTTAATATAGATGAGAACTGTTTATTCTTTAGAAATCATCAGGAATCTGATGATTTCTAAAGAATGAAACAGTTCTAGTCCTGTAGAATCTCATCTATATATATATATATATATATATGCAAAGTTTTATTTAAATTGTTGGGTTACAACGAGTAAATATTTATAACTGATATAAAAGCACTCAACAAGTATTTGGAGTATATTTACGATATTAAATAAATGGAAACTATATTTATAAAACCATATTTATTTCATTATATATATTTCAGGGATATCATATTAAAAATATGGTATGCCTTCTTCAGACAAAATACAATATAAACAGTCTTATAAATAGATAGATTTGACATACCTTACAACTTCAACTTCAACTTTTTAAATGGAAGTTGAAGTTGTAAGGTATGTCAAATCTATCTATTTATAAGACTGTTTATATTGTATTTTGTCTGAAGAAGGCATACCATATTTTTAATATGATATCCCTGAAATATATATAATGAAATAAATATGGTTTTATAAATATAGTTTCCATTTATTTAATATCGTATATATATATATATATATATATATATATATATATATATATATATATATATATGATAAAATGACCAAAGAAAGCTGTTAATGTACCTTTAGAAGCTGGCATGGAGTTTGGCCAAAGTTATTGATCATCCCTTCTAAAGCTTTCCTTTCTGTTAGGTTTTTTACAGCATCCAAATCAACAGCACCTATAATATACAGAAAAAATAAGATTACCCATCAAGACAGTTCTGAAACCAATCAGTACCACCACTATCTCTCCTCAGTACCAAAGTCTGTCATATCAGCTAAATATTCCTCAAATCACACCCAACCAAGTGTTCATTCAAGCAAAACTCTGTCTCAAAGACAAGCTTAGAGCCTACACACACACACACACATATATATATATATATATATAATTAGGAGTTTATATTCCTCAACTAGAATGTAAATAAATTTAAATCAAGCCCATGTTATCCATGAACCCAAGCAAATGTCAATCGTAATCCTCATTGAACCCCATCCATAACACTACTGCACCAACTATGAATTAATTTCAAACATATCCTTCAAAAGCAAACACCAGCCCCCTTTAACTAAACAACAACTAAACTGCTCCAATTATTGGTATGGGGGTGACAGATGTCATCAGGCTGCAGCTGTCATATTACATAGTTTCTATATAACTCAGTAGTAACTGCAACTCCATTACATCACTGGATTAGTACTTACACACAATCATATGTCTTATAGGCATTCTCTACTTACCAAGACATTTCATTGTATGAGTTTGTAAATGGCTGAGTATCCTGTAGATACATATATTCTCATGAGATCCTGCATATAATAAGAGTGAATTATAGACACAGTCCAGCTTCATTAACCCAATTCTACTCTCATGGTCTGGGTCAACCTGAGACCATGGTAAGGTCAACTGTCAGATATGTATAGTAAAAAACATTTGCACAAAACAATACACACACAAATGCAAACACTCTACATGGTTCAAAGCTAAGTTAGAGCTTACCTTCATATGTACAATAGTAAAATACATTAAGCGCTTCAATAGCAGCAGGTCCCTTCTGTTTGTAACCGAATATTAAGTCTATCCAGTGGTGAAGTTTACTAGACACATATTCTGATTCCTGGAAAGATTAGAAAAATTGATTATGATATTATTACTTTTAGATCATCATCATCATGTTGATGATGATGATGATCGTCAACATCATGATCATCATCAACATCATCCTCATCATTTTTACGTTCATTTTCCATGCATGGGTTGGACGTTGGATGTGTCCTTCTGAGTAGTCTCCTTCTACTCATAGCATTTCTTCGACATCTACACTGTTGAGGTTTAGAGTTTTGAGATCAGCTCTCACCACTTCTGCCTAGAAATGTTCTCAGTCTTCTTCCACTAACATCACCTGGCACTTCTTCATACAGTCATTCAATATAAAGAAATATATTATTTTCTTTATCATTGTTAAAGAACAAAAATAAAATAATAAAAAATAAAAAAAACAGCAAATGCTTTCCTATGCTATTGACAATTTGATGTAAGGGAAGTAACTCCCTAACTTAATTTTGAATATCTGCTGCCCCTCCCCGACTCTGGTATGTAGCTCACCAGCTGAAAAGGGACTATATATATATATATATATGAAAAACAAGGGGAGAAGAATACTGCATGGTTGCACATGGATTACATATTATAAAATTAGTCCCTCATCAGTGATTTGCCAACCATCATTGGTATTTCATCGCATTAATATATATATATATATGTATATATATATATATAAATATATAAGGGACACTAGAAGGACTCGTATCTTATCTTGCCGTCCTTTCCGATTCTATGAAAGAATGTTTGTTTGTTCACAACCAATGATGGAGAAGGAGAGAGAGAGGGGAGGACCTATATACAAGTCGACAGTGTTTTCCTATTTTACTCCAGAAGGAGGAGCCCTTCTAGTGTCTACTCTTGACTTCCCAGCCTCAGCCTCATGGACATTAGCTTATCCCTAGTTCCTAAAACCCATTTCCATCTCTGCTGGTTATGACTTTCTTCAAATATATTCAATCCATGTCCATTTAGTGCAATTTACTAGAAAGAGCAGGAAAGCTTGGAAAAACAGACATAAACTTGATGATAATGGTACATAAAGCTTCTTAGAGGAGATGAAATATAAAGGAAATTTTTTTAAATATCATGCTGGTGACATGATAACAGAGCATCCAGTCCACACAGTAAAGTGGTCGTGTTGGTGACACTACAAAAAGCACCCAATCCACCATGTAAAGTGGTCATGTTGGTGACACTACAAAAAGCACCCAATCCACCATGTAAAGTGGTCGTGTTGGTGACACTACAAAAAGCACCCAATCCACCATGTAAAGTGGTCGTGTTGGTGACACTACAAAAAGCACCCAGCCCACCCTGTAAACTGGGTGCGTTTGTGACAAGATAAACAACACTCAGTCCACACGGTAAATGTGGTTGGCATTAGGAAGGGCCGCCAACCATCGAAACCAAGCCAGAAACAGTTCTGTATGAGCAAGACATGGTCACCTGATCTGACTTGTCTCACAACGGGACAACTCGTCTAACCCATGCTAGCATTGAAAATAGCCATTAAACAGTGATGATAATGATGATAATGATAAAGCAATACTTACCAGAGCTTTTTTATGTTGGTAGATGAATTCTTCAGCTGTCTTGGCCCAATTTGGCAAAATAACATCATCGACACGTTCTTTAGTGACTTGAAGAGTACCGAGATCAAAATCTATTGAAAATTAAAAATATATAAACAGCAATTTCTTTTGTTACATAATTAATTCTAAAGTTTCTTCCTCATAATTGTTTCTACCTTAGGCACAAGGCCAGCAATTTGAAAGGGGAGGGGAAAAGTAAAGCTAACCTTGGCAGGATTTTACCTCAGAATGTAAAGGGCTGAAACTATATGCTGCAAAGCTTGTTGTCCAATGTTTTACTGATACTGCCAATACCTCACTCTTCAGGTCATAGTGATAATGGTTTCTGATTTAGGCACAAGGCCAATAATTTTTTTTTGTGGGGGGTAAGTCAATTAAATCGACCCCAGCATGTTACTGGTGCTTTATTTTATCCACCTCGTAAGGATGAAAGGTAAAGGTTTCTTCATTATAACTGTATGTATCTGGTTTAGAATAGGTACGTTGTATTCCTGTGTGTCAAAAAAGGCAACTAAAAGGGTTGTCACCAGGTGGCTGTAAAACATTGCCTTTTGCAAACATTTTCTCTTGCTCAGAGTTACTGAAGCATGAAACAAACTCTCTGCATCAGTTGTTAGCTGTTGAGACACTGCACCCTTCAAAACTTCCATACTTGTGAAATTCGCCAAAAATACACCTTATATTCCCCCTCCATACACATGCATGCATGTATCTGCATGTATGCCATGACTCATACACTGTGCCACTTTCCTGACATTTATACATTATTCTATGTACTATACATACACTTTTGATGAGTTGTAGTGCATCTGAGCACTGTACACAATAATTTTCATTATTATTTTTATCAAGATCAGTATGATGCTTGTCAAAGAGCTTGCAAAGCCCTACTTTAGTAAAGAAAATAGCCCTGGAATGTTTGTTTTTGTCTTCATTACAATAACAATTATCCTTAACAATAAGAGTGGACAAAGGCCTTTAGGGAATATGATATGAAAAGGTAACTTACTGTTCATATTATACAGAAATTCAGGAAGGTAGAAAAATTCAGGAATAAGTTCTTTGACATCATTTGGATTTTCATAAATCGACTGCCATGAGGATGGTATGGAATTGAACTGGCGATCAGCAACATCGAACCTGAAGAAAGAAGATATCGTGTAATATCAAAAGTATGAATATTTTAGCCTGAAGAGTTTAATCTAAATTTCTTGGGTTAACACAGCAAATATACTAGTGGTTCACTTTACTGTTAGTAATTAGGTATCTGATAAATAAGTTAGTGATATATATATATATATATATATATATATGTGTGTGTGTATGTGGAGGCACGTGGCTTAGTGGTTAGAGTATTGGGCTTGCAATCGAAAGGTTGTGAGTTCAATTCTCAGACCGGGTGATGTGTTGTTTCCTTGAGCAAGCCACTTTATTTCACATTGCTCCAGTTTACTCAGCTGTAGAAATGAGATGATAGAGACTGGAGTCCCTCTCATTCCACTGTAAAGTGGTCGTGGAGGTGCCACAGCAAAAAAGCTCCCAGCACTCACTGTAAATGAGGTTGGTGTTAGGAAGGGCATCCAGCTGTAGAAATCGAGCCAGAATCAGTTCCCGTCCCACCCTTGCAAGCAGGGAAAAGCGGACGTAAAATGATGATGATGATGATATATATATATATATAAAAGCAAAAGGGATATTTAATTTGTTGGTAATTCAACAAATATAGATGTTTATAACTGATTTGAAGCACTCGACAAGTTTTCTGGAGTATAATATTCAATGATATTAAATAAATGGAAACTATATTTATAAAACCATATTTATTCTATTGGTACCCTTGAAATATATATAATAGAATAAATATGGTTTTATAAATATAGTTTAATATCATTGAATATATATATATATATACATATGTATGTATTGCATATTGAATAATATATGGGTTGTCAAAATACAATATGTACTTTCATATGTATATTGCTCGGTTGGAACACCAATACAAGCTTTGTATATATCATCATCATCAACGTTTAACGTCCGTGTTCCACGCTTGCATGGGTTTTGACGGGGGTTTTCCCACTTGAGGCAAGAGTGATTGTCTTGCTCGCATAGGACTGTCTGGCAGGTTTTCTACAGTTGGATGCCCTTCCTAACACCAACCACATTTACAGTGTGGGTCTGGGAGGTTTTTACCGTGTTGCCTACATGGCCACATTACAGCGTGGGCTGTGTGTTTTTTTGTCGTGACACCTACACGATCTCATTTGTTTCAGCCTGGATGGTGTGGCACCAACATAACTTTACATAGAAGGGGGTGGTGTGGATGGGGTGGGGGTGGTGGGACGGGGGTGTATTTTGTTAGAGATGCCTACTGGCTGTAGTAGGTTTTACTATGTATTTAGGTAAGGCGGGTCTTCTCTATTACTGAGTACCGCCAAAGGTCTCGGTCCAGTGACATTGTCTTGGAGAGGTGTAAGTGTGTGAGGTCGGAATTTATCAGCTCGTCCCAGGTTTTTCTAGGTCTGCCTATTCCGTGGCTACCGTCTATCTTTATTGCCCTGCACTTTGTTATACAGCTATCGACTTTCATGCGCATCACGTGTCCATACCAACGTAGCCTTCTCTCGAGTAAACAACATCTGATCCCTCTTATTTCTAATTTTTTCCTTAGTTCGTTTATGCTTTGCCGTTCACGTATATTACTATTACACATCCAGCGGAGCATGCAAGCTTCGTTCCTCTCTAGTCTGCGTATATCCTCTGCACACAATGCCCAGGTCTCACTGCCATGCAACATTGCTGTTCGTATGCAGGCATCATACAGCCTGCCTTTCATTTTTAGGGAGAACCCTTTAGTGGCTAATAGTGGTATAAGCTCTCTGAACTTTTTCCATCCAGTTCTGACTCTAGCTACTGTACTTTCAGAGCACCCTATATATATATATATATATATATATATATATATATATATATCCCAGTAGAAGGAAGATGCGGTAGAGGAAGACCACGAAAATCATGGGCAGAGGTGGTGAGAGCTGACCTCAGATTGCTTTGCTGAAGCCCACAGAGGAGATGACGAAGGACCATGATGAATGGAGAGATGCTGTGCTGAATAGGACCCATCCCACCCTTGCAAATAGGGAAAAGCGGACATAAAATGATGATGATAATGATGACGATATATATATATATATATATATATATACACACACATATAGAGTAACTTGCACAAATTCACTGGCAGATATATTCTACATTTGGGTGACTTTTTTATAAGTTACTCTATATGTAGATGTTTCTCTGAATTAGATATATTTTAGCAATCTTTTCATTGAAATGTTCTGTATATTGGTGACAAATTACCTTTTATATATATGTGTGTGTGTGTGTGTGTCTGTTTATATATATGAATCATCATCATCGCTTAACGTCCACTTTCCACACCAACATGGGTTATATATCTCTCGATCTAGCAAGATATCTATCTATCTATTTGTTTGTTTCAATATTTTTACACGATTGAATGTAAAATCCCCGGCATGTGTCTTTGTTTTGTCCCCTTTTCTTGTCCGCCCTTGTGGCTAATAAAGAAATATATATATATATATATATATATATATATATTTGTATATATATATATATATATATATATATATATATATATATATATATATATTTGTATATATATATCATCATCATCATCATCATTTTACGTCCGCATTTCCCTGCTTGCAAGGGTGGGACGGGAACTGATTCTGGCTTGATTTCTACGGCTGGATGCCCTTCCTAACACCAACCTCATTTACAGTGAGTGCTGGGTGCTTTTTTGCCGTGGCACTCCACGACCACTTTGCAGTGGAATGATAGGGACCCCAGTCCCTATCATCTCATTTCTACAGCTGAGTAAACTGGAGCAATGTGAAATAAAGTGTCTTGCTCAAGGAAACAACACATCACCCGGTCTGAGAATTGAACTCACAACCTTTCGATTGCAAGGCCAATGCTCTAACCACTAAGTCATGTGCCTCCATATATATATATATATATATCTACCACCACCTCGTTTAAATCTCGCTGGTACCGTCATCGATTCTCAATCAAACATCCTAATCACCGTTTTGTGACCACGCTCGCCAACAAGACCTGGCAACTCCGTGAACGCAACCAACAGTTCACCTTAAAATGGGATATACTTTCCAGCGCAAGTGCATATCGGAGTGGATTGAAGTACTGCAGGTTATGTAACCTTGAACTCTTTTACATATTAAAATCCAAAAACAAACTAGTTAACGATAGAATTGAACGATCATTATACTGCAACCACAAACTAAAAGCTAAATTCTCTCACTATAAAATAACTTAACATTCGAACCCGTAACTATAACATCGCTTTCTAGCTAACCACCTTCTCTTCCCCCACACTACAAGACAATACACTGCTTATCACTATAAATGGTAACTCAGTGCAATTCGCAGATTACTACTATGAACCCAAAGTTCACTCACCACATAGACTTCATCTGTCACCTCTCTCTCTACATCCATTACACTCTCTCTCTCTCGCCTTCGGCCTACCTCCCTCTCCACATCTATGAACCTGCCCTCAGGGGCAATAAATAATTCCGACCTTAACTATCAACGCATCTCTCCAAAAGTAACCAGTATAATAAAACCCCTACCATAACATTTTGATTAAGATATCTACAAACCACTCTCTCCTATTTCTCCAACCCCTGCATATCTTTCTCTCTCTCTCCCTCTCCCCTACTTTTCTCTCTTCCTTTTCTACTCTATCTTCTCCAACAACCCCACTTAAGGGTATTTACATTGTACATTTTACCATTCTGCTCTGAGGATACAGTGGTCACAGCATTGGATATTTGAGTTCTGCAAATAGTTGTAAATTTGCACATAGCATAACTAGGCTGTAGTACCACCGTGGAAACATTTGTAAGCACACGGAATAAATTACCTTTTTATGATGTCTACCTGTTATTATTCATTCTTTATATATATGTATAGGCACCACGGAAAAAAAGCACCCAGCACTCACTGTAAATGAGGTTGGTGTTAGGAAGGGCATCCAGAATCAGTTCCCGTCCCACCCTTGCAAGCAGGGAAAAGCGGACGTAAAATGAAATGAAATGATGAAATGATGTATGTCATATCGACCCAATAGAGGGACCAGCAGTGTTAGTCGAGGGGAGTATAATAAGTAAGGCAATCAAGGATATGAAGACTGGTAAGGCGGCTGGGCCTTCGGAAATAGTTGCTGAGATGCTGAAGGCATCTGGCACGGTGGGACACACCATGGTCACCCGCATAGTTAACCAAGTCGTACAGAACGGGGTTGTTCCGAAGGACTGGCATAGCAGCATCATCGTTAACTGTTATAAGGGTAAAGGAGACGCCCTAGATAGGAGTAACTATAGAGGCATTAAATTAATCGACCAGGTCATGAAGGTCACGGAAAGAGTAATAGCGCAACTAATCAGAGAGAGAATTGACCTAGATGAAATGCAGTTCGGGTTTGTGTCAGGCAAAAGTACCACAGACGCTCTTTTCATAGTACGACAACTACAGGAGAAGTACCTAGCTAAAGGTAAACCCCTCTACTTAGCTTTTGTCGACTTGGAGAAAGCCTTCGACAGAGTCCCCCGCTCCATTATCTGGTGGGCTCTTAGAAAACTAGGCGTTGACGAATGGCTTGTGAGGGCTATACAAGCCATGTATAAAGAAACAGTCAGCAAGGTTAGAATTAACAACGAATATAGTGAAGAGTTTAGCGTAAAAGTCGGCGTCCATCAGGGCTCTGTTCTCAGTCCACTACTATTTATTATTGCCCTTCAGGCTATAACAGAGGAGTTCAAGACAGGCTGCCCATGGGAACTCCTATACGCAGACGACCTGACACTCATAGCGGAATCAATGGCCGAGCTAGAGAAGAAATTCCAAACATGGAAGCACGGCCTAGAGTCAAAAGGACTTAAAATTAACCTGGCTAAGACCAAAGTACTAGTTTGTAGGAAAGAAAACAAGGCGGCGGTCCCTTCTGGGAAATGGTCGTGCTCGGTGTGTAGGAAAGGCGTAGGTAGAAACTCCATTTTATGTCCTAAATGCAAAGTATGGGTGCATAAAAGATGTAGTGGGATCACAGGTAAGCTAACTAAGAACATAGATTTTACATGTGGCCGGTGCTCTGGTGCAATAAGTAGCAGCAAGTGCCCACAACTACTAGCTCTTTCAATTGCGCAGAGGGTTCTATAGAAATAGTGGACAGCTTCCGTTACCTGGGCGATAAAATCAGCAGTGGGGGAGGGTGCTCTGAAAGTACTGTAGCTAGAGTCAGAACTGGTTGGAAAAAGTTCAGAGAGCTTATACCACTATTAGCTGCTAAAGGGTTCTCACTAAAAATGAAAGGCAGGTTGTACGATGCCTGCATACGAACAGCAATGCTGCATGGCAGTGAGACCTGGGCATTGTGTGCAGAGGATATACGCAGACTAGAGAGGAACGAAGCTTGCATGCTCCGCTGGATGTGTAACAGTAATATACGTGAACGGCAAAGCATAAACGAACTAAGGAATAAATTAGAGATAAGAGGGATCAGATGTTGTTTACTCGAGAGAAGGCTACGTTGGTATGGACACGTGATGCGCATGAAAGTCGATAGCTGTATAACAAAGTGCAGGGCAATAAAGATAGACGGTAGTCACGGAATAGGCAGACCTAGAAAAACCTGGGACGAGCTGATAAACTCCGACATCACACACTTACACCTCTCCAAGACAATGTCACTGGACCGAGACCTTTGGCGGTACTCAGTAACAGAGAAGACCCGCCTTACCTAAATATATAGTAAAACCTACTCCAGCCAGTAGGCATCTCTAACAAAATACACCCCGTCCCACCACCCCCACCCCCACCCGATCCACACCACCCCGTTCTATGTAAAGTTATGTTGGTGCCGCGCCATCGAGGCCGAAACAAATGAGATCGTGTAGGTGTCACGACAAAAAAACACACAGTCCACGCTGTAATGTGGCCGTGTAGGCAACACGGTAAAAACCTCCCAGACCCACACTGTAAATGTGGTTGGTGTTAGGAAGGGCATCCAACTGTGGAAAACCTGCCAGACAGTCCTATGCGAGCAAGACAATCACTCTTGCCTCAAGTGGGACTACCCCCGTCCAAACCCATGCAAGCGTGGAACACGGACGTTAAACGTTGATGGTGATGATGATGATGATGTCAGAAATCTGGCCATGAAAAAGTTCTATGGTTGAAATGTGAAAAGAAAAAAAGGGAGATGACTCACCTGTCACTTTGCAACTGTATGTGTAATGTAGTGAATGGTTCCAGTCGAATCATGTAATGTTGAACTCCTGCAGCATTGGAGTAATGTGTACCATAATGGAACTTCTCCACTGTGCCACTGGGGTCTTCAAACAAGTCAAATCTTAGAAAATGAAGAACAAAGAAAACAGAAATAACTTAAAGATAATGAAAGGCTGTGCATTCTAATAAATATTGTTTGTACAGATAATTAAACTGTGTATACACTTTTGGGGGCCATCCTGTATATAAAAGTCGTTTAAATTGTAAATATTGACTTAAATCACTCACTTTTCCCTGATTTCTTCTTCATGTTTGGGATTAACAGCACCAATAGGCTTGGAGAGGTCACGATAGATAGATGGGTCTTCAATATCTAAAGTTCCAGATGTGTAGTCACATATTATCCAAGGAAACTACCAAATATAAAATAATATCATCATCATCATTGTTATCATCATTATCGTTATCATTTTACATTTACTTCCTTGGACAGGTTTTTTTTCAACACAACATTTCTCCACTAATTGCCTTATGAAAACTCACAAAAAAAATTACCAAAAATTTCCAGCAAAATAACAACAGTTAACTAGGAGAGATTTGGTAGAAGATGGAATATTGATTTAAAGATGACTAAATATTTTGATTCAGAGATAAAGAGTTGAAATACTTTGATTCAGAGATAAAGAGTTGAAATACTTTCATTTAGAGATAAAGAGTTGAAATACTTTCATTTAGAGATAAAGAGTTTAAATATTTTGATTTAGAGATAAACAGTTGAAATACTTTGATTTAGAGATAAACAGTTTAAATACTTTGATTCAAAGATGAAAAATTCAAATCTGACCATAATCCTTGTATTATGCCATTTTATAAAGTCTGTTACTTGTGTTATGTGTCATTAACTAAATATTATTTAAGATATAAGATGCAAGAAAGAAGAAAATAAAGAAAGAGCGAAACAGAGAATGAAAGAGTGATACAGTATGTATTTATGGGTGTGAGTATCTGATTATGTTAATTTTCTTACTGCAGCATTCTAAAATGTAAGTTATTGTGACATAGAGGTGGGGCATATATATATGAACGTATATATATATATATCATCATCATCATCATCACCGTTTTACGTCCGTTCTTCCACGCTAGCATGGGTTAGACGGGTTGTCCTGTTATGGGCAGTGTCTGGTCGGCTGACCATGCCTTGCTCATACAAGAACTGATTTGGCTTGATTTCTACAGCTGGATGCCCTTCCTAACACCAACCTCATTTACAGTGAGTGCTGGGTGCTTTTTCGTGGCGCCTACACGTCCACTTTACAGTGTGGGCTGGGTGCTTTTTTGTCGTGGCACCTCCACGACCACCTTGCGGTGGGGGAGGGGGGGGGGGCATATTGTCTATATGCTTCAGCTTGTACCCATGGGAGGTCGGGTAATCTGTATTACTGCGTGTCGCCAGAAGTCACGGTCGTGTGTCATTGCCTTTGAGAGGTGTAATTGGGTAAGGTCGGCTTTTATCACCTCATCCCAGGTCATCTTGGGTCTCCCCACTCCGCGGTTTCCATCAACTTCTAGTGCTCTGCACCTTTTTATGCAGCTGTCATCCTTCATACACATCACATGTCCATACCAGCGCAACCGCCTCTCCTGCACACAGCATTTGATTCCTCTTATGCTCAGTCTCTCTCTCAATTCATTTATGCTTTGTCATTCACGTATATTACTGTTACACATCCATCAGAGCATGCAGGCTTCGTTTCTCTCTAATCTACGTAAGTCTTCCACCTTCAGCGCCCAGGTCTCACTACCATGCAACATTGCTGTTCGGATACACGCATCATACAGTCTGCCTTTCATTCTGAGAGAGAAGCCTTTTGCAGCTAGCAGTGGTAGTAGTTCCCTAAACTTCTTCCATCCCGTTCTTACCCTAGTTATTGTACTTTCTGAACACTCACCTCCGCTGCTAATTCGGTCACCTAGGTAGCAGAAGCTGTCTACTGTTTCTACAGAGCCCTCCCAGAGATTGGTGGTACTTGTTTCCTGTGGCTGTTTGCTGCTTGCTGTCTCAGCACAGCTGCTGCATGTGAAGCCTACATTCTTAATTAAGCTTCCTGAGATCCCACTACATCTCTTGTGTACCCATTGTTTGCATTTGGGGCAGAGAATGGAGTTCCTACCTACACCTTTCCTACATACTGAGCAAGGCCATTTCCCTGAGGGGATCTGGGTTGTTTTCTCGTCTACTTACAAGGACCTTAGTCTTTGTCATGTTGACTTTGAGACCCTTTCTTTCTAGTCCCTGCTTCCAAGTTTGGAATTTATTCTCTAGTTCTACCATAGATTCAGCTATGAGTGCGAGGTCATCAGCATACAGGAGTTCCCATGGGCATCCGGTCTTAAACTCCTCCGTTATTGCCTGCAGGACTATGATGAACAGGAGGGGGCTAAGAACAGAGCCCTGGTGGACCCCAACCTGTACGCTAAATTCCTCGCTATACTCATTGCTAATCCTAACTTTGCTGACTGCTCCCCTATACATGGCTTGTACCGCTTTCACAAGCCATTCATCTACTCTAGTTTTCTAAGAGCCCACCAGATTACAGCACGTGGAACTCTGTCAAAGGCTTTCTCAAGGTCGACAAATGCCAATATATATATATATATGTATATATATATATGTATATATATATATATCTCCAACAGACCAGTGTCTGTCCTTAGGGCATCAACATATGTTAACCTTGGTCTTCCTCTTCTAGTGTGTCCATGTAGGGGCTCCCAAAGGAGCACTGAGTGCAATGTCAACTCCGGATGTCGGAGATGCAGGATATGGCAGCGATAATGAGGGACAGAGACCGCTGGAGAGAACTCGTCCATGGATCTCGGGAATTTTACCTGCCCTAGATAGATAGATAGATAGATATATATGAACGTATATATATATATATATATATATAAACGTATATATATATATATATATGAACGTATACATATATATAGAACATTAGAACATCTGACTGATAAAATGACAGGTCAGTCAATCATATTGGTGGCCTCCCCACAGCCCCGGCGGGCAGAATGGAGAAGGTGTTTCCCCGGATGACGGCTGCTCCTGGTGGAATCGTAGTGGTTCCATAGTGACACATATGACTTCAGCATTTTAAGCCAGGTAGAGCCCATCCTTCTCCATGTCTGAACACAGTTGATTTCTTCCAGTAAAGGAGAGAGATAGAGAGATAGAGGAAGTGAAAAAGAAATATAGAAGGGAAAATATGACACTAGTACTGGACTGGTACATTTATTTTTATCGACCTCGAAAGAACGAAAGGCAAAGTTGACCTTAGTTGGATTTCACTGCAGAGAATTGGAACAAATACCGCAAACATTTTTTCACGCTCAGAGTTACTGAAGCATGGAACAAACTACCCGCATCAGTTGTTAGCTGTCGAGACACTGCACCCTTCAAAACTTCCATACTTGTGAAATTCGCCAAAAATACACCTTATATTCCCCCTCCATACACATGCATGCATGTATCTGCATGTATGCCATGACTCATACACTGTGCCACTTTCCTGACATTTATACATTATTATATGTACTATACATACACTTTTGATGAGTTGTTGTTTAAAACCTCCATGGAACAAACTACCTGCATCGGTTGTTAGCTGTCGAGACACTGCATCCTTTAAGGCCTCCATGCTTCCCGAGATTCGCCAACACTACACCTAATGTTCCCCCTCCCTACACATACACACATGTATACCATGACTCATACACTATTCACTTCCCTGACATTTGTGTATTATTCTATGTACTATGCATGCACCTTTGACGAGTTGTAGTGCACCTGAGCACTTTACACAATAATTTCATTATTATCATTATTATTAAAGTATTCTATCCAATGTTCTAAAGACCCTGACAATTTGCTCCCTTCTTGTGGTAGAGTAGGAAATGATAATCTGAATAACTTACAACTGGATACTGGCTAAGATCATTGTATGTCCGTCCAGCAATGGTGTTTAACTGCATCAGATAATCAAAGTTGGAGATCTCTCTCTGCACCCATTTCTGAAGTAGAAATTATTTTAATTCATTCATTACAAAATGTCTAATGAAAAACATTACCTATGATTTTAAAAATAATTATGAAAATAATAAAAAAATTTAGAAGAATTTACTAACATAAATAACTTTCTCATTATTGAACTGATGTTTAGAGCATAATTAAAAAGAGTTTCTTGCATACAATTATTTCAAGTGTTGAACTAATATATTTCTTCATTGTACTGTGTTATTTGCTTTGTTATTTGTTTACTTTTTACATCCATCCATGTATATATATACACACACACACACACATATATATATACACACACACACACACATATATATATATATACACACACACATATACTTATACATATATATATATATATATCATCATCATTGTTGAACGTCTATTTTTCCGAGCTTGCATAGGTTGTACATATAAAACAAGCATAGCCAACCTGTGTTAGTCCCGAAGCTTTTAATAATTCTGATGGAGATCTCGTATCATGGTAGATGAGATTGGGAGGTCGAAGGCTGAGTATTCGACTGTAAACTTTGTTGCGAACCTGTAAGTAAAAACAATAAATAAATTCTAATTTTCTACAAATACTTTGCTACAATGGATTTGTTAACCCTTTAGCATTTAAACTAACCATATCCAGCCAGAATTCTCTCACCTCTTTCTGTTGAAACTGGCCATAACTGGCTGCTCCTACTTTTGTTAAGGTATTGTTCTCAAAATAAATAATATCAAAATCTTGTAGATTCGATATTATGTGAGATAATTATGTGAAATAAAGTGTTTATCATGAAAATACAGTCGTAAATATAGAGTAATGTAAATGCTAAAGGGTTAATCCTTTCATCACCAATTTTTAATAAAACACACTATGGTTTTTAACCCTTTATTTTGAACCTTTTTGATACCAAACCCTGGACATATTTATAGGTAAAGCCAACTGGTGAGAGATCCTGAGGTAGACCAAACTTTTTAAGTCCTTTGTTACTGTATTGCTAATTAAATACACTGTAGTTCAGTTAATTAATTAGGAATTTGGAGGGATTAACTAAAATTGTTAACTATTTCATTATTAGTGTGGTATTTGCAACATAACATGTGGTTATTATATCAAATTACGTTGGAATATATTAATTTAGATAGGAACCCTTTAAAACATGGTTTTGTCTCATAGAAACAGAGGTGGTTTTGTGAGGGTTGATATGAAGAGGGTTAAACCGTTGCCTCTTTTTTAGACTACAGCCCCCTTTTTAGAGAATATATTTCATCAGTGCCCCACCCCTCCACTGTACAATTGATAAAAAATGATATACTAAAAATAAAATTTTAATAATGACATTTTTTTTTAAATTTAAGCACTGAGTTTTATGAGCAACTACTAATTTCTCTACTTTACCCCTTTCTTCCCTCACCACACCTTGCTTCCCAACAACCTTCAACCTTCCCTACCACACCCTTGTCCATCACGAGTTTCCCATTGCCCCCACATCCCACCTCTGGTGAAACAGTAAAATAGTAAGGGAAAGTAATAATTGTTTCTACTTTAGGCACAAGGCCAGCAATTTCCCAGTGCATTACTGGTACTTTATTTTATCAACCCCGTAAGGATGAAAGGCAAAGTGAACCTCGGCGGGATTTGAACTCAGATCGTAAAGGGACGTAACTATGCTGGAAAGCATGGCGTCCGACCCTCCACCGATACTGCCAATCCACCGCCCTAAGGAAAGTAATAATATTGAGTAATCTCCCTTGATAGAATAAATAAACTCTTTTTTTTTTCTCCTCCTATGCTATGTTATAATCAGTATAGGCAGTGAATTCGAATCTTAGACCAGAACGCGCTCTAATGAGAAATTGGGATTAAAAAAACTGTACAATATACATAGCAATAAGGAAACGAAAAAGAAAGTAAAAGAAAAGAAGATAAAGAATAAAGAAATCACACAACGAAAGAAAAGGAGGAAACGGAGGTGAGAGTGACAAACTCTACGCTCCAGGTGACTCAAGATAGATAAAAACCTTTTTTTCAAAATTTAAAAAGTAATTAGTTTGATCAATTAGGAATAGTTCCAAGGCACTTCGTCGTAGGTTGTAACGTCTGAAGTGAATCTCTCGCAACTGAGATAGGTTCCACTTAAAATCTTCTCCTCCTGAAATACAGAGAAATAGAGGAATTGTAAAGATATAGTTCAAAAGGAAATTATATAACACACAGAGATACACACTCATAGACACACACATACAAACAGAGAGAAAGAGAAAGACACACATATACACACACAGAGATACACATAGATACACACTCGCAGACACACACATACAGAGAGAGAGAGAGAGAGAGAGAGAGAAGAAAGACAGAGAGAAAGAGAGAGAGGGAGAGAGAGATCTACACAGACCTTAAACAGAGACTTTCATTATAACTGTTTCTACTTTGGGCACAAGGCCAGCAATTACTCAGTACATTACTGGTACTTTATTTTATCGACCCCGTAAGGATGAAAGGCAAAGTTAACCTTGGTGGGATTTGAACTCAGATCATAAAGTGCCTTAACTCTATGCTGCAAAGCATGGTGTCTGATGCTCTACCGACACTGCCAAACCTATATATAAAACATATAAAATAATTGTTTCTACTTTTGGCACAAGGCCAGCAATTACCCAGTGCATTACTGGTACTTTATTTTATCGACCTCGTAAGGATGAAAAGCAAAGTTAACCTCGGAAAAAATAATTGTTTCTACGTTAGGCACAAGGCCAGCAATTACCCAGTGTAAATAATAATGAAATACCTTCTTCTTTCATGGGACTGCAGTCAAAGAAGTAAACGTGTGTTGTAGTAACCTCCAGTCGACCTTTGATTACATCTACCATAGTAACTAGCTCACAGTCTTCAAGTAAAACAAGCTTCTCTTTACCAGAGTATTCTTCACCGGTCATACTACAAAGTAAAAACATAAAACATGTAACATAGGTTTCACATTGTCTTGTTCTTTTACTGGTTCCTAGTGGTAAGGATGTTGTAGGTTCAATTCTTGGGCTGGGTTACATGTTGTGTTCTTGAGCAAAAGACTTCATTTCATGTTGCTCCAGTATACTCAGCTGAATATGAGTACCAGCAATAGCTGGGGGTTTAATCCTGCAATGGACTGGCGTCCTGTCCAGGGGGGAGTCTTGTACTCTCAGTCACTTCACGCCATGAACCCTTAAATGGCTTAAGACAGACTTTAGTCTTAGACTTGGACTTAGTTACTGAAATGCAGTCAATTAAATTGCTGGTCTTGTGCCAATATTAGAAAGAATTATCACTTTAGTGTTTGCAATATCATCATCATCATCATCATCTTTTTCGCCCACTTATTCCTGGGAGGGTTGTGGGGGCGGAATCCTCAAACACTCCTTCCAGCAGGTCCTGTCAGACGCAACTGTCTCCAGCTGGATCCCCAAGCGAGACCAGCCAAGCTCATGGATGTTATTCAACCATCTTACTCTGGGTCTACCCCTGGATCTCTTGCCAGTTGGTTTTGCCCATAAAATCTGTCCAGCGATTCTTTCCTGGGACATTCTAACCACCACATGCTCATAGTATCAGAGCTGTGATCTCTCAATTCGGAGAAGTAGCGGCTCTACTTAGAGTAACATTTCTCCAAAGATCCTTCAGAGGAAGCCCATTTCAGCTGCTTGTATTCGCGATTGTATTCTTTCGGCCATTACTCAAGATTCATGACCATAGGTAAGGGTTGGCACAGAAACTGAATTGAAGATAGCGAGTTTGGCTTTTACACCTGCCTCCCTTCTGATTACTGAATGTTGCAACACAACTTAGCAAAATATAGTCGCATAAAATTATCATGGAATGTTTTATATTAAATAAGAAAACTTTAGAATGAGGTTTTATCATTGAGCCATGGGCTGTTCTAGAGTTGGTTTGTAACAAAAGGGTTAATAGAAAGCTCCACTTACTTAGCTGAACTGATAACATTCCAGTCTTCGTCCCCCAAGGCATCATCAGCTATATTTTCTCTGGAAACTAAAGCCTCTTTGGCTAGTTCAAGTTTTTGCAGACCATCCTCCTCAGACTTCTCTGGAAGGTCTGTAAAGTAAAGATGTTTTATTTTAATTCTGTACTTTTTCATAAGAGTTATTAGTTACTGTGACTATGATTTCTCATCATAGCAAGACAATCTTCTCTTTTGCACACTATATCTTATTCCTCTTAAACCTAATTTTTCCCTCAGTTCATCCAAGCTTTGTCCCTCTTGCACATAACATTGAAGCAGGCTTCTTTCATTTCTCTCCAGCCTATGTATATCTAATATATATATATATATATATATATATATATATATATATATATATAACAAAGGAATTGTGGTAAGCAACCAAATGGACCATAATGCACCAGAGTACTCAATACTTAGGGTAGTAGAGTGAGAAATAGGAAAAAGTATGGGGTCATACTTTTTCCTATATATATATATATATATATATATATATATGTGAATATAGACATAGAATATTCGAAAATATTCTGTATGTTTATAATAAACATTTTGAAGACCTAATCGCTATATAATAGAATACGTCACGTATTACAATTAGATTCTCGATAAAAGCAAGGGAAGTAATCTACGCGTTTCATTCTTATTAGAAATCTTCAGGACTACATATCCAGTGCTTTTATCGAGAATGACACAGCTAGAGACTTATAGAATACTTAGCTGTGTACAGGAACTGGTTTGAAAGAGCGGTTGCCGGTCCGGCAGAAATTAGAAATTGGAATAAATATATATATATATAATATATATATATAATATACATATACTTAAATATGGCTGACTGAATACACACACGCCCCCCCCCCCCTTTTTATCTCATTTTTCCCCTGTCCTTCCTCTTCTCTTTATCTTTGTATTTTATCTTTTATTTCTCACTCTATCTTCTGATGAAGGACTAGTGTCTGAAATGTTAACACTCTTTTCCTGTTATTTCAAGCATTAAACTAATACGTTTCTTCAATGTACTGTGACATTCGCTTTATTATTTCTGCTTACTTTTTACATACATACATACATATATATATATATATATATATATATATATACAGGGTGTCCCCAAAAAATGTATAGACACTTTGAGTACCTTATTAAAATACTGTTGAAGTGTGTATACATTTTTTTAGGACACCCTGTATGTGTGTGTGTGTGTGTATATATATATATATCAGATGAAAGAAGGCATATTAATTTTTCCTTACCTTGATTGTCTCGAAGGCGGCTTGATTCTGTGTGAGGGTCAAAATTATAATTTGGCACTAACTTAACTCGCATGCGGGAGAAGTTTTCTTGGTTTGATAACTTCCAGTATTTGCATTCAGACGATCTGAAGAAGATATATAAAAATAGAAATAAAATAAACATAGAAAAACCTTCTTCTATGTCAGCCTAGCTCTGATCCCACTACAACTCATGTCCACTCATACATTGGCTACATCATAAGAAAATTTGGCCCTACATTTGTCACATCAAACATGTCCACTCTCTAGATGTAGAGTGTGGTCTTCCTTCCTGCTAAGTCTTTTGTCATGTAAGGTTTACTTTAACTATTAACATCTTGTAATAATTCAGCAGAAAATACCAGTGTGGACTGGACGCTTTTGTCGTGACCAGAAGGAAAAATGAAAATGTAATAATTACTCATCACACCACGCTCCACGTTTTGCAAGAAAGAACCGTTTGGTTGCTCTCCACTGTCTCATCACTGCGTTGTGTTGATTGCGGAGCTGTGTCGTTACATTCTGAAATCGGCGGTATTCTTGGGATATTTTAGATTTGGCAACATCCAAAATTTGACTCTGGAAAAGAAATTATTTGTGAGTGATGTAGTTTTCTTCAAGCATTGAGCTACATCAAATAGGACATTAAATTTTTAAAATAATGATATTGATAGTTCACAAATTCTGGTTCATGTATATCTGACATGATTAGCAGAAAGTCAAAAGTAGATTAACTTCTCATCCATAGAAAATGGAGGAAGTTTGTTTAAAAAAAAAAAGATAATAACCAGCTATATTCATCATCATCATCATCATCATCATCATCGTTTAATGTCTATCTTCCATGCTAGCATGGGTTAGATGGAATTTTCCCACTTGAGGCAAGATTGATCGGGTGACCATGTCTCACTCGTATAGGACTGTATCTGGCTTGATTTCTATGGCTGGATGCCCTTCCTAACACCAACCTCATTTACAGTGTGGACTGAAATTCTGTCCTGAAATTTGAGGCGTTATGTCTGTGTAGGGAATCAATAATATAGTAGTTACCTGGAAAGAAAGTTTGCTCTTTCCCTGCCCCACATTTCGTTTGTGTTTGTTCGTCATCATCTTTTCGTGACATTCACTCCAGAACTCAATCATTGCTGATTGATGTTCTAAGAAGATTTTTTCAATGAACTGCTGTAACTGAGGGTTGATCTGGAAGAGAGAAATATAATAGGGATTTGTGAGATATGGGAGGACTCAACTGGAGGAAAGAAACGTGATAGAGATTTGTGGAAATATGGGAGGGTTGATCTGGAAGAGAGAAATATATTTGTGAAATATGGGAGAGCTGAACTTGAAGAAAGAAATGTGGTAGATTTGTGAAATATGGGATGGCTGATCTGGAAGAGGGAAATATAATAGAGATTTGTGAAATATGGGAGGGTTGAACTGGAAGAGAGAAATATAATAGAGTTTTGTGAGATATGGGAGGGCTCAACTTGAGGAAAGAAACGTGATAGAGATTTGTGAGATATGGGAGGGTTGATCTGGAGGAGAGAAATATATTTGTGAAATATGGGAGAGCTGAACTTGAAGAAAGAAATGTGATAGATTTGTGAAATATGGGAGGGTTGAACTGGAAGAGAGAAATATAACAGGGATTTGTGAGATTTGGGAGGTTTGATCTGGAAGAGAGAAATATAATAGGAATTTGTGAGATATGGGGGGCTCAACTGGAGGAAAGAAACGTGATGAGATTTGTGAAATATGGGAGGGTTGATCTGGAAGAGAGAAATATATTTGTGAAATATGGGAGAGCTGAACTTGAAGAAAGAAATGTGATAGATTTGTGAAATATGGGATGGCTGATCTGGAAGAGAGAAATATAATAGAGATTTGTGAGATATGGGATAACAAATAATGACAGCAACAGTAAAACTAATGGAAACATAGTTTCCTTGGTCTGATCTGAAAATCACCTCCTTATTCTTATTGACAGTTTAATAAAGAGAAAAAATATACAGGTATAAAGCTCACCTGTGTGCTGACAAACTCTGACCATTCTTTCTCTTGACAATAGACACGGAAATCATCAAAAAATGTCGGACTTCTTGAAGTTGGTGGCAAATGTGGCAGGTAGATTTCCATATTCAGCAGTGTGTAAGATTTGTCAATGAGAGCTTTTAACACTGGGATGACGAAGGAGTAAGTGTCGCTATTTTCTGAAATAAATCAAAAATATACATATTCATATACTAGTACCAGATTAGTACTGGGATCAATCCTTCTTCTACATTTCTTTCTCTTTTTCTCTCACTCTCTCTCCTTCTCTGGAAGAAATCGGCTGTGTTCAAATGTGGAGAGGGTTGAGCTCTGCCTGGTTTAACCCTTTAAGTTTTCTCTATATATACCATTGTATTTTCGCAGTAAAATTATCTCACATAATATCGAATCTATAAGATTTTGATATTTATTTTGAGAACAATACCTTAACCCTTTAGCATTCACATTACTCTATATATACTATTGTATTTTTCTAGTAAACACTTTATCTTACATAATATCTCACATGATATCGAATCTATGAGATTTTGATGTTATTTATTTTGAGAACAATAACTTAACATCAGTATAAGCGACCAGTTTCAACTGGTTTGAGCAGAAAGGGGTGAGACATTTCTAGCCGGATATGGCCGGTTTGAATGCTAAAGGGTTAATGTCAATGTGAATGGCTGGTTACAGACAGTTTGAACAGAAAGAGGTGAGAGAATTCTGGCCAGATATGGCCAGTTTAAGATGTCCAAAACATGTCATATGTCATTATGGTGCCCTTAAAACTCCATTGGGAGTTATGGATCCATACATACATGAGAATCAAATGACTAAACATGAAGAATGGTTGTAATTCCTTGCTTTGAAATGATACTTTATTTTGCATGAATTGCATTGCAAGGACAGAAAATTGACTCTCAGATGAAATACACCCAAACAATAGGGGTGATAGACTTAATCTATTGGCAGGTTTAACACGCACCACTACCTGACTTTTGGGTGTTTTATTGGAGTCTACTTTGTTGCAAGCATCCAGACCAGGCCTCCAGTTTGAGGATACCTTCCTCTGTCTCTTCCACCAGTCATGGGAGCTCTAAAAAGGATCACAACACTGCCTTTCCTTCCTTAGCTAATCAGTAGAAAATAAAATAATTGTTTCTACTTTAGGCACAAGGCCAGCAATTAACCAGTGCATTACTGGTACTTTATTTTATCGACCCACGTAAGTAGAAAATAAAATAATTGTTTCTACTTTTGGCACAAGGCCAGCAATTACCCAGTACATTACTGGTACTTTATTTTATCGACCTCTGTATGGATGAAAGGCAAAGTCAACCTCGGCGGTATTTGAACTCAGATCGTAAAGGGACGTAACTATGCTGGAAAGCATATCCGACCCTCTACCGATACTGCAAAATAATAGGAATCAATGTGAAACAGAGTTTACTCACCATTTATTGCAAGCTGCAAATGATTGTACAACGTTCCCACAAGGTATGAAGCTTCAGCTGAACTTGTTAAGAGTCTTGTCTGCACTAGTGAATGTAACCGCGCTGTAGCAACAGCACACAACTGCAATAATTTATACAGAATACATGTAATTATGCATACACACGTGTGTATATATATATATATATATATATATATTTTAAGTTTAGCCATTGGGTAAAATATCCCATTAATAATTGTTTCCACTTTTGTCACAAGGCCAGCAATTATCGCAGTGTATTACTGGTACTTTATTTTATTGACCCCGTAAGGCAAAGTTAACCTCGGCGGGATTTGAAGTCAGACCATAAAGGGACGTAACTCTGTGCTGCAAAGCATGTCGTCAGACTCTCTAGCTTCCTTAAGTTAAACAATGGTCTTATTAGTCTTAACACATAATATTACATTCATATACATACACATAATATATAATATAAATAAAGTTGGTCATGTTGGTAACACAACAGAAAGCACTCAGTCCACTCTGTAAAGTGGTTGCGTTGGATACATAACAAAAATCATCCAGTTCCCCCTGTAAGACACTATTAATGGGAGTACAAACACCAGATAAACTAAAAAAATCTTTTATCTAAACTTGCTTATATAAAGATCTCCCATATATATATATATATATATATATATATTTATATATATATATATATATCGTTAATTCATGAGCTGTTTTTCCGATTCTCGATTATTCTACTATATTTAGCTCTAGACCTTAGCTATTGACCAGTTAATTTTATTGATTATTTTTTTGTCGATCTTATTGACTGATGAATAGCTCCTGTTTATTTTAACACGTCTGTTGAGCACTCTGATTCGATATGTGATATTTTGTATTCTTACATAATTTGCACATTACCGAAATATTTCGCTAATATAGAGGTTATCTCCCTTGCTGGGTACCATGTGCGTTTCTGGCTAAGGGTTCTTTCTTCTTTATTATCGGATGGAACCCGTTGAGAAAGCTCTTCCGCGTCCAGTCCTTCTCTAGAAGTCTTATATATTTTTTATGTGGGCTGATAGTGAATGGATTAAGGAATTGCAGAAACCCAAGAAGCTAGATTTAACACCCTTCTAGCAGGTCCGGGTAAGTTTTTTACATTCATTTAATATATTGATATTTTATTTGAGTGACCCGAATCTTCCTGGTCGTTCTTTTTCGGATGTACGGGTGATTTTAGGCATAATCTCTATGTGTTGGTAATTTAACGATGGTTATAGCTCTGATTTATCCAAATTATTGAGCCTTCTGCCACACATGTCGAATATTGTTTATCGTTAATTCGTGAGCTGTTTTTCCGATTCTCGATTATTCTACTATATATATATATATATATATATATATATATATATATATATATATATATAGGAGGCACGTGGTTAGTGGTTAGAGCATTGCCTTGCAATCGAAAGGTTGTGAGTTCAATTCTCAGACCGGGTGGTGTGTTGTTTCCTTGAGCAAGACACTTTATTTCCCATTGCTCCAATTTACTCAGCTATAGAAATGAGATGATAGGGGCTGGGGTCCATATCATTCCACTGCAAAGTGGTCGTGGTGGTGCCACGGCAAAAAAAGCATCCAGCACTCACTGTAAATGAGGTTGGTGTTAGGAAGGGCATCCAGCTGTAGAAATCAAGCCAGAATCAGTTCCCGTCCCACCCTTGCAAGCAGGGAAAAGTGGACGTAAAATGAAATGAAAAATGAAAATGATATATATATATATATATATATATAGTGGATTAAAAGTCACAAAGGGGTTGGAAATTTTATCTGATATTCTACCAATTCTGCCAATCAGCCCCCATTTTATGGTAGAGATATTGAGAAAGACTTTACCTCAAGTTCTGGCCGACAAGCAAATGACAATAAGATCCTGAAGCCAATATGAACCATTTCTCGCCATTCCGATTCTGATTGAGAATCCCATACTGATAATGCTTCCAACAAAGCCATAACATCTTCTACCAACTGGAGAGAGAGAGAAGATTTATACAAGTATTAGCTTAGATAGACATTTAATGTAGATATAAATAAGTGTGTATATGAGTACATGTGTGTGTCTGTGAATTATGTGTGTGTCTGTGAATTATGTGTGTATGCATATGTGTGGTTATGTATGTATCTATGTGTGTGTGTATGTATGTATGTGTGTATGCATGTGTGGTTATGTGTGTGGTTATGTATGTATCTGTGTATGTATGTATGTGTGTGTGTGTATGTATGGTTATGTATGTATCTATATGTGTGTATGTATGTGTGGTTATGTATGTATCTATATGTGTGGTTATGTATGTATCTGTATGTGTGTGTGTGTATGTATGTATGTTTGTGAGTATGCATGTGTGGTTACGTGTGTGGTTATGTATGTATCTATATGTGTGTGTGTGTGTGTATGTATGTGTATGTATCTGTGTGTGTATGTGTGGTTATGTATGTATCTATATATATGTGTGTAGGTATGTGTGGTTATGTATGTATCTATATATATGTGTGTAGGTATGTATGGTTATGTATGTATCTATATATATGTGTGTATGTATGTATGGTTATGTATGTATCTATATATATGTGTAGGTATGTGTGGTTATGTGTGTATCTATATATATGTGTGTATGTATGTGTGGTTATGTATGTATCTATATATATGTGTGTAGGTATGTATGGTTATGTATGTATCTATATATATGTGTGGTTATGTATGTATCTATATATATGTGTGTAGGTATGTATGGTTATGTATGTATCTATAAATATGTGTGTAGGTATGTGTGGTTATGTATGTATCTATATATATGTGTGTGTAGGTATGTGTGGTTATGTATGTATCTATATATATGTGTGTAGGTATGTGTGGTTATGTATGTATCTATATATGTGTGTGTAGGTATGTGAGGTTATGTATGTATCTATATATATGTGTGTAGGTATGTGTGGTTATGTATGTATCTATATATATGTGTGTATGTATGTGTGGTTATGTATGTATCTATATATATGTGTGTATGTATGTGTGGTTATGTATGTATCTATATATATGTGTGTAGGTATGTATGGTTATGTATGTATCTATATATATGTGTGGTTATGTATGTATCTATATATATGTGTGTAGGTATGTATGGTTATGTATGTATCTATAAATATGTGTGTGTAGGTATGTATGGTTATGTATGTATCTATATATATGTGTGTAGGTATGTATGGTTATGTATGTATCTATATATATATGTGTGTATGTATGTGTGGTTATGTATGTATCTATATATATGTGTGTGTAGGTATGTATGGTTATGTATGTATCTATATATATGTGTGTAGGTATGTGTGGTTATGTATGTATCTATATATATGTGTGTGTAGGTATGTATGGTTATGTATGTATCTATATATATGTGTGTGTAGGTATGTATGGTTATGTATGTATCTATATATATGTGTGTAGGTATGTATGGTTATGTATGTATCTATATATATATGTGTGTATGTATGTGTGGTTATGTATGTATCTATATATATGTGTGTAGGTATGTATGGTTATGTATGTATCTATATATATATGTGTGTATGTATGTGTGGTTATGTATGTATCTATATATATGTGTGTAGGTATGTATGGTTATGTATGTATCTATAAATATGTGTGTGTAGGTATGTGTGGTTATGTATGTATCTATATATATGTGTGTAGGTATGTGAGGTTATGTATGTATCTATATATATGTGTGTAGGTATGTGTGGTTATGTATGTATCTATATATATGTGTGTAGGTATGTATGGTTATGTATGTATCTATATATATATGTGTGTATGTATGTGTGGTTATGTATGTATCTATATATATGTGTGTATGTATGTGAGGTTATGTATGTATCTATATATATGTGTGTATGTATGTGAGGTTATGTATGTATCTATATATATGTGTGTGTATGTATGTGTGGTTATGTATGTATCTATATATATGTGTGTATGTATGTGTGGTTATGTATGTATCTATATATATGTGTGTGTAGGTATGTATGGTTATGTATGTATCTATATATATGTGTGTAGGTATGTGAGGTTATGTATGTATCTATATATATGTGTGTAGGTATGTGTGGTTATGTATGTATCTATAAATATATGTGTGTAGGTATGTATGGTTATGTATGTATCTATATATGTGTGTAGGTATGTGAGGTTATGTGTGTATCTATAAATATGTGTGTAGGTATGTATGGTTATGTATGTATCTATATATATGTGTGTATGTATGTGTGGTTATGTATGTATCTATATATATGTGTGTAGGTATGTGAGGTTATGTGTGTATCTATATATATGTGTGTGTAGGTATGTATGGTTATGTATGTATCTATATATATGTGTAGGTATGTGTGGTTATGTGTGTATCTATATATATGTGTGTATGTATGTGTGGTTATGTATGTATCTATATATATGTGTGTAGGTATGTATGGTTATGTATGTATCTATAAATATGTGTGTAGGTATGTGTGGTTATGTATGTATCTATATATATGTGTGTAGGTATGTGAGGTTATGTATGTATCTATATATATGTGTGTGTGTATGTATGGTTATGTATGTATCTATATATATGTGTGTAGGTATGTGTGGTTATGTATGTATCTATATATATGTGTGTAGGTATGTATGGTTATGTATGTATCTATATATATGTGTGTAGGTATGTATGGTTATGTATGTATCTATATATATGTGTGTAGGTATGTGAGGTTATGTATGTATCTATATATATGTGTGTAGGTATGTGAGGTTATGTATGTATCTATATATATGTGTGTGTGTATGTATGGTTATGTATGTATCTATATATATGTGTGTAGGTATGTATGGTTATGTATGTATCTATATATATGTGTAGGTATGTGTGGTTATGTGTGTATCTATATATATGTGTGTAGGTATGTATGGTTATGTATGTATCTATATATATGTGTGTAGGTATGTATGGTTATGTATGTATCTATATATATGTGTGTATGTATGTGAGGTTATGTATGTATCTATATATATGTGTGTGTGTATGTATGGTTATGTATGTATCTATATATATGTGTGTAGGTATGTGTGGTTATGTATGTATCTATATATATGTGTGTAGGTATGTGTGGTTATGTATGTATCTATATATATGTGTGTGTAGGTATGTGTGGTTATGTATGTATCTATATATATGTGTGTGTAGGTATGTGTGGTTATGTATGTATCTATATATATGTGTGTGTAGGTATGTGTGGTTATGTATGTATCTATATATATGTGTGTAGGTATGTGTGGTTATGTATGTATCTATATATATGTGTGTATGTATGTGAGGTTATGTATGTATCTATATATACGTGTGTAGGTATGTGAGGTTATGTATGTATCTATAAATATGTGTGTGTAGGTATGTGTGGTTATGTATGTATCTATATATATGTGTGTGTAGGTATGTGTGGTTATGTATGTATCTATATATATGTGTGTAGGTATGTGAGGTTATGTATGTATCTATAAATATGTGTGTGTAGGTATGTGTGGTTATGTATGTATCTATATATATGTGTGTATGTATGTGTGGTTATGTATGTATCTATATATATGTGTGTAGGTATGTATCTATAAATATGTGTGTGTATGTATGTGTGGTTATGTATGTATCTATAAATATGTGTGTGTAGGTATGTGTGGTTATGTATGTATCTATATATATGTGTGTAGGTATGTGAGGTTATGTATGTATCTATATATATATGTGTGTAGGTATGTGAGGTTATGTATGTATCTATATATATATGTGTGTAGGTATGTGAGGTTATGTATGTATCTATAAATATGTGTGTAGGTATGTGTGGTTATGTATGTATCTATATATATGTGTGTAGGTATGTATGTGTGGTTATGTATGTATCTATATATATGTGTGTAGGTATGTGTGGTTATGTATGTATCTATATATATGTGTGTATGTATGTGTGGTTATGTATGTATCTATATATATGTGTGTATGTATGTGTGGTTATGTATGTATCTATATATATGTGTGTAGGTATGTGAGGTTATGTATGTATCTATATATATGTGTGTAGGTATGTATGGTTATGTATGTATCTATATATATGTGTGTAGGTATGTGTGGTTATGTATGTATCTATATATATGTGTGTAGGTATGTGTGGTTATGTATGTATCTATATATATGTGTGTGTAGGTATGTATGGTTATGTATGTATCTATATATATGTGTAGGTATGTGTGGTTATGTGTGTATCTATATATATGTGTGTATGTATGTGTGGTTATGTATGTATCTATATATATGTGTGTGTAGGTATGTGAGGTTATGTATGTATCTATATATATGTGTGTAGGTATGTGTGGTTATGTATGTATCTATAAATATGTGTGTGTAGGTATGTGTGGTTATGTATGTATCTATATATATGTGTGTAGGTATGTGAGGTTATGTATGTATCTATATATATGTGTGTATGTATGTATGGTTATGTATGTATCTATATATATGTGTGTAGGTATGTATGGTTATGTATGTATCTATATATATGTGTGTAGGTATGTATGGTTATGTATGTATCTATATATATGTGTGTATGTATGTATGGTTATGTATGTATCTATATATATGTGTGTAGGTATGTATGGTTATGTATGTATCTATATATATGTGTGTATGTATGTGAGGTTATGTATGTATCTATATATATGTGTGTAGGTATGTGAGGTTATGTATGTATCTATATATATGTGTGTATGTATGTGAGGTTATGTATGTATCTATATATATGTGTGTATGTATGTGAGGTTATGTATGTATCTATATATATATGTGTAGGTATGTGTGGTTATGTATGTATCTATATATATGTGTGCATGTATGTGTGGTTATGTATGTATCTATATATATGTGTGTAGGTATGTGTGGTTATGTATGTATCTATATATATGTGTGTGTAGGTATGTGTGGTTATGTGTGTATCTATATATATGTGTGTGTAGGTATGTATGGTTATGTATGTATCTATATATATGTGTGTGTAGGTATGTATGGTTATGTATGTATCTATAAATATGTGTGTAGGTATGTGTGGTTATGTATGTATCTATATATATGTGTGTATGTATGTGTGGTTATGTATGTATCTATATATATATGTGTGTATGTATGTGTGGTTATGTATGTATCTATATATATGTGTGTATGTATGTGTGGTTATGTATGTATCTATATATATGTGTGTAGGTATGTGAGGTTATGTATGTATCTATATATATGTGTGTATGTATGTGAGGTTATGTATGTATCTATATATATGTGTAGGTATGTGTGGTTATGTGTGTATCTATATATATGTGTGTATGTATGTGTGGTTATGTATGTATCTATATATATGTGTGTATGTATGTGTGGTTATGTATGTATCTATATATATGTGTGTATGTATGTGTGGTTATGTATGTATCTATATATATGTGTGTAGGTATGTATGGTTATGTATGTATCTATAAATATGTGTGTGTAGGTATGTGTGGTTATGTATGTATCTATATATATGTGTGTGTAGGTATGTATGGTTATGTATGTATCTATATATGTGTGTGTATGTATGTGTGGTTATGTATGTATCTATATATATGTGTGTATGTATGTGTGGTTATGTATGTATCTATATATATGTGTGTGTAGGTATGTATGGTTATGTATGTATCTATATATATGTGTGTATGTATGTGTGGTTATGTATGTATCTATATATATGTGTGTAGGTATGTATGGTTATGTATGTATCTATATATATGTGAGGTTATGTATGTATCTATATATATGTGTGTGTAGGTATGTATGGTTATGTATGTATCTATATATATGTGTGTGTATGTATGTGTAGTTATGTATGTATCTATATATATGTGTGTATGTATGTGAGGTTATGTATGTATCTATATATATGTGTGTATGTATGTGAGGTTATGTATGTATCTATATATATGTGTGTGTAGGTATGTATGGTTATGTATGTATCTATATATATGTGTGTAGGTATATATGGTTATGTATGTATCTATATATATGTGTGTAGGTATGTGTGGTTATGTATGTATCTATATATATGTGTGTAGGTATATATGGTTATGTATGTATCTATATATATGTGTGTATGTATGTGAGGTTATGTATGTATCTATATATATGTGTGTGTAGGTATGTATGGTTATGTATGTATCTATATATATGTGTGTAGGTATATATGGTTATGTATGTATCTATATATATGTGTGTAGGTATGTGAGGTTATGTATGTATCTATATATATGTGTGTATGTATGTGAGGTTATGTATGTATCTATATATATGTGTGTAGGTATGTGTGGTTATGTATGTATCTATATATATGTGTGTATGTATGTGAGGTTATGTATGTATCTATATATATGTGTGTGTATGTATGTATGGTTATGTATGTATCTATATATATATGTGTGTATGTATGTGTGGTTATGTATGTATATATATATATGTGTGTGTAGGTATGTATGGTTATGTATGTATCTATATATGTGTGGTTATGTATGTATCTATATATATGTGTGTGTAGGTATGTATGGTTATGTATGTATCTATATATATGTGTGTAGGTATGTATGGTTATGTATGTATCTATATATATGTGTGTAGGTATGTGAGGTTATGTATGTATCTATATATATGTGTGTGTATGTATGTGTGGTTATGTAAGTATCTATATATATGTGTGTAGGTATGTGTGGTTATGTATGTATCTATATATATGTGTGTATGTATGTGTGGTTATGTATGTATCTATATATATGTGTGTAGGTATGTGTGGTTATGTATGTATCTATAAATATGTGTGTAGGTATGTATGGTTATGTATGTATCTATATATATGTGTGGTTATGTATGTGTGGTTATGTATGTATCTATATATATGTGTGTAGGTATGTGTGGTTATGTATGTATCTATATATATGTGTGTGTAGGTATGTGTGGTTATGTATGTATCTATATATATGTGTGTATGTATGTGAGGTTATGTATGTATCTATATATATGTGTGTAGGTATGTGTGGTTATGTATGTATCTATATATATGTGTGTGTATGTATGTGTGGTTATGTATGTATCTATATATATGTGTGTATGTATGTGAGGTTATGTATGTATCTATATATATGTGTGTAGGTATGTATCTATATATATGTGTGGTTATGTATGTATCTATATATATGTGTGTAGGTATGTGTGGTTATGTATGTATCTATATATATGTGTGTAGGTATGTGTGGTTATGTATGTATCTATATATATGTGTGTGTATGTATGTGTGGTTATGTATGTATCTATATATATGTGTGTATGTATGTGAGGTTATGTATGTATCGATATATATGTGTGTGTAGGTATGTATGGTTATGTATGTATCTATATATATGTGTGGTTATGTATGTATCTATATATATGTGTGTGTAGGTATGTGTGGTTATGTATGTATCTATATATATGTGTGTAGGTATGTGTGGTTATGTATGTATCTATATATATGTGTGTAGGTATGTGTGGTTATGTATGTATCTATATATATGTGTGTATGTATGTGTGGTTATGTATGTATCTATATATATGTGTGTATGTATGTGAGGTTATGTATGTATCTATATATATGTGTGTAGGTATGTATGGTTATGTATGTATCTATATATATGTGTGTATGTATGTGTGGTTATGTATGTATCTATATATATGTGTGTGTAGGTATGTGTGGTTATGTATGTATCTATATATATGTGTGTATGTATGTGTGGTTATGTATGTATCTATATATATGTGTGTGTAGGTATGTATGGTTATGTATGTATCTATATATATGTGTGTATGTATGTGTGGTTATGTATGTATCTATATATGTGTGTATGTATGTGTGGTTATGTATGTATCTATATATTTGTGTGTAGGTATGTATGGTTATGTATGTATCTATATATATGTGTGTATGTATGTGAGGTTATGTATGTATCTATATATATGTGTGTAGGTATGTATGGTTATGTATGTATCTATATATATGTGTGTAGGTATGTATGGTTATGTATGTATCTATATATATGTGTGTGTATGTATGTGTGGTTATGTGTGTATCTATATATATGTGTGTATGTATCTATATATATGTGTAGGTATGTGTGGTTATGTGTGTATCTATAAATATGTGTGTATGTATGTGAGGTTATGTATGTATCTATATATATGTGTAGGTATGTGTGGTTATGTGTGTATCTATATATATGTGTGTAGGTATGTATGGTTATGTATGTATCTATATATATGTGTGTAGGTATGTGTGGTTATGTATGTATCTATATATATGTGTGTGTAGGTATGTATGGTTATGTATGTATCTATATATGTGTGTGTAGGTATGTATGGTTATGTATGTATCTATATATATGTGTGTATGTATGTGTGGTTATGTATGTATCTATATATATGTGTGTAGGTATGTATGGTTATGTATGTATCTATATATATGTGTGTAGGTATGTATGGTTATGTGTGTATCTATATATATGTGTGTATGTATGTGTGGTTATGTATGTATCTATATATATATGTGTGTAGGTATGTGTGGTTATGTATGTATCTATATATATGTGTGTGTAGGTATGTGTGGTTATGTATGTATCTATATATATGTGTAGGTATGTGTGGTTATGTATGTATCTATATATATGTGTGTATGTATGTGTGGTTATGTATGTATCTATATATATGTGTGTGTAGGTATGTATGGTTATGTATGTATCTATATATATGTGTGTAGGTATGTATGGTTATGTATGTATCTATATATATGTGTGTATGTATGTGTGGTTATGTATGTATCTATATATATGTGTGTATGTATGTGTGGTTATGTATGTATCTATATATATGTGTGTAGGTATGTATGGTTATGTGTGTATCTATATATATGTGTGTATGTATGTGTGGTTATGTATGTATCTATATATATGTGTGTGTAGGTATGTATGGTTATGTATGTATCTATATATATGTGTGTATGTATGTGTGGTTATGTATGTATCTATATATATATGTGTGTATGTATGTGTGGTTATGTATGTATCTATATATATATGTGTGTAGGTATGTATGGTTATGTATGTATCTATATATATGTGTGTGTAGGTATGTATGGTTATGTATGTATCTATATATATATGTGTGTATGTATGTGTGGTTATGTATGTATCTATATATATGTGTGTGTAGGTATGTATGGTTATGTATGTATCTATATATATGTGTGGTTATGTATGTATCTATATATATGTGTGTAGGTATGTATGGTTATGTATGTATCTATATATATGTGTGTAGGTATGTATGGTTATGTATGTATCTATATATATGTGTGTAGGTATGTGTGGTTATGTATGTATCTATATATATGTGTGTAGGTATGTGTGGTTATGTATGTATCTATATATATGTGTGTGTAGGTATGTATGGTTATGTATGTATCTATAAATATGTGTGTATGTATGTGTGGTTATGTATGTATCTATATATATATGTGTGTAGGTATGTGTGGTTATGTATGTATCTATATATATGTGTGTGTAGGTATGTATGGTTATGTATGTATCTATATATATGTGTGTAGGTATGTGTGGTTATGTATGTATCTATATATATGTGTGTATGTATGTGTGGTTATGTATGTATCTATATATATGTGTGTATGTATGTGTGGTTATGTATGTATCTATATATATGTGTGTATGTATGTGTGGTTATGTATGTATCTATATATATGTGTGTGTAGGTATGTGTGGTTATGTATGTATCTATATATATGTGTGTAGGTATGTGTGGTTATGTATGTATCTATATATATGTGTGTATGTATGTGTGGTTATGTATGTATCTATATATATGTGTGTATGTATGTGTGGTTATGTATGTATCTATATATATGTGTGTAGGTATGTGAGGTTATGTATGTATCTATATATATGTGTGTAGGTATGTATGGTTATGTATGTATCTATATATATGTGTGTAGGTATGTATGGTTATGTATGTATCTATATATATGTGTGTATGTATGTGTGGTTATGTATGTATCTATATATATGTGTGTATGTATGTATGGTTATGTATGTATCTATATATATGTGTGGTTATGTATGTATCTATATATATGTGTGTGTATGTATGTGTGGTTATGTATGTATCTATATATATGTGTGTATGTATGTGTGGTTATGTATGTATCTATATATATGTGTGTAGGTATGTGTGGTTATGTATGTATCTATATATATGTGTGTATGTATGTGTGGTTATGTATGTATCTATATATATGTGTGTATGTATGTGTGGTTATGTATGTATCTATATATATGTGTGTAGGTATGTGAGGTTATGTATGTATCTATATATATGTGTGTAGGTATGTATGGTTATGTATGTATCTATATATATGTGTGGTTATGTATGTGTAGTTATGTATGTATCTATATATATGTGTGTAGGTATGTGTGGTTATGTATGTATCTATATATATGTGTGTGTAGGTATGTATGGTTATGTATGTATCTATATATGTGTGTAGGTATGTGAGGTTATGTATGTATCTATATATATGTGTGTAGGTATGTGTGGTTATGTATGTATCTATATATATGTGTGTGTAGGTATGTATGGTTATGTATGTATCTATATATATGTGTGTATGTATGTGAGGTTATGTATGTATCTATATATATGTGTGTATGTATGTATGGTTATGTATGTATCTATATATATGTGTGTATGTATGTGAGGTTATGTATGTATCTATATATATGTGTGTATGTATGTGAGGTTATGTATGTATCTATATATATGTATGTATGTATGGACCTGTAACTCCTGGTGGCACCCATATGTGGGGTGGAGGGCTGTTGACTATGAGGAGTTCATTCACCCTTTTAACAACTTTTGTTTTTTGTGCTACTAGGGCTCCACTTACTCACCTCAGCAGACCAGGCCTACATAGCCTAACCAAGCCACAACTGGCCAAGTGTGGTAAGTATGGCTACACGCCTGATATAGCCAAAATCAAACAGAAAGCAGTGGAGGTCAACAGAGAGGAATTCCTCCGAGTGAGAAGGGATTAGATTGGATTGGATGTAGCCTTGTTGAGAGCCCAAATTCATCATCATCATCGTGTAAGTCCATCTTCCACGCTAGCATGGGTTAGACGGGAATTGTCCCACTTGAGGCAAGATTGGTCGGGTGACCATGTCTCGCTCGTATAGGACTATCTAGCAGGTTTTCTATGGCTGGATGCCCTTCCTAACACCAACCTCATTTACAGTGTGGACTGGGAGCTTTTTACCGTGTTACCTACACGACCACATTACAGCGTGGACTGTGTGTTTTTGTTTTTTTTGTCGTGACACCTACATGATCTCATTAATTTGGACTGGATGTTGTGGTACCAACATAACTTTAGAGAGAAAGGGTGGTGTTGGTGGGAGTGGGAGGATGAAGTAGGGGTAGTGGGTTGGGGTGTATGTTTGGTTTGGAGGGGCCTACTGATTTGTAGGTTAACTTTGCACGTAGGGAAGGTTGGTCTTCTGTATTACTGCGTGGCATCAAAGATCTCGATCCAGTGACATTGTCTTAGAGAGGTGCAGGTGCAAGGTCAGGATTTATCATGGTGTCCCAGGTTTTTCTCTCGATTTATATTATAAACTAACAGTTCAGAATGTATGTTGTATGTGTGAGTATGTGTGAGTATGTGTGAGTATGTGTGTGTATGAGTGTGTATATGTATGTCTGTGTCTGTCTAAAATAATTGACATAAATATATGTTGATATCTTCTGCATTCAGACAAATCAAACCAACATACCCTTTCACTGTACACAAAGTCACTTCCATTGATGTTATCCATAATGAAATCCTGTACAATCTTGATTAATCCAACAGCATTTTCTGTGTGGTAAGCCAAGGATTGACCTATGATGATAATAATAATTGTTTCTTATATAGGCACAAGGCCAGCAATTTTTGGGGAAGGAGAAAGTCGATTAAATTGACCCCAGTGTGTGACTGGTACTTTATTTTATCGACCCCGTAAGGATGAAAGGCAAAGTTAACCTCGGTGGGATTTGAACTCAGATCATAAAGGGACGTAACTCTTTGATTCAAAGCATGGCGTCCGACTCTCTACCAATCGGCGGGATTTGATCTCATATCATAAAGGGCCGTAACTCTATGCTGCAAAGCATGGCATCCGACTCTCTACCAATCGGCGGGATTTGATCTCATATCAAAGGGCCGTAACTCTATATGCTGCAAAGCATCGCGTCCGACTCTCTACCAATCGGTGGGATTTGATCTCATATCATAAAGGGCCGTAACTCTATGCTGCAAAGCAGGGCATCCGACTCTCTACCAATCGGCGGGATTTGATCTCATATCAAAGGGCCGTAACTCTATGCTGCAAAGCATGGCGTCCGACTCTCTACCAATCAGCGGGAATTGATCTCATACTATAAAGGACCGTAACTCTATGTTGCAAAGCATGGCGTCCGACTCTCTACCAATCGGCGGGATTTGATCTCATATCAAAGGGCCGTAACTCTATGCTGCAAAGCATGGCGTCCGACTCTCTACCAATCGGCGGGATTTGATCTCATACTATAAAGGGCTGTAACTCTATGTTGCAAAGCATGGCGTCCGACTCTCTACCAATCGGCGGGATTTGATCTCATATCAAAGGGCCGTAACTCTATGCTGCAAAGCATGGCGTCCGACTCTCTACCAATCGGCGGGATTTGATCTCATACTATAAAGGGCTGTAACTCTATGCTGCAAAGCATGGCGTCTGACCCTCTACTGATACTGCTAATGATAAAAATTACTTTTATGGGCCACAAGAGAAGAAGGAGGAGTGACACCATTCCAGTATTGGTCTACTGGATGCAGGGGAAGGAAGATAAGAATTTCTCTATATTCACCTTGAATAGAGAGAGGGAGAGAGAGAGATAGTGTAAGAGAGAGAGAAATGAGAGAGAGTGTGAGAGTGTGAGAGAGTGTGTAAGAGAGAGAGAGTGAGAGAGTGTGTAAGAGAGAGAGAAATGAGAGAGAGTGTGAGAGAGAGAGTGTGTGAGAGAGAGAGTATGTAAGAGAGAGAGAGTGTGAGAGAGAGAGTGTGTGAGAGAGAGAGTATGTAAGAGAGAGAGTGTGAGAGAGAGAGTGTGTGAGAGAGAGAGAAAAGAGAGAGGGTGAAAGAGAGTGTGTGTGAGAGAGAGAGAAAAGAGAGAGAGAGAGGATGAAAGAGACTGACCTGAATCCCGTACATAGTAAGTACATGAGATGAGCAATATTTCAAGAAGACGGCGTTTCAATTCATTTGGATGTTTAAGTAGTTCATATGATTGGTTCATTTTATCAAGGCATGAGAACACCTGACCTCTTTCCTGTAAATAGTACATGAGATGGTTAACCTTCAGCAGGCTGTGGGCGACACATGGCGCAATATGAGTAATCTCCCCTTAATATATAATGGTTTCTGATTTAGCCACAGGGACAGAAATTTTAGGAGAAGGGAAGTTGATTAAATTGACGCCAGTGTGTGACTGGTACTTTATTTTATCGACCCTGTGAAGCGGAATTTGAACTCGGAATGTAAATGGAAGTAACTCTATGCTGCAAAGCATGCTGTCCGACGCTCTACTGATTCTGTCAATCCACCGCCCTTTAATAGATAATGCAGTGTGAAGGGAAACAACTCATAAAAATTACCAGTGAGTTAAAGATTAACTTTGTAATTTAACAGAAATATCATTAGACATCAGAGCAGTGCTTCTCTAGCATGGCCACAGTCATATACAGTGCCAGATTTACCATTGTGCTTAAACACAGGGCCCCGTTGTCCAGGAAGGGGGGGCATCATCCTGCCCCAAAAATTTGTTACCTCCTTCAGGGCCCAAGTAAGGGGCCTCATAACTTAACTAGTACAGGACCTCATAACTTAACTAGTAAAGGGACTCATAACTAGCACAGGGCCTCATAATGATGATAAAGCTGATGATGATGATAATGATGATGATGAAACACAACTTACCCTCCAAGCTGCTTTATCAGAGCCTTCGATACCTTTCAATATTATCAGTGCCAGCACCATTAACATATTCTCCACAAACTCATCATTTTCATCTACAGACTCTTGTACATAAATCTTTGGAATACCAAGACTATCTAGTGCCTTCTGGAAAGCTTCAACATCTTGTACTGAGGCTTTACGGCAAAGCAAAACCTCTTCACGCTCAACTTCTTCTGGTACAGTAGGAATATCATTAAAGCTTTCACTATGAGGTATCAATCCATTTGACTGGCTATCCACACCCTTCACACTAACTCTCTGAGAAATACTGCTCAAATCTTCAATACTGGTGCTTGAGCTGCGACTCATTGATCTTTCCCTCTCTTCTGTGTCTTCTAATCCCCAGTAGTCAGACTTTAGTTGATCATACATAGGTGTACCAACAAGGCTGTTAGGAGACAGTAATGATTGAGTTGGTGCAGACGGTGTAGGTGATAGTAGTCCTAATCCCAGAATCATCTTTTGAGAATTAGTCTCAAGATCATTTGACAAATAATCCCCAGATTTTGAGAGCACATAATTGGAAACAGATGCAGACAGCTTCAGAGGCATGTGTTGACTGGGGGAATAGGGTGTGAATATTGGATGGGAAATAGAATTGGACAAGGAACACTTGGTGGATTTGGGGTAATAAATGAATAATTTGCATAAAATTTCCTGCCAGCATAGTTGTTTGGCAAAGTTCTTGGCACTACCATTTACAGTCACCAACATTTGAAGAATCTGAAGAAGAAAAATAGATAAAACTTCAAATAATTGCAGCTTATATTAGTGATTTCTATTCATTTAAAGAATTCCTTTCTATTTTAATTAACCCTTTTGTTACTATATTTCTAATCAAGGACATAATCTTTTGGAAATAATCAAGAATTTGGTGGGATTCTGTAATATAATTTTCTCATTATTAAGCTGGTGTTTGAAACACAACTTAAAGGCTCTACACACTATTATAATAGAATGTTTTTGGATTACATTAAAACAAACAGTTTTGTATCATAAAACCAGGGGCAGTTTCAGGCATTTCTTTCTAACCTTCACATATCCTCTATGTTCAATGCCCAAGTCTCACTACCATGCAACATCACACTTTGTACACTTTATAACCTTCACATATCCTCTATGTCCAATGCCCAAGTCTCACTACCATGCAACATCACACTTTGTACACTTTATAGCCTTCACATATCCTCTATGTTCAATGCCCAAGTCTCACTACCATGCAACAGCACACTTTGTACACTTTCTAGCCTTCACATATCCTCTATGTTCAATGCCCATGTCTCACTGCCATGCAACATCACACTTTGTACACTTTCTAACCTTCACATATCCTCTGTGTTCAATGCCCAAGTCTCACTACCATGCAACATCACACTTTGTACACTTTCTAGCCTTCACATATCCTCTATGTTCAATGCCCATGTCTCACTACCATGCAACAGCACACTTTGTACACTTTCTAGCCTTCACATATCCTCTATGTTCAATGCCCATGTCTCACTACCATGCAACATCACACTTTGTACACTTTATAGCCTTCACATATCCTCTATGTTCAATGCCCAAGTCTCACTACCATGCAACATCACACTTTGTACACTTTCTAACATTCACATATCCTCTATGTTCAATGCCCAAGTCTCACTACCATGCAACATCACACTTTGTACACTTTATAGCCTTCACATATCCTCTATGTTCAATGCCCAAGTCTCACTACCATGCAACATCACACTTTGTACACTTTCTAACCTTCACATATCCTCTATGTTCAATGCCCAAGTCTCACTACCATGCAACATCACACTTTGTACACTTTATAGCCTTCACATATCCTCTATGTTCAATGCCCAAGTCTCACTACCATGCAACATCACACTTTGTACACTTTCTAGCCTTCACATATCCTCTATGTTCAATGCCCAAGTCTCACTACCATGCAACATCACACTTTGTACACTTTATAACCTTCACATATCCTCTGTGTTCAATGCCCAAGTCTCACTACCATGCAACATCACACTTTGTACACTTTATAACCTTCACATATCCTCTGTGTTCAATGCCCAAGTCTCACTACCATGCAACATCACACTTTGTACACTTTATAACCTTCACATATCCTCTGTGTTCAATGCCCAAGTCTCACTACCATGCAACATCACACTTTGTACACTTTCTAACCTTCACATATCCTCTGTGTTCAATGCCCAAGTCTCACTACCATGCAACATCACACTTTGTACACTTTATAACCTTCACATATCCTCTGTGTTCAATGCCCAAGTCTCACTACCATGCAACATCACACTTTGTACACTTTCTAACCTTCACATATCCTCTATGTTCAATGCCCAAGTCTCACTACCATGCAACATCACACTTTGTACACTTTCTAACCTTCACATATCCTCTGTGTTCAATGCCCATGTCTCACTACCATGCAACATCACACTTTGTACACTTTCTAACCTTCACATATCCTCTATGTTCAATGCCCAAGTCTCACTACCATGCAACATCACACTTTGTACACTTTCTAACCTTCACATATCCTCTGTGTTCAATGCCCATGTCTCACTACCATGCAACATCACACTTTGTACACTTTCTAACCTTCACATATCCTCTATGTTCAATGCCCAAGTCTCACTACCATGCAACATCACACTTTGTACACTTTATAACCTTCACATATCCTCTGTGTTCAATGCCCAAGTCTCACTACCATGCAACATCACACTTTGTACACTTTCTAACCTTCACATATCCTCTATGTTCAATGCCCAAGTCTCACTACCATGCAACATCACACTTTGTACACTTTCTAACCTTCACATATCCTCTGTGTTCAATGCCCATGTCTCACTACCATGCAACATCACACTTTGTACACTTTCTAACCTTCACATATCCTCTATGTTCAATGCCCAAGTCTCACTACCATGCAACATCACACTTTGTACACTTTCTAACCTTCACATATCCTCTGTGTTCAATGCCCATGTCTCACTACCATGCAACATCACACTTTGTACACTTTATAGCCTTCACATATCCTCTATGTTCAATGCCCAAGTCTCACTACCATGCAACAGCACACTTCGTACACTTTCTAACCTTCACATATCCTCTATGTTCAATGCCCATGTCTCACTGCCATGCAACATCACACTTCGTACACTTTATAGCCTTCACATATCCTCTATGTTCAATGCCCATGTCTCACTACCATGCAACATCACACTTTGTACACTTTCTAACCTTCACATATCCTCTATGTTCAATGCCCAAGTCTCACTACCATGCAACAGCACACTTTGTACATTTTCTAGCCTTCACATATCCTCTGTGTTCAATGCCCAAGTCTCACTACCATGCAACAGCACACTTTGTACACTTTCTAGCCTTCACATATCCTCTATGTTCAATGCCCAAGTCTCACTACCATGCAACATCACACTTTGTACACTTTCTAACCTTCACATATCCTCTATGTTCAATGCCCAAGTCTCACTACCATGCAACATCACACTTTGTACACTTTCTAACCTTCACATATCCTCTGTGTTCAATGCCCATGTCTCACTACCATGCAACATCACACTTTGTACACTTTCTAACCTTCACATATCCTCTATGTTCAATGCCCATGTCTCACTACCATGCAACAGCACACTTTGTACACTTTCTAGCCTTCACATATCCTCTATGTTCAATGCCCAAGTCTCACTACCATGCAACAGCACACTTTGTACACTTTCTAGCCTTCACATATCCTCTGTGTTCAATGCCCAAGTCTCACTACCATGCAACAGCACACTTTGTACACTTTCTAGCCTTGACATATCCTCTATGTTCAATGCCCATGTCTCACTACCATGCAACAGCACACTTTGTACACTTTCTAGCCTTCACATATCCTCTATGCTCAATGCCCAAGTCTCACTACCATGCAACAGCACACTTTGTACACTTTCTAACCTTCACATATCCTCTGTGTTCAATGCCCAAGTCTCACTACCATGCAACAGCACACTTTGTACACTTTCTAGCCTTCACATATCCTCTATGTTCAATGCCCAAGTCTCACTACCATGCAACAGCACACTTTGTACACTTTCTAACCTTCACATATCCTCTGTGTTCAATGCCCATGTCTCACTACCATGCAACAGCACACTTTGTACACTTTCTAGCCTTCACATATCTACAATACAGTGAAAGCAAAAATAGACTGAGCTATGTTAAATAGCCACAAGAAAGAAAGTACTACTGACCTGCTTACTGCATTCCAGCTTAATACTGATGTCACTTTCATGGATTAACTCCATCAGTCCCAAGATGGCAGAGTAGGATTGACTGGAATCTACAAACGAATAAACAAAACCTTATCATCAAAAATACAATATGTGCGTACACGGAAAATTCCCAGTTGGATAATTTCCGGGCGGAAGATTGCCAGGCGGAAAATTGCCCTTGGGGAAAATTGCCAGTGAGGAATATTGCCAGTTCTTTAGGTTTTACTTAAGGTTTTGAATCTATTTATCTGATAGTGCTTTGGAATGAGGTTTTAGCACATTCCCAATAGATTTTTGTTCCTTCTTTGTTTAGCCTATTTTGATGATACATATTTTGAAGTTCATCAACAAGAATATCCTTACCAGGTTCACTTGTTATAAAAGAAGCTATTATGGGTACAAGAATAATTTAAAAAAAAACAGTATATCTCTTTTGTACCACTTCACGCCTTGAACTAATTTCTTCTTTAAGTAAGTCACGTAAATTTGAGTTCAAATGAAAAAGAGAAATTGTAGTTATGGTTTGAACAAGCAATTATAAAAAATAATGGACAGAGAGAAATTGTAGATTTACTTAGAACAAGTAGTTATAAAAAGAGAAATGGATAACCTTATGTTACTAATATTCTTGTCAGTTAGGTTACACTTCAAATTAAAAAAATAAGCACTTATAAAAAGAGAAATGGTAGTTTTGGTCCAAATGGACAATAATTATAAAAAGAGGAATTAATTTTTTAAACTGGAATTATCTTCATTTACGTTAGATTCTCTGAGATCAATCTTTTAATTTGTCAATGGCAATATTCCACACTGGCAATTGTCTCAATGGCAATTTTCTGGCTGGCAATTTTCCAACTGGGAATTTTCCTAGAACCAATATGTGAAACAGCACTGTACAACCTGTTTGTGGTTATAGCTCTTTGAGTATATGTATTGTAGAAATGTCTAAGTCAAGATTATATAAGACAGATAAGACAATACAGATGAGACAAGTCCACATAAGGCAAGACATTATGACATAGATAAGAAAAAATGAGATGAGATAGAGAGGACAAGATAGGCATGTAGATAGATAAGAATATGTAGAGAGATAATATATGTAGAGAGATAATATATGTAGAGAGATAATGTATGCAGAGAGATAATATATGTAGAGAGATAATATATGTAGACTGATGATATATGTAGAGAGATGATATATGTAGAGAGATGATATATATAGAGAGATGATATATGTAGAGAGATAATATACGTAGAGAGATGATATATGTAGAGAGATCATATATGTAGAGAGATAATATATGTAGAGAGATAATATACGTAGAGAGATGATATATGTAGAGAGATGATATATGTAGAGAGATAATATATGTAGACAGATAATATATGTAGAGAGATATATGTAGAGAGATAATATATGTAGAGAGATAATATATATAGACAGATAATTGTTTCTATTTTAGGCACAAGGCCAGCAATTATCCAGTACATTACTGGTACTTTATTTTATCGACCCCGTAAGGATGAAAGGCAAAGTTAACCTCGGCGGGATTTGAACTCAGATCATAAAGGGACGTAACTCTATGCTTCAAAGCATGGTGTCCGACTCTCTACCGATACTGCCAATCCACCGCCCGTTATATATAGACAGATAATATATGTTGACAGATAATATATGTAGAGAGATAATATATGTAGAGATAATATACGTAGAGAGATAATATATGTACACAGATAATATATGTAGATTAATACTATAAGTATACATAGCAATTTCTAATTTAGGCACAAGGCCAGCAATATATCTAGGTACAATATATCTGCATGTCTACATGCCTCCTTAACTACTTGCCTTTTTCTGTCTAATTATCTATCTGTGTGTGTGTGTGTGTGTGTATATATATATATATATATATATATATATATATATATATATATATATATATATATATATAACAGGAATTTAGATTGATACAATGCTAGATGCATACAAGGCTTCACTATTATTCCAATCGTCACCCATGGAACTTGCTAAATAATAACAAGTATGGAAAGCTGTATCAGAGCTAACTCAATGATACAGTTATGAAGCAACGATATTCAAACAGAACATATACTATATTGTATTATATCTACATAGTCAGATTGCCAGACAGAGAGAGAGAGAGAAATCAGATTTTGTGATTAAGACTATGACCACCAGTATAAGACTAAAATAACCGGAAGAGAAGACTGTATAGAACATAGAGAGCTAATAGTGTCAGACTAAAGAGGTAATAGTGTGAAATAGGAGAGTAATAGTGTTAATATAGACAAAGACAGTATCTGAAGTAGATGTCAGTGTTAAGAAAGAAACCAACAGTGAGAAAATGAAGAAAATTGATGCTCCTTTATACACAGGATGTTCCCCAAAAATGTATATACACTTTGATTATCTGTACAGGCAATATTTATTAGAATGCTGTTGAAGTGTGTATATACATTATTTGGGGCGACACCCTGTATAAATATTAAAAAGCTATTAAACCTTAATACGGCCATTATTAGTTAATATATTATGAAAATGTTAATTCCAAGGAAAAAAAACAGACTCAAACAATAATAATGGTTTCTTATATAGGCACAAGGCTAGTAATTGGGGGGGGGGGGGGGGGGGGGAAGTCGGTTAAATCGACCCCAGTGCGTGACTGGTACTTTATTTTATCAACCCCGTAAAGATGAAAGGCAAAGCTAACCTCAGCGGGATTTGAACTCAGACCAATAATAATAATAATTGTTTCTACATTTGGCATAAGGCCAGCAATTATCCCAGTGTATTACTGGTGCTTTATTTTATAATAATAATAATGGTTTCTGATTTAGGCACAAGGCCAGCAATTATCCCAGTGTATTACTGGTGCTTTATTTTATAATAATAATAATGGTTTCTGATTTAGGCACAAGGCCAACAATTTTAGGGGAGGGGGAAGTCGATTAAATCGACCCCAGTGCATTACTGGTGCTTTATTTTACCGACCCTGTAAAGGTGAAATTATAATAATAATAATAATGATAAATGATAATATTGTCTGACCTGAAGCAACTGCTGTAACACCAATTTTAGTAGGATGAGAAATAGAGATGTGAAATTCCTCCACCAGCAACAAGCTTAGCCAAATAAGGAATGAAATCAAAATAAAATATCAATACTTGCCACGGAAAATACTTGGTTTCATACCTGAGAGCATGAGTTGTTGTAACATGAGTTTAGAAGTTTTCAGAGAGATTGGTACATCTCTCATCATACTCAACATCCCGATATAGCCCATGTCTTGAAGACGTAACCGACTCTTGCTTTTATCATACACTTTGTCTGTCGTTAATAAAATGTGGAATAACTGAAAGAGAAAAATAACGAAGAAAAAGAATTAGTAAAAAAATGGTGTCTCGAGTAATGAGCAAGCAAGCCGACAAGCTTGGAGTATTAACGGGAAAGTTTCACTTGCTGTGTAGTTAGTTACTATGATGATATCTATTTGTCTTTTACACACAGTCACTCTCTCTCTCTCTCTCTCACACTACATTTCTCTCTCTCAACATTTCGTAGGGGAAAATAGTTTCAGTTTACAAATGTTTCAGGCGAAGAACTGCCTTTATAAATCTTATAAAAAGAAAATTGGGTTAGGTATTATTACAAACCTTTAGAATACGTTCTCTCAATTCGTTTGAGTAGTTTTTATCAATGATAAGAACATAGAGAGGTTCAGTCATGTCTGGTTCAAACAGGAGCAAAATCAACTGGTCTGGTTTTCTCCTAGGATTCTCCAGCAGCATTATCAATATATCTAACACTTCACATTTCTATAAAAGACAAGTCCATATATTGAAGTTATGTAGTCACAATATTACTAACTGAATTTATAAAAGAAAAAGCTATATATTACAGTTATGTGATTAACCCTTTAGCATTTAAACCGGCCATATCCAGCCAGAATTCTCTCACCTCTTTCTGTTCAAACCAGCCATAACCGGTTAAGGTATTATTCTCAAAATAAATACTATAAATACTACAAATCTCATAGATTCAATATTATGTGAGATATTATGCGAGATAAATCCTTTACCATGAAAATACAATAGTAAATATAGAGTAATGTAAATGCTAAAGAGTTAAAGAGATATGAGAGAAAGAAGAATGAAGGAAAGACAAAATATAAAAGAAGAAAGGAGAGCCCAAAAATACAAAAATGTAAAGAAAATATAAGAAATGAAAAAGGTTATAATTTCTGAAGTAAAATATTAAAAAAGTTCAAAGACTGTAGAGTAGATTCCCACTACCTATGAACACATTACATAAGTCATTTCAACCAATACTTTTTGTCTCTACTTCTCTCTCTGTAATAACTGTTTACACACATGTATTGGGATAAGTTATAAAAGGAGAGTTTGGACTCAATTTGTCGAGAAAAGATATTGGATGAAACCACTTACTTTATGAGTCAATAAATAGAAAAAGTCCACTCTACAAGACAATACTAACCAAATCTTCTTCTTTGACATTCATCAGAAAAGCAATAATCTGTGAAAGTTCATCGAATGTGATATCCTTGGAGATGTAAAACTTTATTAAACCCAATAATGACACACGAATTGTCTTTGTGTCTTCCTTGGTAAGACTACCTTCAGTTGCACTACTGATAAGAGAAAAGAAAAACTGTCTTAACCCTTTAGCATTTAAACTGACCATATCCGGCCAGAATTCTCTCACCTCTTTCTGTTCAAACTGGCTGTGATTGGCTACTCATACTGATGTTAAGTTATTGTTCTAAAAATAAATAATATCAAAACTTCATATTCAATATTATGTGAAATAAGTATGTAAAATAAAGCCTTTACTGCAAAAAATACAGTAGTATATATAGATTAATGTAAATGCTAAAGGGTTAATACTTTCATCACCAATTTTTTTAATAAAACACACTGACTATGGTTATTAACCCTTTATTTTGAACCCTTTTGATACCAAACCCTGGACATATTTATAGTAGAAATAATTATCATTATTACCTGTAATAGGTTCTGATAACATCAAGAATGTACTGAACACCATATTTTTTACGGAAGAGCTTTCGGTCATCTTTGATTATCGTAGCCAGGTACTGGATATGACCTGAAATAAAATATACAAGATCCGTTTAACTGATGTCATTTTGCAAAAGTAACTATAATATTTTCCAGAAGGAAATAATTTAAAAATATAATCATCACATGAAACAGTAAGAAATTTATTACGTTTCTGATGTAGCAGAATTCTACACCTGCAGATACTTAAATTTTAAACTCTTTACCAAGTATCAGATCTGCTAACTGTCGAGCATATTTGCCTTAACTCTTCAACATTTAAACAGGCTTTGTCCAGCAAGAATTCTCTCACCTCTTTCTGTTCAAACTGGCTGTAACCGGCTGCTCATACTGATGTTAAGGTATTGTTCTCAAAATAAATAATATCAAAATCTCATAGATTCGATATTATGTGAGATAATTATGTTAGATAAAGCCTTTACCATGAAAATACAATAGTATATATAGAGTAATGTAAATATTAAAGGGTTAAAAAATGAAGACAACAGATAGTGAAGAGAACTTTTTATCTATTCAGGGGTCCAGGCAAACTCTCTGTTGGTGCCACAATAAAATGCATTCAGTACAAACAATATGTTAAGGTTGGCAATCAAATGAAGATAATATCAAATGGGGACAACTCTTTAATCTTGTCAAGGAAACAACAACCTCTCTAATGTTGATGTC
>OZ024753.1:34800630-34840630 GCA_964016885.1 Eledone cirrhosa
AAATGAAAATGGAACCTATTTCCTGCAGAATTAAACTGACGTAAACAGATAATATACCTTATCAAAATACAAATATAAAATCAAATCAATTTTAGATGTTGATTCAATTTAGGAATTATTGATTGGTATTAATCTGCTAACTTGACTACCCAGCCTGTAATAAAATATAAGATTTATATTTTATTTTATTTGTTTGTTTGTTTTAGGAAATATTTTGCGTAAATTTTGTTTTGGAAATAAAAGCTTATTTCTGCTTCTTGCCCCCCCCCCCCTTTTTTTTGTTTTAATCTTTTAACTATACATAGAAATGTCTGCTTCTCAACATTTGCATTAAAAGAAGATATTTGAAAAATGTTTCCTGATTTTTTTTCTCTATAAATTTCTATTATTAGTCTTCTAGACCGGCTTAAATAATGTGATTCATTAGAAATGAATTGATGCCCAGAAATATTGCATGACATCTAAATAGAATTATTTTCTTGGAACAGAACAAATCTTGTAGATAAATGAAGGCTTCAACAACTGAAGCTTTCACTTATTGGATTATAGTTTCAGTGGCTGAGTATTCCACTAATACTTGTAGCCTTAATGTAATCCTCAGGCAGAGCAGAATCAATGCGAAACTATACAACAAGGCTGAGCCTTCAAATTATAGGTAGATCCTATCAGACAGACTCCTACAATTTTCCTCTATCCAGTTTCATTCATGATACTCCAAACAAGTAAAGGCTATGGGAAGAGACACAGCCAGATTAAATTCAAACCCAGTTTGAACAGAAAGAGATGAAAGAATTCTGGCCGGATATGTCCGGTTTAACCCTTTAGCATTTAAACCAGCCATATCCAGCCAGAATTCTCTCACCTCTTTCTGTTCAAACCAGCCCTAACTGGCCACTCATAACTACATTAAGGTACTGTTCTCAAAATAAATAACATCAAAATCTCATAACACACTAACACACACACACACACTTGTTCCAAGCTGATGATTCACTTTTCTGCTACTCCAGGTTTTTCACTTTGTATGTGTATGTTCATTCAAAAGGACAAGATGAAATAAATCATTCTACACATACTGAAAAATGGATGTTAAATGATGATGATATATAAAAGGATGTTTGTTGTGTGTGTGTGTGTGGGGGGGGGGGGGGGGAAATCCCAGAATACCTCCCACATAACTAAAAGTGGACTAGGTGAAATAAGAACTAAAGTGAACTGCCATGGGAACTATTTGTACTGAATCTTGTTGTAGTCTCTCATTGGTAGTTTGGAATTACACCTGGTGAATACCTTGAGTATTACCCTCGTACAGATATACATACAGGTGTGTCACACCATTATAACAATAGTAAAAATGAAATGGGTTAAACGAAGGACTTTTCAGCACCCTTCCTCATAGACATATGGATAAAAGAAAAATGAAATTAAAAGATTAACCAAACATTTTACCTTGATATCCCATGTAATGCATTTATAGCCATGCAGGTGTCCATGGTTATGGTTGAAAGAAAGATCAATGCAGAAATCATCTTTGCAAGCCTGAATAATAAAGAAAACAAGAAAGGTAAATATACAAATATCTCTTTTCTGAATCTTTACAAATATCAAGTAAAATCAAATCAGAAAGTATGTTACATTAGCAAGGGCCTCGTTTGCCTTAAAAATGTGAAGAGGACAAACCAACATTTGTTGATTCTTAAAGGAGCATAAATTGCTTATGGTGCCTTTCCCAGACCCTATCACATAAGTAATATTTTACGCTAATTAAATTTTATATATTCAAATGAAGTTCAGATATAAAAAAATAAGCTTAAAAAGAATTTATCATATCAAATAAACAAAAAATAAAATATTGACGTTTGAAAAAGTGTGGGGGGGGGGGGGGGGCATGTCACCCCCCTGAAACAAGGCCCTTGTACATTAGTAACAAAGAAAAGAATTAGGACAACATTTTACCTTTGCATTGTAATACAGCAAAAGTTTCCCTGGAAGGTCAGAAAATTCTCCGTCTTCTGTGAAAATGTTTGAGTAGTTGGGACCTGTAAAATAGATTAGAAATCAATTAATTTAGGGTATCGAAACTGTCTTATATTTTATCATTTGTCTATAGAGTGGTTGGGGATAAGAAAGGTATCCAGCTATTGAAAACTTGCCAAACAAAGGGTTGGGAGGAGTCTTCAGATAACCTTCCAAGTGTTGGTGATTTACATGATAAACACACCCAGTACACTCTGTAAAGTGGTTGGTGATAGGAAGGGCATCCAACCGCAGAAAGCCTACCAAACATAGAGACAGGCAGACTCTTCAGCTGTGTGAAATATATGAGAAACTAGTGCTGGTGCACTCAGCACACCTTGTAAGGTCTCTTGTTATTGAGAAGGGAATCCAGCCATAGAAACCATGCCATATATAAAATATTACTAGCAAGAGTGACCACTTTCACCCATCTGTAAAGGGGACATAAAATGATGATGATAATGATGATAATAATGATGATGATGATGATGATGATGATGATGATGATGATGATGATGATAACGGTGGTGATGATGATGATGATAAAATTAAACTGTAATTTAATAAAGGAACATTTTCAAGGACTCACCATGACTATACAAACTTTTGATTTCACCTGGCTGTAAAGGCTCATGAAAAACACACACTGAACCAAGCAGACCCATGAGAGGAATCGGATGACCCCAAGTATCATCTTGAGTGCCTCCAAGTAGATTTGTTACATCACACTGATTATCTGATCTCATTGATGAGCTAAAGTTGAAGAACTTAAGTGAAGTGCTTCTTTTACGTTCTGGAACTGTGGGGGAAACCGGAGTTATATCCGCAAGGAATTCTATGGGTGATCTCAGACCAGCTGAGCCAATTTTACAAGATGTGAAGGCCTACAATAGAAAATGAAATAGAAGTCTTTTTGATTGGCTTTTTTTAAATTTATTTTTTTTAATTCCCCCTCTTTTAACTCTAGAAATCCCTACCAAAACAACCTCTATTAAAGTATTCGAATTTAAATTTAGTTCTTGAACCCAAATATCATTATTTTAAGCTAGATAATATCAGATTTCAGTGAGAGTAGTGAATCGGCAGAATTGGTAGTGTCAGATAAAATGCTGTTGCAATATTTGTTCTGGCTCTTTACATTCTGAGTTCAAATCTCATCAAGGACAACTTTGCCTCTCATATTACCAGGGTCATTATATAAAGTAGCAGTCAAGTACAAGTCAAGTGCTAGGGTTGACATTAAGAAGGGCATCCAGCCATAGAAACCATGTGAGAATGGAATTGTAAGAGCAAACCGAGTCATTTGACCTGTCTAGCCTCAGAATGTGATAATCCGTCATTTGACTTGTCTAGCCTCAGAATGTGACTACCCGTCATTTGACCAGTCTAGCCTCAGAATGTGACAACCTGTCATTTGACCTGTCTAGCCTCAGAATGTGACAACCTGTCATTTGACCTGTCTAGCCTTAGAATGTGACAACCTGTCATTGACCTGTCTAGCCTCAGAATGTGACTACCCGTCATTTGACCTGTCTAGCCTCAGAATGTGACAACCCGTCATTTGACCTGACTAGCCTTAGAATGTGACAACCCGTCATTTGACCTGTCTAGCCTCAGAATGTGACAACCCGTCATTTGACTTATCTAGCCTCAGAATGTGACAACCCGTCATTTGACTTATCTAGCCTCAGAATGTGACAACCCGTCATTTGACTTATCTAGCCTCAGAATGTGACAACCCGTCATTTGAGCTGTCTAGCCTCAGAATGTGACAACCCGTCATTTGAGCTGTCTAGCCACAGAATGTGACAACCTGTCTAACCTGTGCAAGTAAAGAAAATCTCTGTAAAGTGATGATGATATATAAGGAGAGACATTTACCTCAGTTGTTGAAGGAAATTTAAGTTGGACATTTAGTTTTAAGCAGCCATCAACATATATAGTCAACTGACTGTTAGCAAATGGTCTGCGAGAATTGGTATGGACAATATCAAGACAATGCTGAAAGTAGTGGAAGGAAATAACATTAGATATTGTGATGCATTTCATGCTTTGCTTATAATATTTCTTTTCTGTTTTTCTTTTCTGAAGAAGGGAATTTTAAGTCCCGAAATATTAGGACAAAAGAAACAATAGCAACAACAAAAACAAAAAAAAAAGCAAAGATTACCAGGTAACTTACTTTTTCTTTATCTCATCTTACATTTATCACTTTCTACTTTTTTTTTGGGGGGGGGGGGGGGGGGGGCTATATTGCAATTGGTGACCAATAACACTGTTAGTTACAAGTTAGGGTGGTGGATTGGCAGAATTGTTGATCAAGTGTTGGATGAAATGTTTAGCAACATTCAGTTACAGACTTTTATAATCTGAGATCAAATACTGTTGAGGTCAAATTTTCCTTTCACCCTTCAGGGGTCAATAAAATAAAGTATCAGTCACATACAGGGGTTAATGTATCGACTTCCCTCTCCCCACAAACTGTTGGTATTTATTAGTTACAGCATTAAGAGCTCCCTTTACAGGCCGTCATGAAAAGGATGACAGTTTTTTTTTTACTATAATTCTTCTCAATGGCCTCAGTAGCCTGATCAACACAGTCTCAATAATGAACCACTTCATTCCATTCCTAAGAACTTTCTATTCTCTTCTTTGTAAATAGTGTATCATACTTTTTTCCATTATGCACCTTTTTTATATTTCAAATTTATACACAGCTAGTGAACTAAATGATAACAAAGAAAATAATTCAGCAAGCCTCTGTAATCAACAGTCACATCTGTCAATGTTCTCTTTACTCCTTTGAAAAATGGATTTTTCCCAAATATATCAAAGATCAATTAAATATTTTCAAAGTAATGTTTCAATATCTTTGTTGCTGATATATTTGATATTTAATGTTACATTTTTATAGCTATAACCTTCTATAACACACTACTTTATATTTGATATTTAAGGTTAGAATTCTATAACATACTACACTATATTTAATATTTAATGTTAGATTTACATAGCTATAACCTCCTATAACACACTACTCTATATTTCATGTTTAATGTTAGATTTACATAGCTATAAGCTTCTATAACACACTGCTTTTATACTTCAATAATTCAATGTTAACATGAATGCAAATCACAGACATGGCTGTGTAGTTAAGAAGTTTGTGTTACAATTCTGGGTTTCACCTCAAAGTATAGCCTTCTATACTTCTAACACACTGCTTTCCACATATTCCACAATGCTCCAAGCAAAGAACAACACAACACTCTTCTATTGAATTATAAATTCAGATATCTTTACAAATTTAGACATTCCAATGATATTTTTACAATGGTTTAAGAATGTTCATATTATTCCTTTTGATTTTCATGTATGGTCATTAATGCAAGATAATTCTGTGTTCTGAAGTTTAACCAAATCTCCAAGGTGTTCAGCAGCAGTTAAGAAATGATTATAGTTCTGGCTAGAATAATATTATATCACAGGTTTCATTCATGGGAGAATTTAAACACAGTAGACAACATACTTACAGCTATAATAGCTGTTTTTACAGATAGTTATTGAGAGTTAACTGTCTTTAATTAAATAGCAGCCAAATCACACCCTACTGTTTGAAAAAAATGGAAAGACATCTAATAAAATAATCTTATATACACTATATCATTATCATCATCACCGTTTAGTATCTATTTTTCCATGCGTGAATGGGTTAGATGGGTCGTACACGTTGGGAGACAAGTCTGGTCGGAGTTGGCCACACCGTACCTTGCTCCGACAAGGACTGTAAATTTGACCGGTGATTTTACAGCTGGATGCCCTTCCTAACACCAACCACACTATATCTGGATAAAAAAATTGGATGAAGACTAAGGCCAAACAAACTGACCATAATCTAGAAATCTAGAAGCTCAAATCTCTTTTACAGTGCCCTACAGTGTATCTAACATATTGTAAAATCCCTTTAAATAGTATACCCCAGATTTAAATAGTATACCGCAGAGTTAAATAGTATACCGTAGAGTTAAATAGTATACCTCAGAGTTAAATAGTATACCCCAGAATTAAATAGTATACCCCAGAGTTAAATAGTATACCCCAGAGTTGTTTTATCATATCTTCTTAACCCTTTTGTCACCATATTTCTAATGAAATAGATGATTTCTACCAGATGTAGAAATACTAAAAATAGAAAATACGAGTGTGACTTTGTCATCCAATCTATCCAGCAGGCCAGTAACTTTGAATAATAATTGACTCAGACTGTGATAGCCTGTCCAACCTATGCCAGTTTGTCATGGGGAAAAGTGGCCTTAACCGGCTGTATCTGGCCAGAATTCTCTCACCTCTTTCAATTCAAACCGACCATAACCAGCCACTCATACTTATGTTATGGTATTGTTTGCAAAATAAATAATATCAAAATCCCATAGATTCGATATTATGTGAGATATTATAAAAGATAAATAGAATAGTAAATACAGAGTAATGTAAATGTTAAAAGGTTAAAACACTTGTCATATACACTATGTCTGAAAAAATATGGGATATTCACATTTGAAATACCCTTAGACATAGGTCTGCTGAATCAAGGCTGACCTATGGTTAAACAACAACAGCAACAGCAACAACAATAATGTAATAACAATGCATATAAATATCAGTATTCCTAATGAAAAAAAAAATCAATAAATATATCAGAAAATAATTTTTCTTTTAAATGATTTTTTTTTTTTTTTAAATGAAGAAGAAAAAAAGTATTTTCCTCCTACCCAATGAGAATCTTTAAAGGGATAATCTGTGAGAGATACGCTTGAGTGATCTTTACGGTTATAAATAGCAACCACAAGGACACCTTCTGAAGTGAAGAAAGCTTCAAAGCCATTCCCAGAACTTGTTGAGAAACTGAAATGACATACAACAGACATATAGTGTTAGACTAACTTACTATCAGGAGAGGAGGAACGTCTGCCATTTTGTAGAAAATATAACTAGTATTAACTATGAAGTATTCATCTTAGAAATAATAACAACAACAACAACAGCAGGAGCAATAGCAACAACAGCAACAGGAGCAACAATAACAACAACAGCAGCAACAATAGCAACAACAACAACAGCAGGAGCAACAATAACAACAACAGCAGCAGGAGCAATAATAACAACAACAACAGCAGCAACAATAGCAACAACAGCAACAGGAGCAACAATAACAACAACAGCAGCAACAATAGCGACAACAGCAGCAGGAGCAACAATAACAACAACAGCAGCAACAATAGCAACAATAGCAACAGCAACAATAACAACAATAGCAATAACAACAATAGCAACAACAACAATAACAACAAAATAGCAACAACAACAACAGCAGGAGCAACAATAACAACAAGAGCAGCAACAATAGCAACAGCAACAATAACAACAATAGCAACAACAACAACAACAGCAGGAGCAACAATAACAACAACAGCAGCAACAATAGCAACAATAGCAACAACAGCAGCAGGAGCAACAATAACAACAACAGCAGCAACAATAGCAACAATAACAACAACAGCAGCAACAATAGCAACAGCAACAATAACAAAATAGCAACAACACCAGCAGGAGCAACAAGAACAACAACAACAGCAGGAGCAACAATAACAATAGCAACAGCAACAATAACAACAATAGCAATCACAACAATAACAAAATAGCAACAACAACAACAGCAGCAGGAACAACAATAACAACAACAACAGCAACATAATAATAACAACAACAGCAACAACAGCAGGAGAAACAACAACAACATAACAACAACAACAACAACAACAGCAGGAGCAACAATAATAACAACAACAGCAGGAGCAACAACAACAACATAACAACAACAGCAACAACAGCAGGAGCAACAACAACAACATAATAACAACAACAACAGCAACAACAGAAGGAGCAACAATAATAACAACAACAACAGCAGGAGCAACAACAACAACAGCAACAACAGCAGGAGCAACAACAACAACATAATAACAACAACAACAGCAACAACAGCAGGAGCAACAATAACAATAGCAACAACAACAACAAAATAGCAACATCATCATCGACACCAACACCAACACCAACAACAACAAAAACACTGAAAATATCAATATTTTCAGCTTCAGTCGCTGATGTAAACAGTTCACAGATAGATAGACAGACAAATAGAGACAGATATATATATATATATATATATATATATATATATATATATATGTGTGTGTATATATATATATATGTGTGTATATATATATATATATATATGCATATATATATATATATATGTATATATATGTATATATGCATATATATATATATATATATATATGTATATATATGTATATATATATATATATATATATATATACGATATATTAACAAATGGAAACTATATTTATAAAACCATATTTATTTCATTATACATATTTCAAGGACACCAAGTTAAATTATGGTGTGCTTTCATCAGATAAAATATAATATAGAGCAGTTTTATAAATAAATATTGACATACCCTTAAAGAATGTGACCATTTCTGTTGGAAGCTCCGGGATAGCAACATCCCGGAGCTTCCAACAGAAATGGTCGCATTCTTTAAGGGTATGTCAATATTTATTTATAAAACTGCTCTATATTATATTTTATCTGATGAAAGCACACCATAATTTAACTTGGTGTCCTTGAAATATGTATAATGAAATAAATATGGTTTTATAAATATAGTTTCCATTTGTTAATATATCTTATTTTTACTCCAATAATTTGTTGAGTGCTTTATATCAATTATAAAAATATTTGCTTGTTGTATCCCAACAATTTAAATAGAACTTCTACATATATATATATATATATATATATAAAAGAAAATTTTCGCTCTGCATGGCTGAATACAATAAATGTAATCTGAGTTTTTCGAATCATCATCATCATCATCATCGTTTAACGTCCATGTTCCATGCTTGCATGGGTTTGGACGAATATTAATAATAACATTTGATTCGTTTGCAATTATGCAAACAAGCCTCAATTTTATAGCCATGTCAGTAGAATGAACCCTTCAGTCTTGCTCTTGTGTTGGCATGTGAACAGAACTACAGACACTAATGTTTCTGGGTACTCATCATGATGAAGGGTGATACCCAGAAACATTAGTGTCTGCAGTTCTGTTCACATGCCAACACAAGAGCAAGACTGAAGGGTGCATTCTACTGACATGGCTATAAAATTGAGGCTTGTTTGCATAATTGCAAACGAATCGAATGTTATTATTAATATTCAAAAAACTCAGATTACATTTATTATATATATATACACACACACACACACACACACACAAAAGAAAGAGAGAGTGTGTGTGTGTGTATGTGTGTAATAATCAATATGAGAAAAAGAGGGTGAGAGAGACACAACACTAACATACATCTGGATAGCTTAGGAAGAATGAGAGAAAGTCAAAGGAGAAAAGATAGATATAAAGTGAAGAAGGGGGATAATAGGTGTGTTATTAAGAGAGAAAGTTCAATGACTTACCTGTAAAGCTGTCGACGGTAGGTTTTTGTGTCGTACAAGTTAAACTGGCTTACATTGACTTCATTGTCCAAGCACAGCCATGAATGGAAAGAAAAACCACCCCCAGGCCACTTCTTAATGTTGGGTATAGAAATGCCCTGTAAATAAATTTTTAAAAATAATACATTTAGGCACAAATCCAGCAATTTAATCCTTAACATTTGGATTACTCTATATTTACTATTATATTTTCAGGGTAAAGGCTTTATCTCACATAATATCTCACATAACATTTGCGCTACTCTATATTTACTATTGTATTTTCACGGTAAAGGCTTTATCTCACATAATTATCTCATATAATTACCTCACATAATATCGAATCTATGAGATTTTGATATTATTTACTTTGAGTTCAATACCATCACAGAAGTATGATCGTCCGGATATGGCCGGTTTAAATGCTAAAGGGTTAAGAGGAAGGGAAAGTCGATTCATTTGACCCTAGTACTTGACTTTTATTTTATTTTATTGATCCTTGGGATGATAAAAGTTGAGCTCAGCAGGATTTGAACTCAGAATATCAAGAGCCAGAAAAAATAATGTAAAGCATTTTGTCTGACATTGTAACGGTTCTGTCAATTCAACACCGTTAAATGCCCCATAAAAAATAAAATATATTCAGGCACAAATCCAGCAATTTAAGAGGAAGGGAAAGTCGATTAATTTGACCCTAGTACTTGATTGTTATTCGATTCTTGGAATGATAAAAGGTTAAGTTGATCTCGGCAGGATTTGAACTCAGAATACCAAGACCCCCAAAAAATAATGATTTCTACTATGAGGAAGGCAAAGTCGATTAAGTTGACCCCAGTACATTACTGGTGCTTTATTTTATCGACCCTGTAAGGATGAAAGGTAAAGCTAAGTTCTGCCGGATTTGAACTCAGAACGTAAAGGGCCATAACTCTATGTCCCTTGTAAAGCATTTTGGTTTGACATTATAACAGTTCTGTCAATCCACCACCTTTAGATGCCCTATAAAAAATAAAATACATTTAGGCACAATTCCAGTAATCTAAAAGGAGGAGAAAGTCGATTGATTTGACCCCACTACTGAACTGTTACTTATTTTATTGATCCTTAGAAGGATGAAAGCAAAGTTGATCTCAGCAAGATTTGAACTCAGAATGTAAAGGACTGTAATTAAATGCTGCAAAACATTTTGTCTGACATTCTAACGATTCTGCCAACCCATCACTCTGAAAGGTAATCAATTAATCAGAACCACCACACACCAGAAAACCATTACCTTGATAAATATAGTTTTAGTAATAGAAAGATAGAGAGTTTGCAAGTATACATTCAATATATATTCAATCAATTTAGAAAAAAAAAAAAATTTGTCTTCAAAAATGTCCAATAATTTGAGAAATGTTCATAAAGTGAATCTCTAAAAATACACAGCAAATTGTATGGAGTTCTTCTTATTACTATCTATACAATCTATCATACAATATTTATTGATAATTTTCTTGGTAGAAGATTAGAAAACTATATTAATGTTTTCCACAGGAAACAGTAGACATGAAATATACATAAGATATTTACAACATGATATCAAATTTAAATAACTGCGTAAAACATATTACATACAATGGATAAACTCAAACAATAACTACAATAATTATCTTTGTTCTCATTTTACACATTTTCTGCTAAACTAATTATTTCCTGGCTCTGACCTTGGTGCTTCGGCCACTGACCAGCCATAATGCAGAAGAGCAGAAGATATCCAAATACTGGGACTTGACCGACTGTCTTCTTTTTATGGCAGTGGTCATGAGATCTCCAAAGAGATGTAAACTGTAATTTTCTTGAGCAAAATCAGGTGGAAGGAACCCCATGAGGTGGAATGGTTGATGTAGCGAATGTGGCTGGCTGTATGGCTTCCACAATTTTCGGAAATTTGTATATGAGTGCCATGAGCCATGACAATATAAGTTTGGAATTACCTGGCAGAAAGAAGGCATCCTCATCTGGGGACATGACCCAAATACTTGCACAAGAGTGAACTCTACTAACAGTATCGAAAGACCAGGTTGTCGTGTTAAACTGGGCAACTGATTAAGTCTGCCACTCTAGAATATCAGGAAAGGCTTATCTAATTACAATGATAACATCATCGTCGTCATTTAACAGCCATTTTTCCCACCAGCAAGGTTTGGACAGGTGGTCATAGGCCAAGTCAATACTTGATTGGAGCTACTGACCTCACAGATGGGCAGGGAGCTGGTTTATCGCTTACAGAATGCACTAGGTATATTTTATTGTGGCACCAGCACTAGGAATGTTGTTATGTCTTTGACACAACTGAAGAATCCTCCCATCCCATTATTTGGAAAGTTTTCTACGGCTGGATGCCTTTCTTATCACTTACCACCTTTCAAGGTGCACTGGCTTCATTTTAATGGCACCAACACAAAAGAGGTCGCTGTGTCATAATTTATTCATAGGAAATTTTTTATTACTTGTCTCACTAGCTCTTTTTGATTACCAACTGTAAGGACTACTTAATACTTCCCCTAGTCTGTCATGGTTTACTAGCTCTATACAGACGTTTAACTTGAATAAATAAATAAATAAATACATATTCTTTCATAATTACTTACAGCTGCAGGTTCTTGGATACAAAAGAAGTGTAAGGACTCATCTCTTCCATCGCGCCGAGCCATGGTAGACATAGCTTTCAACAACCGACTGCAGTATGGTATCTAAACAAACAGATAAAATGAAAAATAGTTTAAACACTCAGAAGACTTTCTATATTTTTAATAAAATTGATCTCTGATAAAGTAACAGGAACAAATAAAACACTCATCTCTCCATTATGCTTCAGAACATAAGGGTGGTGGATTGGTAGTATCAGTGGAGCGTCGGACGCTATGCTTTGCAGCATAGAGTTATGGCCCTTTATGATCCGAGTTCAAATCCCGCCGAGGTTAACTTTGCCTTTCATCCTTACGGGGTTGATAAAATAAATTACCAGTCACGCACTGGGGTCGATTTAATCGACTTTCCTCTTCCACAAAATTGCTGGCCTTGTGCCTATATAAGAAACCATTATTTTTTTGCTTTTGGCACAAGGCCAACAATTTTGGAGGAGGGGAAAGTAAATTAAATCAACCCCAGTGCGTTACTGATACTTTATTTTATTGGCCCTGCAAGGATGAAAGGCAAAGCTAATCAGCGAGATTTGAAATTAGAACTTAAAGGGTCGTAACTATATGCCATGAAGCTTGGTGTCTGATGCTGTATTGATAAACCCAATCTACCGCCTTCTCACAATAATGACAAAAGAATACAAACATTGTGTGACATGTGGACATTGGAAGATAATTAATCACATATTATATCACTGCAACTGTTTAAACACAATATCTTTGGTTATATCCTTCACACAGGAGGCACATGGCTTAGTGGTTAGAGCATTAGCCTTGCAATCGAAAGGTTGTGAGTTCAATTCTCAGACCAGGTGATGTGTTGTTTCCTTGAGCAAGACACTTTATTTCACATTGCTCCAGCTTACTCAGCTGTAGAAATGAGATGATAGGACTGGGGTCCCTATCATTCCACTGCAAAGTGGTTGTGGAAGTGCCACGGCAAAAAAAGCACCCAGCCCACACTGTAAAGTGGATGTGTAGGCGCCACGGAAAAAAGGCACCCAGCACTCACTGTAAATGAGGTTGGTGTTAGGAAGGGCATCCAGCTGTAGAAATTAAGCCAGAATCAGTTCCCGTCCCACCCTTGCAAGCAGGGAAAGGTGGACGTAAAATGAAATGATGATGATGACAGGAAAACTAGATCTCTCTGCTAATATGAGTTTGTTAACCCCCCTTCCCCCTCTCTTGTCAGTGTCAATGACAAGTGTTCCAGATGTTTGAGCAATGGAATAAGCTTGCTCATGAAATTAATACATAGGTGGTTGAGCATCCCACAAACACCTGTATTCTTGATGCAATTCTTAAGAAAGATTCTGCATGACACACTGTGTGACCAGGTTGACCTTTTGAATTTACAGGTACAACCTATTTTTTCCAGCTGGGTGAACTGAAGTAATGTGAAATAAAGTGTCTTGCTCAAGGACACAATGTGCCACACCACCAGGAATCTTAACTCAGAACCTTATGAACATGAGCTGAGCACCCTAACCACTAAGCCATGTGCCTTCCCAGAAATATAAGTATTAGGCTAATAAGCAAAAAAGTTTCAGAAAAGTTAAAACATCTGGAATCCTTACCATTTTGTCTTCTTCGTCAATTCGCAACAAACCTATCAGCTGTTTCAACTCCAAAGATGTAATTGATAAAGTTGCCATGGTTTCCAAGAGATGGATCAGATTGTCTAGAGGGCCATTAAAACACAGAAATCAATATTGCTAATAGCATTTAGTCAAGGAATTCAAACAAACCATTGTTGAGAAAACATTATATGAGCTAGAGTGTCAATGTTCACATTACACTGTTTAGAATAATCAGATACACAAATCAAAGTTTATGGATTTCATATATAAAAAATCATTGAGTAATACAATAGCTTCATTTAATAGTGCACTACATCATCATCATCATTGTCATCACTGTTTAATGTCTATTTTCCTTGCTTACATGGATTAGACAGGCTGTCATATTATGAGGCTAGACAGGTTAGATGATCATGTCTTGCTCATATGATCCGTCTTGTGTTTGTTTGTATTTACAGTTGGATCTACTTTCTAATGCCAACTGCCTTACAGGGTGGACTGGGTACTTTTTTTAGTCATGTCAACAACATGACCACCTCACAGAATGATGCAAATTAAGGTCTTCTACATGTTTGTTTCATCCTGTGCACATGGGAAGGCAGGTTTTCGGCAACACAGAAGAATTGACTGGCTACTTTTTTTACCCACTTTTCTTTTTCTTTTCTCACCCCAAGCAAAGCAATAAAACCACTAAAATACAAGGAGTTGCTGAGAAGGGAGAAGGACAAGACAGAGACAACTTAATTCAACACATATGTAATATTGATCCAGACATGATGGATATCTAGTGGTTTTCAATAAAGGCTAACACTATTTCATGATTCCATGAAAAGAAAGGGCAAAGATATCTATAACATAATGAAAAGCATTACAGCTGTGACCATCTCATTTTTTAAGGGCTTCTAAGGATTACATTATCCATTCCACCCTTTCTATGTTTAAGGTGGTAAGTGTGATTTGAGAGAGATTTTGTTGCTATTTCTAGCAGGTCAAGCAACAAACAATGAGGCTTTCTCCTTAGCTAGTACTAAAGGGGGTGAAAGATAGAAGTAAGGGTGACATAAAAAGAAATATTATTACTTACAGACAGCTTTATAAGTTATTTGTTTCTCCCTTTTTAAAGCCATCAAAATAGAACCAATTAGTCCTTCGTTACAGCAGTTCATTAAGTTAATGTGACCATGACAACATAACATTTGTAGCTTTTTGGACAACCACACTTGAAGGTCAGGAGACTGAATATCTGGGAGCCAGTGAAGAAGGAGTCTGGCAGTTGGCACATTCAGTATGTTTTGCAATTTGTTGTCATCAAACACATCTTCAACAACCTACCAACAACATTGACAAAAAAAAAATCAGTGACTTAAATTTTGGTAGTTTTTAGTGACATTGGCTAAATAAATCTTAAACATTTGGTTAACTTAAGAAGCACTGACACCTGTTTGCAGTGTATATCATTAGAAATATGCTAACAAAGGGGTTAAATTGTATCAATTTTAAATTTCATTGATAAGTTTAGCATTATTTAAAACCTATTGTTTATCTAGATATGATTATACAAAAGTGAAAATGAAAAGCAAATATCTTGCATTAAAAACAATCCCAGAGCATCATGTTCTAACAATTCTGCAAATCTATTACCATGGACTGGTATTTTCTCCAATCTTTGTATATCTGTTGTATTACTATCCAAGTTCCAAGCAGGCATCATACAATCTATCCTTCTCTTACAGAGAAAATACCTTTGTATTCAATAAATGTTAAGACAATATTATTTCCCTCCTGAGAAAATACCCTAAATCAAATAGAATTTAAATTCACTTGATTTTCCTCTGAAAATAATAAATACTCATAACTTACCAAATTCAATACTGACTTAAGTAAGTCCATTGAAGGCTGACCCAGAGATTTTAAAGATTCAAGAAGTTTAGTGTAACCATTGTTTGACTGGAACTTCATCTGGATGATGGACATAGAAAAGATGAGATATAATGTGATCTATTGAATGTGTATATATAAAGGATTAGAACATTGCATTAATCCTTTTACTACGAAACCTTTTTTTTTTAAACCAGCCTTGGTGCAATGATACAAAACTGTTTATTTTAAAACTGAATTGAATGCAATAAGTGGTAAAGTATTACAGACAGATTCAGTACAGAAGTTGTTGAAAAAATAGAACTGAATAAAGAGAATTCGGTAGTAAGGAACTAGAGGCAGATACATTAACTCTTATGAGACTAAATTGCCTGAAAACACCCTTGTTTATTTTAAAGTGTTTATATTTAAAACCTTCCATCATATTTCAATGTAAGAATCATTAGAGAATCTAAGAGAGAAGCGCCAATGCCTGAAGACTCAAGAAAGTTGGGGCAAGGTCTCCAGATTTATTGTAACAAGGGAGATTTTTTAGATATTAATTACGAACATTAATAGTTGACTGAGAAAATGAAATAAAGTGAAGTGAAGTGAAAATGAAAAGCTTAGCTTAACTTCATGAGTATTTTGATTTCCATGCAAAAGAGCTCGACAAAATTTTGAAATGAAATGAAAATTGTTTGACAATATATGTGCTGAAACGGCCGACAGATAGAGAAGCTAAGTGTGAAGGCAAGAGAGAGAGAGAGAGTGAAAAAGAAAAAGAACAGGATATTAACTCTTAACATCCTGTACCACATGAAACTGCATTTGGAAGATATTCTGAAAAAGTTCAAAACATCGCTATGACTAATTTACATTAAAACAAACGCTTTTACTTTAATAATGCAAATTTTCAAAACAATCTGTCTACTCATAAAGATACAATTGAATTAACAAACCTGTTTTTAGATATTTTCTGCTAAATAATTTCAGGATGTTAAGCATTAACAACTACATGCACTCAACATTATTTTTAGCATCATTGATTGCATCATATTATATGATTTAAAGTTTTTACTCTAGTGCTGCAAATTTTTCCAACAATCCATCCAATAGTAAAAATATTATAAATGATTGAAATAACAAACCGGTGTTAAGATATTTTCTACCAAAATTTTTACAGGATATTAAATGTTAATCCTACTACAACCTATTGGTAGAATCAAGAAATTCGTAAAAGTAAAAATGAACAAATGTAAAAGTGTGTCTCTGAGTGTGTCTGTGTGCATGTGAATGAATGTGTAAATATGTACATGTACATGCATGTGTAAATGTGTACATGTACATGCATGTGTAAATGTGTACATGTACATGCATGTGTACATATGTACATGCATGTGTAAATGTGTACATGTACATGCATGTGTACATATGTACATGTACATGCATGTGTAAATGTGTACATATATGTGAAAATAAAGTCAACTGAAACAAACCTTAGCCTCTTGAGATCCTAACAGAATCATGTTGATGACATCAAGGACTTCTATTGCTAGTCTTTGAGCTTTAACACCAGTCAGCTGTAGAAGAGTGAAACAGAGAATGTAGATAGAGTCTAACCTCCATTTTCCATGCTAACATATATAGATATAAATAGATAGACAGATAGATATAAATAGATAGACAGATAGTTAGATAGATAGATATAGATATAGAAAGATATAGATATATAATAGGAAAATAGTCAGGAACCCAACTCTAGCTGTCGAAACAGCCAGAGCTCAGCCGTCGGGGTCTTGACTCTTTTCCTATTACCCACTCTACTACCCTAAGTATTGAATACTCTGGTGTGTTATGGTCCACCTGGTATCTTACCTACACTCTTTGTAGATAGATAGATAGATAAAGTGAAGATTAATAAAGAGAACAACAAAACAAAACAAAGCTAGATATACAAGGGTAAAGTGTAAAATGTATGGAGAAGAAATAATATGATTTATTTACCAAAGTCTCATGAAGAAGTTTTATGAATACTTCAATGGTTTTACTGGAAACTAGGATTACTTGTAAAGCTTTTCTATCTCGACACAGCAGCATCTCATTAATTGTCTCTGAAACAACAGCAGGAGAATACTTCAAATAATTTTTTTAATTTTATTGCATAATATATGTGACATAATGCTTAACTGACTAATAAAAGTGAATTGAAAAGAAACCATAGGGATATGAGACATTATTCCAAAACATATATATAGGCAAGTTATACCATCATCATCGTAATCATTATCATTATTTAACCCATTAGCATTATTTAACCCATTAGCATTTAAACTGGCCATATCCGGCCAGAATTCTCTCACCTCTTTCTGTTGAAACCAGCTGTAACCGGCCACTCGTACTGATATTAAGAAATTGTTCTCAACATAAATATCAAAATCTCGTAGATTCAATATTATACACACATTATATATATATATATATACACATTACATATATATATTATATATATATAATAGAGATGTAGGGGTGCCATATTGACATGCAGTGTTTCTTGGCCATTTTAAGTCTGGCAGAGCCCATCCCTCTCCAGACCTGAGTAGAGCAGATTTCTTCCAGAGAAAGATAAAAAGTGAGAGATAGGAAATGAGAAAGAGATATAGAAGAAGAATCCACCCCAGTACTCGACTGGTACTTTTATTTATCGACCTCGAAAGGATGAAAGGCAAAGTTGACCTCGGCGGGATTTGAACTCAGAGAACGGAGAGCCAGATGAATACCACAAGGCATTCTAGCCAACATTCTAACGACTCTGCCAGTCTGCCACCTATATCACACTCATATACAACTGTCATATCTAACATTCATTTATAAAAGATGAATAAGGTATTTAACCCTTTAGAATTTAAACCTTTAATGTTCAAACCAGCCAGAATTCTCTACCTCTTTCTCTTGAAACAGGCAGTAACCGGTTGCTCAAACTGATGTTAAGGTATTGCTTTGAAAATAAATAATATCAAAATCTCATAGATTCGATATTATGTGAGATAATTACGCAAGGTAAAGCCTTTACCATGATAATATAATAGTATATATAGAGTAATGTGAATGCTAAAGGGTTAACCCAGCCTTATCCGGCCAGAATTCTCTCACCTCTTTCTGTTCAAATGGGCCATAACTGGCAACTCATACTGATGTTAAGGTATTGTTCTCTACATTGATAATATCCAAATCTGATAGATTCAACATTAAGTGAGATATTGTGTAAGATAAAGTCTTTACCGTGAAAATACAATATATATAGAACAATGTAAGTGTTAAAGGGTTAAATATATAAATTCTGTTATGACAAATACCATTATAACAAATTTTTCAGTATAACAAATTTTTTTTCAATCCTCGAGGTAATAACAATCAAACAAACAAACAAACTCTCAATTTGTTTCGGTCGATCTCATTTTAAAGAATTTTTCATTACAACAAATTTTTTTATTATACTCTGTGAGTTTCGTTATAACGAAATTTCACTGTATCTAACTTTCATTTATAAAAACTGAATATAAGTTGTTGCTTTTTTATCTTTTTCTGTGTGCCTGTGTTTTGGCGCTTGCTTCATTGTACAGCAGCTTATTATATATCCTCAGGCTTGTCTAAATAATTACTGACAAATCTTTCATTTGAAGCTATAGAAACACATTCACAGCTCACATTATACAAGGAATGGCTGCTAATGTAAACTTCTCTAACACAGACAATAATTAAATATTTCAAATGAACAGAAAAATGCCTCTATTTCAACTCACTAACAGGTTAAGGAGTGCTTTCTCCTCCTTCATCTCACCCCGCCCCTTTCTATATACCTATCACACACACACACACACACACACACACACACACACACAATTCTAAATTCTTACATTTTGTTTGTTTCATGATGATGATGATGAGGTGGTGGTGTTGGTGATGGGAAGGAGGAGGAGGAGAGAGTGGGGGAGGGGGAGTAAGGAAGAAGTAAGGAAGGGGGTGAAGGAGGTGGGATGAGGAAGGAGAGAAGATGAAGGGGAGGAGGAATGATGGAGGGACAAGGATGCATGTTAATTAATTAATTTATTTCTGTTGGGAGAGAATATAAATGAAAATGGCAAAGAGATTTATAAGAGAAGAAAGACAAAAAAAGACAAAAAAAAAAAATTGGGGAAGCAACAAACCTATAATGCTTAACATAAGAAGAAGTCCTCCACTGTCATTGTTGGTGACTTCTGTGCCATATGTCAGCAAGACACTTAGGTATCCCTCTAACACTTGACCTACTTCAACTTGTCTCTGAAGTGATTAAATAGAAATAGAATTAAGAAAAAATAAAACTGATGGATAAATACAGAGAATTTGCTATAGAATAAAATAAAATAAAATAGAATAAAATAGAATAAAATAGAATAAAAAATAAAATAGAATAAAAAGGCATTAGTCAAAACTTTAATTAAACCCAGAATGAAACCCAAAACATTGAGTTTATTTTTAGAAGCTCTCTAACTTTAGAGATATATTTCTATGTTTTTTTTAGGCTGAAAGCCAAATGGAAAAGCAATAAAATGTGGAAAATGTGGAAAAGGTAGAAAGAATTTGGCAAAAGAGTGAATGAAAATACTTGGGAATATATGGCAAAAGAAAATGGGACATTCTATAGGATATATATATACGTGTATATATATATATATATATATCATCATCATCATCATCAACGTTTAACGTCCGTGTTCCACGCTTGCATGGGTTTGGACGGGGGTAGTCCTACTTGAGGCAAGAGTGGTTGTCTTGCTCGCATAGGACTGTCTGGCAGGTTTTCTACAGTTGGATGCCCTTCCTAACACCAACCACATTTACAGTGTGGGTCTGGGAGGTTTTTACCGTGTTGCCTACACGGCCACATTACAGCGTGGACTGTGTGTTTTTTTGTCGTGACACCTACACGATCTCATTTGTTTCGGCCTGGATGGTGTGGCACCAACATAACTTTACATAGAACGGGGTGGTGTGGATGGGGTGGGGGTGGTGGGACGGGGGGGGGGGGTATTTTGTTATATATATATATATATATAGGGATTGTAACGTCAAGTTACAGTTGGTTCACGGAAGTGAGCACTCGATGCACTATATATATATATATATATATATAGTGCAGATAATAAGGGTGTTGATCTGTGGAGGTTATGTTGTAACGCTGCGAGGTTAAACCAGTTTCAGCAATCCAAAAGCACTTCACGTCAGTAATGGATCCCCACCAAAATCTTGGTGGTTAGTTGAGACTGAGTTTCCATTTACGAAATGTTGTTAAGGCATAATTGTGGAGTTTTATCATAGGATGCCCTTCCTGATGCAAAGCCAGAAGAAAGTGTAACGCAGTCTTTGTTCAAGTTATGTGCATATTGTCAATTTACTTTTAAATTTATGTATCATATCTATATGCATATATATTTGCATATAATATCATTGTGCACACTACATATACCGTCTAGAGGGCAGCTCTTCTGCTAGCATAAATAATAAAATGTAAGAAGATGACAGTGCAAAGGAATGAATTTGAACTATTCTCACCTGGTCTGAGCTTGAGCAGTGAATAACATGCACCATCCGAACAATGCATTTAAGAACAACTTCCTTCGGTGGTATTGCCCACCTGGCTGGAATATCTACTTCATTTTGGGGCTTCTGAGAGGACAAAACTTTTAACAATACGTCCAAGGTGGCTGGAGTGATTGACCGTAAGGCATTGTACTAAGGAAAATAAAACAACAATTATCATCATCATCATATCATCAGGAATAGAAGCAGCAACAGTTAACCTTTTTTATACAAAACCAACGAAGACCACCTCTAGTTCTATGAATTAAAACCTCTTGTTTTAAAATATCTATATTTAAATTAAAACTTTCCACAACAGTTTTAAGTTAAACCCTTCTGTTATGTTCCAAAAATCAATATAAAAATTAAAAAAAGTTAGTTATTTTATTCCAAATTCTGGATTATTATCATAGTTAATTGAATCACATTATATCCAACCCTTACTAGCAGGGAAAACAGATGTTAAATGGTGATGACAATGAAAACAGATGTTAAATGGTGATGACAATGAAAACAGATGTTAAATGGTGATGACAATGAAAACAGATGTTAAATGGTGATGACAATGAAAATAGATATTAAAAGATGATGACAATGAAAATAGATGTTAAAAGATGATAACGATGAAAATAGATGTTAAATGATGATGAAAACAGCTGTTAAATGATGATCATGATGAAGATAGATAGAGTGTTGAGCTAGCAATCAGAAGGTTGTGAGTTTGAATCCCAGACTGGGTGATGCGTTGTGTCCTTGAGCAAGACACTCTATTTCATGTTGCTCCACTTTACTTTGCTGTAGAAATGAGTTGCAACGTCACTGGAGCCAAGCTGTATGGCCGGTTGCTATGAAAAGGGTTAAGACAATTATAATGCTAACTTCATTGACACTTACCTGGTCACCTGACATAACACCACCAAACATATGTAAGAGGTGAATCTGGGTTTTTTCTGGCAAATACTTTTTTTGAAAACATTCTGTATATAAAATAAATTCAAACACTATATTTAGTTTTGATACTAACACATGGACAATGACTAAAATTATGGAACAGAAGCTTCAAACAACATAAAGAAATATAGAAAGATTTACGTTAGCAATCAGTAAAAGGTTGAGAAAATCTTATCAATGGATAAATAAGTAAACAAAAGGGCAAAAATCATAAAATATAATGGTTTCTGATTTAGGCACAAGGCTAACAATTTGGAAGGAGGCAAAAGTCAATTAAATTTACCCCAGTGCATTACTGGTACTTTATTTTATCAACCCTGTAATGATGAAAGGTAAAGCTAACCTCAGTGGGATTTGAACTAAGATCATAAAGGGCCGTAACTCTATACCATAAAGCATATCCGATGCTTTACCAATATTGCCAATCCACTGCCCATATCATTAAATATATTAATAAGATAAAATAGAAGTAATGTAACATGAATGAGAGCAGACAAAGAAAGTTATGTAGAGAAACTATGTAATGAAACCCTGAAAATAATGATGTGTGTATCCAGTTCAGCATTGCAAGGTTCCATTACAGGCTTCATACAATGACCAATGCCAGCTTCAGGCTTTCAGTCATCATATTCACCTTGTTTTGTTTGTCTGTTTGGTTTTAGACATCATCATCATCATTTCATTTTACGTCCACTTTTCCCTGCTTGCAAGGGTGGGACGGGAACTGATTCTGGCTTGATTTCTACAGCTGGATGCCCTTCCTAACACCAACCTCATTTACAGTGAGTGCTGGGTGCTTTTTTTGCCGTGGCACCTCCACGACCACTTTGCAGTGGAATGATAGGGACCACAGTCCCTATAATCTCATTTCTACAGCTGAGTAAACTGGAGCAACGTGAAATAAAGTGTCTTGCTCAAGGAATCAACACATCACCCGGTCTGAGAATTGAACTCACAACCTTTCGATTGCAAGGCCAATGCTCTAACCACTAAGCCATGTGCCTCCACAGGATTTTACAATTAGATGACTTTTAGTCACCTCTTACGACATGCAGTGATATAATGTATCTATTCAGAACTGGATACACACATCATTATTTTCAGAAAGATGGCGGTGGATTGGCAGTATCGGTAGAGGGTTGGACGCCATGTTTTGCAGCATAGAGTTACGGCCCTTTGTGGTCTGAGTTCAAATCCCGCCGAGGTTAACTTTGCCTTACTTCATCCTTACAGAGTCGATAAAATAAAGTACCAGTAATACACTGGGATAATTGCTGGCCTTGTGCCTAAAGTAGAAACAATTATTTTCAGAAAGATGTTAGTTAGACAGGTGAATGAAATGGAAAGAGGAGATTATGAACAGTTATAAGAATGAGAGAAACACAAAATAAGAACAACTTAATTTGCAGTGAGCTGATAATCAGATAAGAATGATGTTGATACTACAACAGAATAATACACAAATTATTCCAAATAGGTTCAAAATAGCTTCTATTTATTTTTCATTTCATTTCTGATTTTTCTTTATATTTCTAAGGCTTTGCTTTAACCCTTTAACATTTATATTACTCTATATTTACTATCATATTTTCACAGTAAAGTCTTTCTTTACCTCACATAATTATCTCACATAAAATCAAATCTATGAGATTTTGATATTATTTATTTTGAGAACAATACCTTAACATCAATGTGAGCAGCTGGTTTGAACAGCTGGTTTGAACAGTTAGTTTGAACAGAAAGAGGTAAGAGAATTCTGGCTGGAAACAGCCAGTTTAAATGCTAAAGGGTTAAATCATCACACTGTGATTGGAGGAATAATTATTAGCATTCATTGATGTCTTCCACAGGGAAGAGGAGGAGGAGGAGAAAGAGGAGGAGGAAGAGGAGGGTACAGTGGTGGTTTAATAAACACAAGGAAATGAGAAGTTACCTCCAAGCATCAGTACATTAGTGATATATATTAAACTATAACTAAGAAGTAAATCAATACTCAGTAAATATATTATATATATTCTGTTTGGTCAATCAAACAAATGTTGGCATCCAGGATTTGCCACAAGCAAAGAAAACTCTGCCACATTCATTCTGGGAATTAAACATGTGTGCAAAGCTGTGGGTGTCAATATATTTACCTTACTGCCTTTACATAATAAATAATTTAATCCCTACATTCAGTATATAGTAGACTTTCTTCAAGTTTTTACCACTAATATATATATATAATATATATATCAGGGATTGAAGATTCAAGACCTTAGGGGTATGTCGTATAACCAATCTCTTATGTATTTTATCTGATGAAAACGTACTGAAACACCATTGTACCTTTGAAATATGTATAATAAAATATAGGCTTTTGTTATGATAATATTTCTCATTTATTAATATTTTGAATAATATTATATATATTTATATATATATATCAAATCCCACCATGGTTAGTTTTGCTTTTTATCCTTACGGGTCGAGAAAATAAAGCACCAGAAAGTACTGGGGACAATTTAATCGACTTTCCACTCCCACCTAAATCACTGGCCTTGTGCCAGTGATTTAGAAACAATTATTTAACCTACCAATCAAAACATATTCCACTGACCAGACTTTCTCATATGTCATGTATAATCATTTTTTCATTACCATTAAAAGGGGTCTGACGAGCCGTGGATTACAGAGTCGGGCTAGATCGATCCAGATTGAACCTTAACCTTGAGCTGATCAGTGACGAAACGCGCGTCACCAACAAATAAATGTAATGAAGGAGTAACCACTCGTCCTTGTTTTATTTTACTATAATACACTCTGTCTAGCTCTACACCTCTACACCTCGACACCGAAGTGAACCTAAACATCGAGTACTCACCCAGGTGAACCTACAGTAACGCCACGTTACACTCCCTGGATACATATATATATATATATATATATAATATATATATATATATATATATATATATAAAGGTTTACATATATATATATATATGTGTTTTGCAACGGGTCACGTTGTGGCTCAATGAAGAATTAATAAATTAAATAATCAGAGCTATATATCATAAAACATGTCTATAGAATCACCAGATAAAATATAGCCCGTTTCCTCTCCCAATTAGCATAATTAACCATATAAAAAATCAATTAGACCAAGCTATAAGAATAAAGGCTCCTATGAAGAAATCTCCGACAAATAACCGAAAGCAGCCCCTTCGCGGCGGTTACGACGGAGTATTTATCGAATATTTCGACAGCATGTATAAATCGACCAGATATACAGTCAACTAAACAGAATTAGGTGTAAAATAAACTAGAAGAAATGCATACATATTTAATTACCTCTACATCATCCGCATTTTAAGACATCTGATAACATGGGATATCTAGAGCTTCGGATTCTTCAGGAGCGAGCTCAAATTTAGACAATTAATTTTCCAAAGTGATCGCGCCAAGAATACATTCAAAAATGGCTAAGAATCGTGACGTGGCAGCGGTCAAGTTAGAAAGGATGTGATTAGTTGCTTACGGCTGGTAGGCTTTTTGCTAGAAAGCGCAGCCCAATACAGCCAAATTGTATCTCAACCTAACGGGAGATTATTACATATAAAGGTTTACATATATATATATATAAAGTCATAGATATATATGTGTTTTGCAATGGGTCACGTTGTGGCTCAATGAAGAATTAATAAATTAAATAATCAGAGCTATATATCATAAAACATGTCTATAGAATCACCAGATGAAATATATACCGTTTCCTCTCCCAATTAGCATAATTATATATATATATATATATATAATTGTTTCTACGTTTGGCACAAGGCCAGAAATTACCCAGAGCATTACTGGTACTTTATTTTATCGACCCCGTAAGGATGAAAGGCAAAGTTAACCTCGGCGGGATTTGAACTCAGAATGGCAAGGGCCGTAACTCTATACGTCAAAGCATAGCGTCTGACCCTCTACCAATACTGCCAATCCACCGCCCTTTTATATATAATATAAGATCTAAAGATGGTTAAAAGAGTTCCAAGTACTTTATTATGCGCATTTCAAAAACAAATATCATCATGGGATGATATCTGTGTTTTCATTGGATAAAATAAGGATACATGATATGAACACTTGTGAATAGTGAAGTTTTAAATCAACATATGAAAAATAATTTAAGATTGATGTGTGAGATTGGGAAAAAGTGTGGGAGGGGGGGGGTAAGGAAGAGGAGGAGATGAGAGTAAAGAATGGTGGGGGAGGAGTATAAGAAGGAAGGATGAGAGAGGAGGAGAGATGGGTGAGAGAGAGAGATAGCCTTTACAACTGAGAAAAAAATATATATTGTCTCACAGAGAGAAGTTAAAAAGCCGTTGGAAGGTAATAGATAATTTAAAAGAATTTGAAATTAAAAGTTAATGAGGTTTATGAGGTCTGCATTGCTTTATTGTGCTTCAATAAAACCCACCTCCTACATATATATATATATATATATATATATATATATATATATATATATATATATATATATATATATACATATATATATATACATCGTTTTTTTAGTAATATATTTTGAGTTCATCAACTGTTTCATGTTCTGTCACCTAAACTTATGTCACACCTCACAAGTATTCTATTGGCCATAAATTTTTTATGGGGTTCTTCTGTGGTAGTTTTTATCATGTTTTTGACGAGTTAGACAAAACATTATATTGGATACTTATATATCAATTTCATATACATACATATGTACATACATACATACACAAGCAGGGAAAAGCACTAATACGCACTAATACGCAACTACAACCCCACCAAACTATCCAGGATACTACTGCAAAACATAAAAATAATAGTAACTGCACCAAACCAGGTACGTGCCCACTGAATAACCAGTGTCTAGCACGCAATATTGTCTACCGATGTACAATAAATTCCGGAACCAACAAATGGTATTACGCCGGATGTACCGCAACTTCTTTCAAAGCTCGCCTATACCAACATCGATCTTCGATCAGGCACGAGAAAATGCACTCCGTAACAACCCTCGCCGATAAAGCCTGGCAGCTCTGGAGGAACAATCAAGCATTCTCCCTTGATTGGCAAATTATTGCAGCTGCGCATGCATATAAGCAAAATCATCGATTCTGTAAATTATGAAATATGGAGATATACTGCATTTTAACGTCGGTAAACAAACTTTTGAACAGCAAAATTGAACGTTCACTGTACTGTAACCATCGTTTGAAAACGACTTTTTCTTTTTTTAAACGCATGTAATGTTACCTTTTTACACCACCGTTTGCAAATTTCTGTTTTATATGTTTATACACAAGATATGGCTTTCTATAATAATAGTACTAAACACTGTTTTCTGGACCCCTTTAGAAATAACCCACTACTATAATAGCCCCAATAACTTGTCTGTAACTCTGTACCACTTTGACCCCTTTAACTAAATTTTGTCCAAACAACACCACTAGAAGAATTTACTTCCCCCCCCGCCAACCCTAACACGCCTCATTAAGCTAACTGCTACCAAAACATTCTCTCCTTACAATCTCTACTAGTCTGACAGTCTTAAATCCTAGGACTCCCTCCCCCTTACTCACTTCCCTCTTCCCCTTCTCTTCCTACCTCCTTCTTTCTCTTTTATCTAGTGTATAAAATATTTTCATATCATTCCAGTACAAAGGTCTGACGACATGGTGTGTTTGCTTGCAGTGTACCTTCGGTTTATGATAATATTTTATATTATTCAAATAGCGAGGTATAGGTAACCCATACACTATAGAAACAATTGTTACCTAATAAATTCTTGATACCCGCATTTCCGTTTCATAAACTTCTTCTCCATATATATATATATATATATATATATATACACATGTATGTACATACATATACAGATGCATACAAACATATGTATGTATACACATATGTATGTGTATATGTATGCAGGTAAGTAGGTAATAAATACATACATACATACATACATATATATGCACACATACACTCTCTCTCTCAATGTTTTCCCAATGCCAAATGAACAGGTACAGTACAGAAATATCCTAATGTCATATATTCAACAGACTCTTCAATGAAAATATGAGTTATTTATAATGCACTAAAACAACCTCTTCTGTGCAAGAGACAGGAATACACCAAGCCTGTTTACTTGTAAATCATTTAGAAAGAACAATAACCTGAACAGAATTACTTTTATAATTGTTTCTACTTTTTGACACAAAGCCAGCAATTACCCAGTGCATTACTGGTACTTTATTTTATCGGCCCCGTAAGGATGAAAGGCAAAGTTAACCTCGGCGGGATTTGAACTCAGACCGCAAAGGGACGTAACTCTGCTGGAAAGCATGGCGTCCGACTCTCTGTGTTTTATATAGCTTTTCTCTGATTACAATCTATACAAGTATTATACAAACAGAAACTACTTTATTTTGCAAGTAACATATTAATATATTGACCCTTCTAAGTCTGTCGGGAGCCCGGAGACTCACCAGGCCAGTTCTTATTCCAGTTTCCATGGCATTAAGTGGCTGGGCGTAAAAAAATCCTCCTCCCAGTTTCCATGGCATTAAGTGACTGAATGAGAGTACAAAAATCCTCCCTGGATAGAACGCCAGTCCATCGCAGGGATAAACCTCCAGCTATTGCTGGTACTTATTTTCAGCTAAGTATACTGGAGCAACATGAAATGAAGTGTTTTGCTCAAGAACTCAACAAACAGCCCAGTCCAGGAATCAGACCCCTTACCACTAGGCCACACACTTCCACTGCATATTAACCCTTCCATTACCATATTTCTAAAGAAATAATCTGCCTACATGTTTCAATCTTCTTCTTTTTCGCCCACTTATTCCTGGGAGGGTTGTGGGGGCAGAGTCCTGAAACACTCCTTCCGGTGGGTCCTGTCAGAAGCAACCGTCTCCAACTAATCCAGTTGGATCCCCAAGTGACAGAGTCCTCAAACACTCCCTCCAGTGGGTCCTGTCAGAAGCAACCGTCTCCAACTAATCCAGTTGGATCCCCAAGTGACAGAGTCCTCAAACACTCCCTCCAGTGGGTCCTGTCAGAAGCAACCGTCTCCAACTAATCCAGTTGGATCCCCAAGTGACAGAGTCCTCAAACACTCCCTCCAGTGGGTCCTGTCAGAAGCAACCGTCTCCAACTAATCCAACTGGATCCCCAAGTGACAGAGTCCTGAAACACTCCCTCCAGTGGGTCCTGTCAGAAGCAACCGTCACCAACTAATCCAACTGGATCCCCAAGTGACAGAGTCCTGAAACACTCCCTCCAGTGGGTCCTGTCAGAAGCAACCGTCTCCAACTAATCCAGTTGGATCCCCAAGTGACAGAGTCCTGAAACACTCCCTCCAGTGGGTCCTGTCAGAAGCAACCGTCTCCAACTAATCCAACTGGATCCCCAAGTGAGACCAGCCAAGCTAATGAATGTTTATCCAAATATCTTGCTTGGAGGTCTACCCCTGGGTCTCTTGCCAGTTGGTTTTTGCCCATAAAATCTGTCCAGTGATTCTTTCCTGGGACATTCTACCCATATGCCCATAGTATCGGAGGAATTTTATAAAAATAAGATTTTTTGTTAATAACTAATATTTATTTAGAACATTACTGAACAAATATGTCTAAAATAAAATTAAGATGGAAGATTTTAATGTAAGAATAAACATTTTAAAATGAGCAGCTTTGTATCATAGATTCAGTGTGGCTTCAAGTGGCTTGGCACCAAAAGAGGTAATATGAAACTATAAGAGAATAAATTAACTATGATAAAATATATTAAGTCTTGGCATATAGTAGAAGGAAATTGGGGTTAAAACCTATATTGAAGGGGAAGCTATATCAGATATGTATATATGGAAACCACATACTCAGATTTGTATGCAAGTTGAAACCACATATCATGTGTATATATGTGTTACATATATATGTGTGTCTGAGTATTACATATATGTGTGAGTATGTGAGTGTGTGTGTATGTATTTGGAAAGTGCATTGCTTATGTGTGTGTATGTGTGTGTGTGTATTTGGAAACCACATTATATATGTGTATGTGTGTATGTGAAAACATACATGTATGTAATTGGACATCACATAATATGTATGTGGAAACCACACTACACATGCATACATATGTGTGTGTATGTGTGTGTGTAAACGTGTGTGTGAGCATGTGTGTACTTATATATCAATGGGTAATATGATGAAATACAGTGAAACCAGTCAGTTTGTTTCATATGAGATAGCTTATGTAGTTCATAATTGATTCCTCTTGACAAGAACAATAGTATAAGAAGTGACACAGTGCAGAAATGATTGAGAGGCTGTTATTGTTGTAGTTGCTGTAGTAGTTGTTGTTCTTGTGTAGGAAGGACTGGGTCAATTGATTGTCTACTTCACAGTAAACTACAGACTCGAAAAATAAAACTTCATTCTCTTATCTTACTTAATACATACTATTAATGCGTAATTTTTACAATGCTTAAGAGAGCAGCAATGAAAAGTAAGCAGCTTCAATTAGATATAGACTGTTCAATAACACTTCTAGGCAAAAGGTAGGTTGCAGAGAGAGGGAGAGAGAGAGTTACAAGAAAATATTAAGAAGATTTAGGTGGAAACCATTTTATTTTAACTCTTTATTTTAAATCATTTTATGATTCAGCAGAAAATATCTTCTTTTTTTTCGAATTCAAATGTTTGTAGTATCTTTGCGAGTGGGTAGATTGCTGTGAAAATTTACAACATTACACGAAAAACGTTTTTTTAAAGGATGTGAGGTGAAAAAACACATCAAGAGTTTTCAGACCATTTTTCTTGCTAAAATAGGTGTAGGCTTTGCGGGTCACATGTCATGCTTCTTCATTCTGCCACACTATCCGCATGACCCTTCTTCAAACACCTGCCTTTCATTTCCACCTCTATCATCTTTAGCCATGTCTTTCTTAATCTTTCCCCTTCCTCTACTTCATTCCAGAAAGAGAGAAGAGGAGAAAGAAAAAGAGGAGAGAAAGAGAGACGAGGAGAAAGAAATAGAGGAGAGAAAGAGAGAGGAGGAGAAAGAAATAGAGGAGAGAAAGAGAGAGGAGGAGAAAGAAAGAGAGAAGGAGAGAGGAGAGGAGAGAAAGAGAGAGGAGGAGAAAGAAAGAGAGGAGAGAAAGAGAGAGGAGGAGAAAGAAAGAGAGAAGGAGAGAGGAGGAGAAAGAAAGAGAGGAGAGAAAGAAAGAGGAGGAGAAAGAAAGAGAGGAGAGAAAGAGAGAGGAGGAGAAAGAAAGAGAGGAGAGAAAGAGAGACGAGGAGAAAGAAAAAGAGGAGAGAAAGAGAGAGGAGGAGAAAGAAAGAGAGAAGGAGAGAGGAGGAGAAAGAAAGAGAGGAGAGAAAGAGAGAGGAGGAGAAAGAAAGAGAGAGGAGGAGAAAGAAAAAGAGGAGAGAAAGAGAGAGGAGGGGAAATAAAAAGAGAAGGAGAGAGGAGGAGAAAGAAAGAGAGGAGAGAAAGAGAGAGGAGGAGAAAGAAAGAGAGAAGGAGAGAGGAGGAGAAAGAAAGAGAGGAGAGAAAGAGAGAGGAGGAGAAATAAAAAGAGAGAGTGCAGCAGCAGCAAATATTACAAGACAAGAATGAAAAGAGGGCCTTGAGATATTTGTTTGTTGTATAGAATTAGATAGGTTTCATAGTTGTGCTCCTGAGCCTAAGACATAATGGCCTAAGTACTGGAGTTGCCATTGCTATATATACATATATATACATATATATATCTCCCGATCCCTACAGATGTCCTGTAATTCAGTGCCGAAACATCTGATCGGGATATTTACAGCTGATGAAGGATTCTCCTAACCACCATCCTAAACCTTGTTTTTAGTAACCACACAGCTCCTTTTGTTTCGTATCATTATCATCATCATCATCATCGTTTAACGTCCCTGTTCCATGCTTGCATGGGTTTGGACGGGGGTTTTCCCACTTGAGGCAAGAGTGGTTGTCTTGCTCGCATAGGACTGTCTGGCAGGTTTTCTACAGCTGGATGCCCTTCCTAACACCAACCACATTTACAGTGTGGGACCATTATAATATATATATATGGCTATGGGTATCAAGTTTGAGATAGGTACACGGTATCCTTGGATGTTATAACAAGTGACTAAAGTTAAGAAGGGTACCTTGTAAGACATTGCCTCAAAAAGTCTAGATAAAAACAACAATGACGATATTATATATATATATATATATATATATATATATATATAATATAATATAAAAAAACAAAAAATCAGTGATGCATCTAGACTCAGTTTATTGCGCGTTACAATTGTTTCACCGGCAGATAGCTTGAGACATGATCATTGTATGGATCCGAAGAACCTGCAGTTGTAGAATCAGGCAGATCCATACAATGATCGTGACTCGAGCTATCTGCCGGTGAAACAATTGTAACACGCAATAAACTGAGCCTAGATGCATCACTGATTTTTTTCGTTTTTTTTATATTATTCACACTCTGCTCTGTAAAAACATTGAATGCTCTACTGGCGTACCGCCTATGGAAGCATCATAGCTACCATTAAACACACACACATATATATATATATATAGGAACAAGTAAGACCCCGACGGCTGAGCTCAAGCCGTTTCGACGGCTAATTCTGCAGAATTAGCCATCGAAACGGCTTGAGCTCAGCCGTCGGGGTCTTACTTGTTCCTATTACCCACTCTACTACTCTAAGTATTAAGTACTTTGGTGCGTTATGGTCCACCTGGTTCCTTACATTTCCTTCATTATATATATATATATATATATATATATATATATATATATATATAACGAAGGAAGTGTGATAAGAAACCAGGTGCACCATAAGGCACCAGAGTACTCGATACTATGGGTAGTAGAGTGGGTAATAGGAAAAGGTTCCTGATATATATATATATATATATAATATGAGGTTATAGGGTACTAGTTCACTATTTTCTTTGGTAAACAAATTATTGTTTTATTGTATTTCCTGCAGAGATATGGCTTGCAGTAAAGCACCTATACTAGAGTTACTTAACTGAGAATTTTCGATTTTTTTTCCACAATTGGTGAATTATTCTGGTTGCAATGAAACGTTCAAAGATGTATACATAAACAACAACAATATTAATCATTGGTCTAACTGAAGTTTGAATATATGTGTTTGTGTGTGTGCGTGTGTGTGTATATATATCATCATCATCATCATCATCATCGTTTAACATCCATATTCCACGCTGGCATGGGTTTGGACGGGGGGGGGGGTTTTCCCCACTTGAGGCAAGAGTGGTTGTCTTGCTCGCATAGGACTGTCTGGCAGGTTTTCTACAGCTGGATGCCCTTCCTAACACTAACCACATTTACAGTGTGGAACTGGGAGGTTTTTACCGTGTTGCCTACACGGCCACATTACAGCGTGGACTGTGTGTTTTTTTGTCGTCACACCTACACGACCTCATTTGTTTTGGGCTGGATGTTGTGACACCAACATAACTTTACATTGAAAGGGGTGGTGTGGATGGGGTGGGGGTAGTGGGACGGGATATATATATATATATATATATAGATAGATAGATAGATATATATATATATATATATATATATATATATATATATGCTCCGCTGGATGTGTAATAGTAATATACGTGAACGGCAAAGCATAAACGAACTAAAGAAAAAATTAGAAATAAGAGGGATCAGATGTTGTTTACTCGAGAGAAGGCTACGTTGGTATGGACACGTGATGCGCATGAAAGTCGATAGCTGTATAACAAAGTGCAGGGCAATAAAGATAGACGGTAGCCACGGAATAGGCAGACCTAGAAAAACCTGGGACGAGCTGATAAACTCCGACCTCACACACTTACACCTCTCCAAGACAATGTCACTGGACCGAGACCTTTGGCGGTACTCAGTAATAGAGAAGACCCGCCTTACCTAAATACATAGTAAAACCTACTACAGTCAGTAGGCATCTCTAACAAAATACACCCCCGTCCCACCACCCCCTTCTATGTAAAGTTATGTTGGTGCCACACCATCCAGGCCGAAACAAATGAGATCGTGTAGGTGTCACGACAAAAAAACACACAGTCCACGCTGTAATGTGGCCGTGTAGGCAACACGGTAAAAACCTCCCAGACCCACACTGTAAATGTGGTTGGTGTTAGGAAGGGCATCCAACTGTAGAAAACCTGCCAGACAGTCCTATGCGAGCAAGACAATCACTCTTGCCTCAAGTGGGAAAACCCCCCGTCCAAACCCATGCAAGCGTGGAACACGGACGTTAAACGTTGATGATGATGATGATGATGATGATGATGATGATGATGATGATGATGATATATATATAGATATATATATAGATATATATATAAGCAAGTGAATGAATGGAGGAGTTACTAGCCTATATATATATATATATATATATATTGTGTGTGTCCTTTCAATGGGGTTTAAAGTATTCAGAAAATGATTTATCTTGTAATCAATTTCCAATGTTTCCCTGAAACACGAAGCCCGTCTCATTGTAATCCTATCACTAAACAAACAACAGACAACAGCTTGTTATTTACTGAGGAAGTTGGTGACAATAGACTTGTAGATTTGCTGTGAGAATTAACACTAACAAAAAACAAACACTATATCATTCCCACCACATTGTGGGTGTCATTAAGCAACAAGATAAGATGAATGATGAAGAGGTTAAATGCAAGTTTGGCATAAGGAAAACATTTGTATTATCTCAAACCCTTGGGTCAGCAAAACTAGTAGAGCACCAAGCACAGTGCCTTGCAGTATTTGTTCCAGCTCTTCATGTTCTGAGATGATGGTGGTGGTGGTGATGGTGGTGGTGGTGATGGTGGTGGTGGTGGTGATGGTGGTGGTGATGGTGGTGGTTGTTGTTGTTGTGGTGGTGGTGGTGGTGTTGGTGGTGTTGATGGTGATAGTGGTGGTGGTGGTGATGGTGGTGGTGGTGGTGGTGGTGATCGTGGTAGTGGTGATGATGGTGGTGGTGGTGATGGTGGTGGTGGTGGTGATGGTGGTGATAGTAGTGGTGGTGGTGGTGATGGTGGTGGTAGTGGTGATAGTGGTGATGGTGGTGGTAGTAGTGGTGGTGGTAGTAGTGGTGGTGGTGATAGTGGTGATGGTGGTGGTGGTGGTGGTGGTGATGGTGGTGGTGATGATGATGGTGGTGGTGGTAATGGTGGTGATGATGATGGTGGTGGTGTTGATCAGCATATACAGTGAAATAAATGTCTCAAATCACACCAGACCATACCGTCTTATTTTTTTTTTTTAAATGATATATTGGATAATGTAGTCCTTGATAGATTTGGTCATGGCTAGAACAGTTTTGATTATAGGTTTGTTAGATCAAAGCTAATCTAATATCAAACACTAAAAGCTATAGTAGCTGACCCTTTCATTCTAGGTTTGCTAGATCAAAGCCCTATCTAATATTAAACACTAACAGCTATAGTAACTGACCCTTTCCTTGTAGAATTTTGCCCTCCCCTTTTTCTCTATCCCTCCTTTCCTCCCAACCCCTTCTTTATTCCTTTCATTCTATTTCAACCGGAAGGACCTGAAGTTGCTACAGAAGAGAGAGTGGAGGGATGGAAAAAGAACTGAAGTTGAAGGGAAAACCTCTAGCGGAAACAGTTTTGTAACTACAGAAGTTTGCAGGGTTTTCTTTTGAAGTATAACTGATGTAACACAAGAGACAATGTTGAATAATTGACAGCTCAGATGTTTATTTGAAATTGCTGATTCACAGCACAGGCTTAGAAGCTTTCATTCTCATTCACAGAATAAAATGCAACATTGTGTTTGCAAATACATGATAAGAATGTTCTTACCAAAATGTCCTTTATTGGAATGGATAATCTACTAGTTTGGAGAGGGGGAGGGGGAAATAGCAGATTTAATTTCCAACAGATTTATTATCAATAGGTAATGGAGTGATGTAGAAAATAAAAGACTAATTTGGTATGACTTGAAAGACATTTGTCATTTCAAATTCAACAAGGGAACTGCATAATTGGGAGCTATAAATTTCATAAGGTAATCTTGAGGTGAGAGAAAGGCAGTAAAAATAAATGAGGAGGAGAAGGATAATGATGCTGATGGTGATGATGATGATGATAATGATTGTTTTTGATGTCAAAATGATCATTTTTCATTTACTTTTCCATAATGGCATCAGTTAAAAAGAGAAAAAAGTGTGTGTATGTGGAACAATACAGCAAAGTTTAGTGTGTAATCAGTTCATTGTTTTATGATTGTTTCAGAAGGTTGATTGATCATGATATATATATATATATATATATCATCATCATCATCTCCGTTTAACATCCATCTTCCATGCTAGCATATATATATATATGTAAAGGCGTGTGGCTGAGTGGTTAGAGAATTGGATTTGCAATCATGAGGTTGTGAGTTTGATTCCCGGACCAGGTGATGCGTTATGTCCTTGAGCAAGACACTTTATTTCACGTTGCTCCTTCTACCTGGAGTTGCGACCAATAGATAGTATTACCAACTGGAAAGACCAATGGAAACATTGTTTCCTCGGTCCAATTTGACGAAAGTCGATCGTTCTTATATATATATATCATCATCACCGTTTTACGTCTGTTCTTCCATGCTAGCATGGGTTAGACGGGTTGTCTTGTTGTGGGCAGTTCCGGTCGGCTGACCTTGTCTTGCTCATACGGTAACTGATTCTGGCTTGATTTCTACAGCTGGATACCCTTCCTAACACCAACCTCATTTACAGTGAATGCTGGGTGCTTTTTTTCCGTGGCGCCTACATGTCCACTTTACAGTGTGGGCTGGGTGCTTTTTTGCCATGGCACCTGCACGACCACTTTGCAGTGGAATGATAGGGACCCCAGTCCTATCATCTCATTTCTACAGCTGAGTAAACTGGAGCAATGTGAAATAAAGTGTCTTGCTCAAGGAAACAACATATCACTCGGTCCGAGTATTGAACTCACAACCTTTAGATTGCAAGCCCAATGCTCTTCACTATATATATATATATATATATATATATATATATATATATCCAGGAATTTATTGTAACCAGCAGATTCTTACACTTTAAACTGTTGAGCGCTCTACATATCCGAGTTCCCAAGACAACGTGAATAGGTTTTTCCATTTTTCTCATGACATATATATATATTTTAGGCAGTTTTTAAGTGTAGTAAATATTCCCTTAATCATTAACCCTCAAACTTCTAAACTGCAGAACATTGTTTATGCAGAATATAAATATATAGCACCAGTTGCTTAAGCAGTGTCAACATGAAGAAAAGAAAAATGCAGAGAAGTCAATGTGAGTGTATGTGTGTGTGTGTGTGTGGAAAGAGAGCATGTAGTGAAAAAAAGATTTAAGAAGGAAGAAAACAGAAGTGTCTAAGGGAGAGAAATAATAAGAAATTGAAAGAAACATAATTGAAAGAAACCTTACCATGAAAATATGGAATAACTTCAACGTGAAGCAATGCAGGTTGGATATTTAGATGGCTTTTGTCCACTGTACACCTGGAAGATAACAAGAAGAAAACATAATAACCCTTTCATAACTGTATTTCTAATGAAATATACTGCCTATGTGTTTCTATTAATATGGAAAATAACTGAAAATTTAGGGGAATTCAATACAGGAGGTGTCTTGCTTAGTTTTGACTGTAAATAGACTAGTGAAAATATTCTTTATTTTTTTCTTGGTTTATCACTTGACACAGGTAAAGTTACTTTTTTTTCTCTTGCTAGCAGTTATGGCTAAGATTTTTTTTTTATTTCTTCTAAGTCTTGTTCAGCTAGTGGTCAGCTTTATATTTTTCCCTTGACAAAATATTTTTTTTATTTATTAATGGCCATTTATTTGTATACACACATTTGAATCTACAACATAAAATATTTCCATCTCTATGAACCTTTGCTACACACATTATTCACTTGATATTCCTAAAACACTAAAATATCTATGGACAGTTTCTATAACATTTCTACAATATAAGTGTTCAATTCACTTATTGAGATACATTTCTATAAACAAGCTCATGTAAACCTTACTTTCATTGATGTAAAATTGTTCATATCTAAATTCAGTTGTGTTAAATGTATTCTTAAATCACACGCTGTGAAATTTCTATTGCATTATTCTTACTAATAAGATCCAACGGGATCTATTTTTGTTGCAGTTTAGGAAATAAAAGGAAAAATTATATACAATCAATATTTATTGTCAGATCCATAAACTCATCTTTTTTGTTTTTCTACCAATATACATGTGTGTGTGCATGTGTTCATATATGTATGCATGTATAAATATATATATATGTACATATCAATAGACATGCATATATTTAGCAATCCCAGTGAAATTATTCTATTATATTCAATACATATATAGCTTCAAAATAATTACACTTTTAGTACTATCCCTTCCTTCAAAGTTGGTATAACATGTGTTTACAACATTGATGTAAACTAAAGTACATGTGCTATGAGTTAGAATCCACACCAAGATTTACAGCATCCTTGTGGTTGGGGTTATAAGCATTATTGAGTAAAAAAAAACACTTTTTCTGACAAATCATTCAATTATTTGAATAATTGTGCTTGCAATTCATGCTATTTTAATAGTGGACTGGCCATATTTGTAGAGCAGCAAATAAAATACCTTAGTTCAAATCCTTCGTTAAAAACCTTAGTTTACCCTTTAACATTTACATTATTCTATACATACTATTGTATTTTTGTGGAAAAGGCTTTATCTTACATAATTATCTCACATAATATCGAATCTACGAGATTTTAATGTCATTTATTTTGAGAACAATACCTTAATGTCAGTATGAGTGGCCAGTTATGGCCTGTTTAAACAGAGAGAGGTGAGAATTCTGACCAGATATGGCCGGTTAAAAGCTTTAGTTCAAAGCCTTAGTTCAAATCCTTCGTTAAAAGCCTTAGTTAAAAGCTTTAGTTAAAAATCCTTAATTAAAAGACTTAGTTCAAACACTGCAATGACCTCCATTTTAACATCAATTTTTTTTTTTGTTTTGGTCACATATTCCTCGGCTTATATTCGAGTATATATGGTAAGTAAAGCAAACAGAGAAAGTACTTACTTTCGAAGTCGCTTTCTCCATACAAAATATGGATCATAAAGACATTCAAAGAAGTAAATGGTATATTTGAGAAAAGATATTAGTATCACATTTTTACTTTGTTCAGATGAAGCAGAGATCTGGAAAACAATAAAAATATTTTAAAATATTAAAAAATAAAAAAAAAAGAATTTAAAGTTGAAGTGGTTTAACATATAATACCAGTAATGTCATTTTTCCAATCCACATATATGAAAATGTGAGAGTCCCAAGAGCAGGAAATAACTGTACTAACAGTCGGTTACTATAGATAATAGTTGAGAAAATTGAGTAAATTACCCTTAGGAGTGGAAAAAAAGGCACCTACAAGGAATCAAACCTCTTATCTCTTGGATATCGTGTGAGTGTCTTATCATAACACTAAGGGGCAACTGACACTTCTTCTACACCCACTTCACAAACTTAATTTGTTCCTGAAGGGCGTTTGTCAGCCGAAATGTTCGTAAACCGAAACTATTTTTCCCATATGAAATGTTGAGAGAGAAA
>OZ024753.1:34845630-34853130 GCA_964016885.1 Eledone cirrhosa
TACTCAGTAATAGAGAAGACCCGCCTTACCTAAATACAAAGTAAAACCTACTACAGTCAGTAGGCATCTCTAACAAAACACACCCCCGTCCCACCACCCCCACCCCATCCACACCGCCCCTTTCAATGTAAAGTTATGTTGGTGCTACAACATCCAGGCCGAAACAAATGAGATCGTGTAGGTGTCATGACAAAAAACACACAGTCCATGCTGTAATGTGGCCGTGTAGGCAACACGGTAAAAACCTCCCAGCCCCACACTGTAAATGTGGTTGGTGTTAGGAAGGGCATCCAGCTGTAGAAAATCCGCCAGACAGTCCTATGCGAGCAAGACAATCACTCTTGCCTCAAGTGGGAAAACCCCCGTCCAAACCCATGCAAGCGTGGAACACGGACGTTAAACGTTGATGATGATGATGATATATATATATATATATATGTATATATATATGTATATATATATATATATGTATATATATGTATATATATATATATATATATATATATATATGTATATATATATATATATATATATATATATATATATATATGTATAGTAATAATAATAAAATTGAAGACTAAAATCCAAAGAGGGCTCGATAAGGAAAATATATAACAATACATTGCTTAAACTTTAATCTGTTATTTTAATAAATATATATATATGTATATATATATATGTATATATATATACTATGCTAGGGAAAGGATCAGGGGTGTATAACACTCCACTTATCCAGCAGGCAGTATGAGGTTAGCTCAATGTCTGAGGACAGAGCCATAATATAATAAATAAATAACAAAGAACGCTTATAGCATATGCATATCTTTACTTGCTAACATTGTTTCATCCACACTATAAGTGGGACTCATCAGAGCATAAAGGTTAATTACATACCATACAAGCAATAACAAATCCAAGACATTGAAGAATGAAAGGTAATAATAGACGATAGAGGATAAGAATAAAAAGTAAATAAAAATAAAAGTGAAAATAAAAATAAAAATAAAAATGAAAATAAGGGGTGCTATCTGTCACAGTTGGGCGGTGTGCTGTCAACATATAGTTACATACAAGCATACACATGGATAAGAGAACAGACAAGAGTAGACACATGGATAAGAGAACAGACAAGAGTAGATAAGATAATGGGATTAGGTAAGAGTAGGTAAAAAATAGGTAAAAAATAGGTAAAAAATAGGTAAAAAACAGACTTATAATATATATAAAAAGAAATACAAAGAAATACATAACAAACTTACATATAAAATATAAAATATAGGGTAAGGAATGAGATAAAATAATATACAATTAAAAATTAAAAATTATATACATAGAACATAATATAGTATAATCGTAAAATAAGATAAAATAAGGTAAACTAAAATCAAATAACATAGACTAAATTAAAATTAAAATAAAATTAAAATCAAATGTGTAATTATAATTATATGTATAATTAAATGTAATTAAATGTAATTAAATAAATAAATAAAGAAATAAATAAATAAAAATTAAAAAAAAATTAAAAATTAAAAATTAAAAATTAAATAAATAAATAAAATTTAAATTTAAATTTTAAAATTTTAAAATTAAAATCTAAATTTAAATATAAATAAATAAATAAATAAATAAATAAATAAATATTTTACATTTAATATATTACATTTAATATATTACATTTAATATATTACATTTAATTACATTTAATTATACATATAATTATAATTACACATTTGATTTTAATTTTATTTTAATTTTAATTTAGTCTATGTTATTTGATTTTAGTTTACCTTATTTTATCTTATTTTACGATTATACTATATTATGTTCTATGTATATAATTTTTAATTTTTAATTGTATATTATTTTATCTCATTCCTTACCCTATATTTTATATTTTATATGTAAGTTTGTTATGTATTTCTTTGTATTTCTTTTTATATATATTATAAGTCTGTTTTTTACCTATTTTTTACCTATTTTTTACCTATTTTTTACCTATTTTTTACCTACTCTTACCTAATCCCATTATCTTATCTACTCTTGTCTGTTCTCTTATCCATGTGTCTACTCTTGTCTGTTCTCTTATCCATGTGTATGCTTGTATGTAACTATATGTTGACAGCACACCGCCCAACTGTGACAGATAGCACCCCTTATTTTCATTTTTATTTTTATTTTTATTTTCACTTTTATTTTTATTTACTTTTTATTCTTATCCTCTATCGTCTATTATTACCTTTCATTCTTCAATGTCTTGGATTTGTTATTGCTTGTATGGTATGTAATTAACCTTTATGCTCTGATGAGTCCCACTTATAGTGTGGATGAAACAATGTTAGCAAGTAAAGATATGCATATGCTATAAGCGTTCTTTGTTATTTATTTATTATATATATATATATATATATATATGTATATACATATATATATATATATGTATATACATATATATATATATATATATATATATATATATGTATATATATATAATATATATATATATATATATATATATATATATATATATATGTATGTATATATATATATATATATATATATATGTATATATATATATATATATATATATGTATCATCATCATCATCAACGTTTAACGTCCGTGTTCCACGCTTGCATGGGTTTGGACGGGGGTTTTCCCACTTGAGGCAAGAGTGATTGTCTTGCTCGCATAGGACTATCTGGCGGGTTTTCTACAGCTGGATGCCCTTCCTAACACCAACCACATTTACAGTGTGGGGCTGGGAGGTTTTTACCGTGTTGCCTACACGGCCACATTACAGCGTGGACTGTATATATATATATATATATATATATATATATATATATATATAACTCTTGTTAGTAGGGAATGCAGACGTTAAAATGGCGATGATGATGATATCATCACTATTTTCGACACTGAAGTGAACCTAAACATCGAATGGTCCCCCGGGTGAACCTACAGTAACTCCAAGTTACACTCCCTGCATATATATATATATAAATATATATATATATATATATATATATATATATATATATATATAATGTATTAGGTAATTCCGAAGGAAAAGCAAAGGAAAAAAGAGTGCTCTATGTATAGAACAGAGCTATTCAATTAGAAAGTGAACAACACAATATATAACTACTCCATTACCAAAGGTTTCTGGATCCCAGACAATGATAATATACATCTGGATTGGTCGTCAGACAGAGATGTTAGGGTTAGGGTTAACATCCAGACGTATATTATTGTCACAGGTCCTGAAACCTTTGGTAATGGAGTAGTTATATCTTGTGTTGTTCACTTTCTAATTAAATAGCTCTGTTCTATACATAGAGCACTCTTTTTTCCTTTGCTTTTCCTTCGGAATTACCTAAAACATATATATATATATATATACCCCCCACTGCAAGGTGGTCATGGAGGTGCCACGGCAAAAAAGCACCCAGCCCACACTGTAAAGTGGACGTGTAGGCGCCACAAAAAAGCACCCAGCACTCACTGTAATGAGGTTGGTGTTAGGAAGGGCATCCAGCTGTAGAAGTCAAGCCAGATCAGTTCCTGTATGAGCAAGGCATGGTCAGCCGACCAGACACTGCCCACAACAGGACAACCTGTCTAACCCATGCTAGCGTGGAAGAACGGACATAAAACAGTGATGATGATGATGATGATGATGATGATATATAGTATTAATATATAAGGGAACAAAGAATCAGTTTTCCATCATATACATATTTAATTACATATGTTTCACTGTCGATCAGCTCAAGGAACAATCTATTCATGATTGAACCTGACTCTGGAATCAGAAGCTCCTCAGATATGTTTTAACATGTAGACTCATGGAGGCACATGGCTTAGTGGTTAGAGCATTGGCCTTGTAATCGAAAGGTTGTGAGTTCAATTCTCAGACCAGGTGATGTGTTGTTTTCTTGAGCAAGATACTTTATTTCACATTGCTCCAGTTTACTGGGGTCCCTATCATTCCACTGTAAAGTGTTCGTGGAGGTGCCACGGCAAAAAAGCACCCAGCACTCACTGTAAATGAGGTTGGTGTTAGGAAGGGCATCCAGCTGTAGAAATCAAGCCAGAATCAGTTCCCGTCCCACCTTTGCAAGCAGGGAAAAGCGGACGTAAAATGATGAGATGATATATATATATACATATAATAGTGATTAACGAAAGATATATACTTTATATCATCTCCATTTATTTCATTATATATACATTTCGAAGATGTAAAGTTTTATGTATACAATAAAGCAAAACATATCCTCCTCAGATAAAATATATAGAAATTGTATAATCTTTTTTCTGATATATATACATATATATCATCATTTAATGTCCATTTTCCTTGCTAGCAAGGATTCGATATGTCAGTTCTTGAGCAGAGCTACTGACATCTCAGATGGCCTGCACCTCACTTATGTTCCCACACATTACTAAGGGACCATTACAAGCGACCAGAAACTCACTCACATATGTACTCATGAAGAATCCTCGCGACCCTTAGTTTGACAAGTTTACATACGTTTTGTTATTGATGAGATATTAAAGGTACTTACCTGCTCTACCACGACTGAGGCTATTATCACGATACTGCTCACAAAATTACAGTTGGCCACTAATGCAATATTATCATAATTCCTGAAGATAGAAAAAAAACAGAAGAAAAAGATAAATATTTGACAAAAATGTATTTTAACCCTTTTGATACCAAACCACATTTCGGTCCACCCATTATTCTAAAATACAAAACCTCAAAACATTTAAAATCATTTTTCTTTAACAACCTTCCATCATAATTTTATGTAAAACCCCTTGTTGTTAAGTTACATTCCAAGCACCAAGTTAGTTATTTTACTTACTACTTCGAAATACTTGGTTATTTTTTACAATTATTTGAAATGCGTAGGAAGAGTATTTCATTAGAACTTTGGTAATAAAATGGTGAATTATGAAAGAAGAAGTAGAAGTCATTTTCTTTGCTAAAAAAGGAGGGAGGAAAGGAAATTCAATTAAATCGGTCCCAGTGTGTTGCTGGTACTTTATTTTATTGATGAAAGGGTGGAAAGTAAAGCTAACCGTGGCAGGATTTGAACTCAGAACATAAAGGGCTGAAACTATATGCTGCAAAGTTTGTTATCTGACGCTCTACAGATACTGCCGATCTACCACCCTACAGTTCATAGTAATAATGATGAGAGCAACACCACTATTTCCTTATAATGGTGGAATAACAAGCTAAACTGAGGTATAATTGGCCTTCATTCTGAAAATGCCATTACATATATTCAGTTCCATCATTATCATAGTTATCAAACCTTATTATTGACATATATACGGTGGATTGGCAGTATCGGTAGAGAGTCAGACGCCATGCTTTGAAGCATAGAGTTACGTCCCTTTATGATCTGAGTTCAAATCCCGCCGAGGTTAACTTTGCCTTTCATCCTTACGGGGGTCGATAAAATAAAGTACCAGTAATGTACTGGGTAATTTGCTGGCCTTGTGCCAAAAGTAGAAACAATTATTGACATATATACATTTGTGTGTGTGTGTAAATACACACACAAACATACAGACTTATGACTGCATGCTGGTATGTATTTGTACATACTAATATGTATGTGTATACATATGTATGTGTATACACTCACACACACACATGTATATATTTATACATGTGTATATACAAATATAAATATATAAATTTATGTGTATATATATATATATATATATATATATATATACACATATAAATATTTATATACATGTATATATTTATACATGTGTATATACAAATATAAATATATAAATTTATGTGTATATATATATATATATATACACGTATAAATATTTATATACATGTATATATTTATACATGTGTATATACAAATATAAATATATAAATTTATGTGTATATATATATATATATATATACACGTATAAATATTTATATACATGTATATATTTATACATGTGTATATACAAATATAAATATATAAATTTATGTGTATATATATATATATATATATATATATATATACACGTATAAATATTTATATACATGTATATATTTATACATGTGTATATATTTATATTTGTATATACACATGTATATATATACACGTATAAATATTTATATACATGTATATATTTATACATGTGTATACGCAAATATAAATATATAAATTTATGTGTATATATATATATATATACACGTATAAATATTTATACACATATATATATTTATGTGCATATATAATTATATGCATGTATATATGTGTGTATATCTATCTATCTATCTGCCTGGCACACTGAGTGTGCCCAGGCGCTCACCGCCCTCTGGCAGGCGGATCCGGTTGTCAGTGGAGACTCCACCGCAACATTCTATAGAGGGCTGGTACGCAACAGGTGCGACGACGCCCTCGGAGAAGCCCTAGACATGGAGGAGGACGAACTGGCTAGCCTGTTCGGTAGGACATTCAGCCCGGGACCTATGGACAACTTCCAGAAGTCCCTGGCCTGGCAGTGCTACCGAGGGGCTTTACCCGTTCGAGAAAGGCTCTACAGACACGGGCGCCCGGGTAGGGACCCCGCCAAAAAGATCTGTCCCAGATGCGTGTGCGACGAGGAAACCGTTGCACACGCATTAGTACACTGCTCGGGCGTAGCCGATCTGTGGGGCTATGTCGAACAACTGCTGTCAAGGGTGGGACCGATCCGGCTGACCACCGAGTCTATTGTAATGATCAAGCCGCCTCCCCCCTTCAAAGATGAAGCAGAGGCGGTGTTTCTGTGCGTAATAGCCATGGCGAAAGAGGTTGTATGGTGGACGCGTCTGAAAGGACTGAGGTCGGGCACCTTTCTCTCTGGCCAACAACTGGTCCGTTTCTTCCGATATCATTTCGGAAGAAGGATCAGGATGGAGAGAGAGGTGCTGCACCCCAGCCGTTTCTATGAAAGATGGGTGAAAGTGGCGAGAATGGCCCGTGTGAATGGGCCTTCACTCTACATCAGACTATAGGTGAGGAAGATGAAAGACCAAGGGAGCACCCCCTCTCTGTGCTCCTGAGGAGAAGGGTTGCACACTTTTTTCGGGGGTGTGTGCGACCCCCCAAGGCGCCTCCTCTCTATTGAGGATTTTGTTAAAAATTTTATTTTTTGTTATATCTTATTTTATTTTTATATTTTGTTATTGCCTCCTCCTTATTGAGGACGCCTTTTTGTGAAAACTCCCCCCATTGTACTTGTCCCACTTTTGATGCCCTAGTGGCAAATAAAAGAAATATATCTAACTACATATATATGTATGTATATATATATATATATATATATATATATATATATATATATATATATAACGAAGGAAATGTGGTAAGGAACCACGTGGACCATAACGCACCAAAGTACTCAATACGTCGAAACGGCTTGAGCTCAGCTGTCGGGGTCTTACTGGTTCCTATATATATATATATATATA
>OZ024753.1:34858130-34883130 GCA_964016885.1 Eledone cirrhosa
GGTAGGAAGACCAGGCTCAAACCAGTGAATCTACGGCATCACAAAAAGTAGATGATTACATCCAGTAACCACAGATGTCTGACATGGATGTCATCCACCAGCCATGATAAGTACAGTGCACACCATACACATGGAGACCAATTGTTGATTTAAGATATCAAGATAAATTGATTGTACTAATCAACATTTTCAGCTGACCATCTCACCATTTACACCGTTCTGACGGGGAGGCGTTCTCTGTTGTAGTGCAACTGCATTGCAACAGAGCTTGCCCTGTGAGTGACAGAGTGCATCACCAAACCAACAGAGATGCCATACAAAATAGAAATTGTTGAAAGGAATTGGTGTGATAATAACAAAAAGCTTTGGAGAATCACACAAAATCTCAAGCAAAAATATGGAGAATTTGGCCAAAGGGGTCAGATACTTTCAAAAATTTTTTCTTCATTATTTCTTCTCCCACTTATTCCTGAGAGGGTCATGGGGGCAGAGTCCTTGACAATTCACACAAAATCTGAAGCCCAAATATAGAGAATTTGGCCAAGGGCAAAAGGGGGCAAAATACTTCCAAATATTTTTCTTCTCTTCTTCTTTACTTCTTCTCCCACTTGCTCCTGAGAGGGCCATGGGGGCACAGTCTTCAAAGACTCCTCCCAGTGCAACCAGTCAGAAGCAACCATCTCCAATTGATCAGATTGGATCCCAAATACTTTTTAATATCTTAACCCTTTAGCATTTAAACCAGCCATATCCAGCCAGAATTCTCTCGCCTCTTCCAGTTCAAACTAGCTGTAACCGGTTGCTCACACTGATGTTAAGGTATTGTTCTCAAAATAAATAATATCAAAATCTCATAGATTCCATATTATGTGAGCTATTTATGTGAGATAAAGTGTTTACTACAAAAATACAATAGTATATATAGAGTAAATGCTAAAGAGTATATAAGACCTTTGCTAGCAGCATATAGTATCCAGTATATAGTATATAAGACCTTTGCTATCAGTATATAGTATCCAGTATATAGTATATAAGACCTTTGCTAGCAGTATATAGTATCCAGTATATAGTATATAAGACCTTTGCTAGCAGTATATAGTATCCAGTATATAGTATATAAGACCTTTGCTAGCAGTATATAGTATCCAGTATATAGTATATAAGACCTTTGCTAGCAGTATATAGTATCCAGTATATAAGACCTTTGCTAGCAGCATATAGTATCCAGTATATAGTATATAAGACCTTTGCTAGCAGTATATAATATCCAGTATATAAGACCTTTGCTAGCAGTATATAGTATCCAGTATATAAGACCTTTGCTAGCAGTATATAGTATCCAGTATATAAGACCTTTGCTAGCAGTATATAGTATCCAGTATATAAGACCTTTGCTAGCAGTATATAGTATCCAGTATATAGTATATAAGACCTTTGCTAGCAGTATATAGTATCCAGTATATAAGACCTTTGCTAGCAGTATATAGTATCCAGTATATAGTATATAAGACCTTTGCTAGCAGTATATAGTATCCAGTATATAAGACCTTTGCTAGCAGTATATAGTATCCAGTATATAAGACCTTTGCTAGCAGGATATAGTATCCAGTATATAGTATATAAGACCTTTGCTAGCAGTATATAGTATCCAGTATATAGTATATAAGAGCTTTGCTAGCAGTATATAGTATCCAGTATATAAGACCTTTGCTAGCAGTATATAGTATCCAGTATATAAGACCTTTGCTAGCAGGATATAGTATCCAGTATATAGTATATAAGACCTTTGCTAGCAGTATATAGTATCCAGTATATAGTATATAAGACCTTTGCTAGCAGTATATAGTATCCAGTATATAAGACCTTTGCTAGCAGTATATAGTATCCAGTATATAAGACCTTTGCTAGCAGTATATAGTATCCAGTATATAAGACCTTTGCTAGCAGGATATAGTATCCAGTATATAGTATATAAGACCTTTGCTAGCAGTATATAGTATCCAGTATATAGTATATAAGACCTTTGCTAGCAGTATATAATATCCAGTATATAAGACCTTTGCTAGCAGTATATAGTATCCAGTATATAAGACCTTTGCTAGCAGTATATAGTATCCAGTATATAAGACCTTTGCTAGCAGTATATAGTATCCAGTATATAAGACCTTTGCTAGCAGTATATAGTATCCAGTATATAGTATATAAGACCTTTGCTAGCAGTATATAGTATCCAGTATATAAGACCTTTGCTAGCAGTATATAGTATCCAGTATATAGTATATAAGACCTTTGCTAGCAGTATATAGTATCCAGTATATAAGACCTTTGCTAGCAGTATATAGTATCCAGTATATAAGACCTTTGCTAGCAGGATATAGTATCCAGTATATAGTATATAAGACCTTTGCTAGCAGTATATAGTATCCAGTATATAGTATATAAGACCTTTGCTAGCAGTATATAGTATCCAGTATATAAGACCTTTGCTAGCAGTATATAGTATCCAGTATATAAGACCTTTGCTAGCAGTATATAGTATCCAGTATATAAGACCTTTGCTAGCAGTATATAGTATCCAGTATATAGTATATAAGACCTTTGCTAGCAGTATATAGTATCCAGTATATAGTATATAAGACCTTTGCTAGCAGTATATAGTATCCAGTATATAAGACCTTTGCTAGCAGTATATAGTATCCAGTATATAGTATATAAGACCTTTGCTAGCAGTATATAGTATCCAGTATATAGTATATAAGACCTTTGCTAGCAGCATATAGTATCCAGTATATAAGACCTTTGCTAGCAGTATATAGTATCCAGTATATAAGACCTTTGCTAGCAGTATATAGTATCCAGTATATAAGACCTTTGCTAGCAGTATATAGTATCCAGTATATAAGACCTTTGCTAGCAGTATATAGTATCCAGTATATAGTATATAAGACCTTTGCTAGCAGTATATAGTATCCAGTATATGAGACCTTTGCTAGCAGTATATAGTATCCAGTATATAGTATATAAGACCTTTGCTAGCAGTATATAGTATCCAGTATATAAGACCTTTGCTAGCAGTATATAGTATCCAGTATATAAGACCTTTGCTAGCAGTATATAGTATCCAGTATATAAGACCTTTGCTAGCAGTATATAGTATCCAGTATATAAGACCTTTGCTAGCAGTATATAGTATCCAGTATATAGTATATAAGACCTTTGCTAGCAGTATATAGTATCCAGTATATAAGACCTTTGCTAGCAGTATATAGTATCCAGTATATAAGACCTTTGCTAGCAGTATATAGTATCCAGTATATAGTATATAAGACCTTTGCTAGCAGTATATAGTATCCAGTATATAAGACCTTTGCTAGCAGTATATAGTATCCAGTATATAGTATATAAGACCTTTGCTAGCAGTATATAGTATCCAGTATATAGTATATAAGACCTTTGCTAGCAGCATATAGTATCCAGTATATAAGACCTTTGCTAGCAGTATATAGTATCCAGTATATAAGACCTTTGCTAGCAGTATATAGTATCCAGTATATAAGACCTTTGCTAGCAGTATATAGTATCCAGTATATAAGACCTTTGCTAGCAGTATATAGTATCCAGTATATAGTATATAAGACCTTTGCTAGCAGTATATAGTATCCAGTATATGAGACCTTTGCTAGCAGTATATAGTATCCAGTATATAGTATATAAGACCTTTGCTAGCAGTATATAGTATCCAGTATATAAGACCTTTGCTAGCAGTATATAGTATCCAGTATATAAGACCTTTGCTAGCAGTATATAGTATCCAGTATATAAGACCTTTGCTAGCAGTATATAGTATCCAGTATATAAGACCTTTGCTAGCAGTATATAGTATCCAGTATATAGTATATAAGACCTTTGCTAGCAGTATATAGTATCCAGTATATAAGACCTTTGCTAGCAGTATATAGTATCCAGTATATAGTATATAAGACCTTTGCTAGCAGTATATAGTATCCAGTATATAAGACCTTTGCTAGCAGTATATAGTATCCAGTATATAAGACCTTTGCTAGCAGTATATAGTATCCAGTATATAGTATATAAGACCTTTGCTAGCAGTATATAGTATCCAGTATATAAGACCTTTGCTAGCAGTATATAGTATCCAGTATATAAGACCTTTGCTAGCAGTAGATAGTATCCAGTATATAGTATATAAGACCTTTGCTAGCAGTATATAGTATCCAGTATATAAGACCTTTGCTAGCAGTATATAGTATCCAGTATATAAGACCTTTGCTAGCAGTATATAGTATCCAGTATATAGTATATAAGACCTTTGCTAGCAGTATATAGTATCCAGTATATAAGACCTTTGCTAGCAGTATATAGTATCCAGTATATAGTATATAAGACCTTTGCTAGCAGTATATAGTATCCAGTATATAAGACCTTTGCTAGCAGTATATAGTATCCAGTATATAAGACCTTTGCTAGCAGTATATAGTATCCAGTATATAGTATATAAGACCTTTGCTAGCAGCATATAGTATCCAGTATATAAGACCTTTGCTAGCAGTATATAGTATCCAGTATATAGTATATAAGACCTTTGCTAGCAGCATATAGTATCCAGTATATAAGACCTTTGCTAGCAGTATATAGTATCCAGTATATAGTATATAAGACCTTTGCTAGCAGTATATAGTATCCAGTATATAAGACCTTTGCTAGCAGTATATAGTATCCAGTATATAAGACCTTTGCTAGCAGTATATAGTATCCAGTATATAGTATATAAGACCTTTGCTAGCAGTATATAGTATCCAGTATATAAGACCTTTGCTAGCAGCATATAGTATCCAGTATATAAGACCTTTGCTAGCAGTATATAGTATCCAGTATATAGTATATAAGACCTTTGCTAGCAGTATATAGTATCCAGTATATAAGACCTTTGCTAGCAGCATATAGTATCCAGTATATAAGACCTTTGCTAGCAGCATATAGTATCCAGTATATAAGACCTTTGCTAGCAGCATATAGTATCCAGTATATAAGACCTTTGCTAGCAGCATATAGTATCCAGTATATAAGACCTTTGCTAGCAGTATATAGTATCCAGTATATAGTATATAAGACCTTTGCTAGCAGTATATAGTATCCAGTATATAGTATATAAGACCTTTGCTAGCAGTATATAGTATCCAGTATATAGTATATAAGACCTTTGCTAGCAGCATATAGTATCCAGTATATAGTATATAAGACCTTTGCTAGCAGCATATAGTATCCAGTATATAAGACCTTTGCTAGCAGTATATAGTATCCAGTATATAGTATATAAGACCTTTGCTAGCAGTATATAGTATCTAGTATATAGTATATAAGACCTTTGCTAGCAGTATATAGTATCCAGTATATAGTATATAAGACCTTTGCTAGCAGCATATAGTATCCAGTATATAGTATATAAGACCTTTGCTAGCAGTATATAGTATCCAGTATATAGTATATAAGACCTTTGCTAGCAGTATATAGTATCCAGTATATAGTATATAAGACCTTTGCTAGCAGTATATAGTATCCAGTATATAGTATATAAGACCTTTGCTAGCAGCATATAGTATCCAGTATATAGTATATAAGACCTTTGCTAGCAGTATATAATATCCAGTATATAAGACCTTTGCTAGCAGTATATAGTATCCAGTATATAAGACCTTTGCTAGCAGTATATAGTATCCAGTATATAAGACCTTTGCTAGCAGTATATAGTATCCAGTATATAAGACCTTTGCTAGCAGTATATAGTATCCAGTATATAGTATATAAGACCTTTGCTAGCAGTATATAGTATCCAGTATATAAGACCTTTGCTAGCAGTATATAGTATCCAGTATATAGTATATAAGACCTTTGCTAGCAGTATATAGTATCCAGTATATAAGACCTTTGCTAGCAGTATATAGTATCCAGTATATAAGACCTTTGCTAGCAGGATATAGTATCCAGTATATAGTATATAAGACCTTTGCTAGCAGTATATAGTATCCAGTATATAGTATATAAGACCTTTGCTAGCAGTATATAGTATCCAGTATATAAGACCTTTGCTAGCAGTATATAGTATCCAGTATATAAGACCTTTGCTAGCAGTATATAGTATCCAGTATATAAGACCTTTGCTAGCAGTATATAGTATCCAGTATATAGTATATAAGACCTTTGCTAGCAGTATATAGTATCCAGTATATAGTATATAAGACCTTTGCTAGCAGTATATAGTATCCAGTATATAAGACCTTTGCTAGCAGTATATAGTATCCAGTATATAAGACCTTTGCTAGCAGTATATAGTATCCAGTATATAAGACCTTTGCTAGCAGTATATAGTATCCAGTATATAGTATATAAGACCTTTGCTAGCAGTATATAGTATCCAGTATATAAGACCTTTGCTAGCAGTATATAGTATCCAGTATATAAGACCTTTGCTAGCAGTATATAGTATCCAGTATATAGTATATAAGACCTTTGCTAGCAGTATATAGTATCCAGTATATAAGACCTTTGCTAGCAGTATATAGTATCCAGTATATAGTATATAAGACCTTTGCTAGCAGTATATAGTATCCAGTATATAAGACCTTTGCTAGCAGTATATAGTATCCAGTATATAGTATATAAGACCTTTGCTAGCAGTATATAGTATCCAGTATATAGTATATAAGACCTTTGCTAGCAGTATATAGTATCCAGTATATAGTATATAAGACCTTTGCTAGCAGTATATAGTATCCAGTATATAGTATATAAGACCTTTGCTAGCAGCATATAGTATCCAGTATATAAGGCCTTTGCTAGCAGTATATAGTATCCAGTATATAGTATATAAGACCTTTGCTAGCAGTATATAATATCCAGTATATAAGACCTTTGCTAGCAGTATATAGTATCCAGTATATAAGACCTTTGCTAGCAGTATATAGTATCCAGTATATAGTATATAAGACCTTTGCTAGCAGTATATAGTATCCAGTATATAAGACCTTTGCTAGCAGCATATAGTATCCAGTATATAAGACCTTTGCTAGCAGTATATAGTATCCAGTATATAGTATATAAGACCTTTGCTAGCAGTATATAGTATCCAGTATATAGTATATAAGACCTTTGCTAGCAGTATATAGTATCCAGTATATAGTATATAAGACCTTTGCTAGCAGTATATAGTATCCAGTATATAGTATATAAGACCTTTGCTAGCAGCATATAGTATCCAGTATATAGTATATAAGACCTTTGCTAGCAGCATATAGTATCCAGTATATAAGACCTTTGCTAGCAGTATATAGTATCCAGTATATAGTATATAAGACCTTTGCTAGCAGTATATAGTATCCAGTATATAGTATATAAGACCTTTGCTAGCAGTATATAGTATCCAGTATATAGTATATAAGACCTTTGCTAGCAGTATATAGTATCCAGTATATAAGACCTTTGCTAGCAGTATATAGTATCCAGTATATAGTATATAAGACCTTTGCTAGCAGTATATAGTATCCAGTATATAAGACCTTTGCTAGCAGTATATAGTATCCAGTATATAAGACCTTTGCTAGCAGGATATAGTATCCAGTATATAGTATATAAGACCTTTGCTAGCAGTATATAGTATCCAGTATATAGTATATAAGACCTTTGCTAGCAGTATATAGTATCCAGTATATAAGACCTTTGCTAGCAGTATATAGTATCCAGTATATAAGACCTTTGCTAGCAGTATATAGTATCCAGTATATAAGACCTTTGCTAGCAGTATATAGTATCCAGTATATAGTATATAAGACCTTTGCTAGCAGTATATAGTATCCAGTATATAGTATATAAGACCTTTGCTAGCAGTATATAGTATCCAGTATATAAGACCTTTGCTAGCAGTATATAGTATCCAGTATATAAGACCTTTGCTAGCAGTATATAGTATCCAGTAGATAGTATATAAGACCTTTGCTAGCAGTATATAGTATCCAGTATATAAGACCTTTGCTAGCAGTATATAGTATCCAGTATATAAGACCTTTGCTAACAGCATATAGTATCCAGTATATAAGACCTTTGCTAGCAGTATATAGTATCCAGTATATAGTATATAAGACCTTTGCTAGCAGTATATAGTATCCAGTATATAAGACCTTTGCTAGCAGTATATAGTATCCAGTATATAAGACCTTTGCTAGCAGTATATAGTATCCAGTATATAAGACCTTTGCTAGCAGTATATAGTATCCAGTATATAGTATATAAGACCTTTGCTAGCAGTATATAGTATCCAGTATATAGTATATAAGACCTTTGCTAGCAGTATATAGTATCCAGTATATAAGACCTTTGCTAGCAGTATATAGTATCCAGTATATAGTATATAAGACCTTTGCTAGCAGTATATAGTATCCAGTATATAAGACCTTTGCTAGCAGTATATAGTATCCAGTATATAGTATATAAGACCTTTGCTAGCAGTATATAGTATCCAGTATATAAGACCTTTGCTAGCAGTATATAGTATCCAGTATATAAGACCTTTGCTAGCAGTATATAGTATCCAGTATATAGTATATAAGACCTTTGCTAGCAGTATATAGTATCCAGTATATAAGACCTTTGCTAGCAGTATATAGTATCCAGTATATAGTATATAAGACCTTTGCTAGCAGTATATAGTATCCAGTATATAAGACCTTTGCTAGCAGTATATAGTATCCAGTATATAGTATATAAGACCTTTGCTAGCAGTATATAGTATCCAGTATATAGTATATAAGACCTTTGCTAGCAGTATATAGTATCCAGTATATAGTATATAAGACCTTTGCTAGCAGTATATAGTATCCAGTATATAGTATATAAGACCTTTGCTAGCAGCATATAGTATCCAGTATATAAGACCTTTGCTAGCAGTATATAGTATCCAGTATATAGTATATAAGACCTTTGCTAGCAGTATATAATATCCAGTATATAAGACCTTTGCTAGCAGTATATAGTATCCAGTATATAAGACCTTTGCTAGCAGTATATAGTATCCAGTATATAGTATATAAGACCTTTGCTAGCAGTATATAGTATCCAGTATATAAGACCTTTGCTAGCAGCATATAGTATCCAGTATATAAGACCTTTGCTAGCAGTATATAGTATCCAGTATATAGTATATAAGACCTTTGCTAGCAGTATATAGTATCCAGTATATAGTATATAAGACCTTTGCTAGCAGTATATAGTATCCAGTATATAGTATATAAGACCTTTGCTAGCAGTATATAGTATCCAGTATATAGTATATAAGACCTTTGCTAGCAGCATATAGTATCCAGTATATAGTATATAAGACCTTTGCTAGCAGCATATAGTATCCAGTATATAAGACCTTTGCTAGCAGTATATAGTATCCAGTATATAGTATATAAGACCTTTGCTAGCAGTATATAGTATCCAGTATATAGTATATAAGACCTTTGCTAGCAGTATATAGTATCCAGTATATAGTATATAAGACCTTTGCTAGCAGCATATAGTATCCAGTATATAGTATATAAGACCTTTGCTAGCAGTATATAGTATCCAGTATATAGTATATAAGACCTTTGCTAGCAGTATATAGTATCCAGTATATAGTATATAAGACCTTTGCTAGCAGCATATAGTATCCAGTATATAGTATATAAGACCTTTGCTAGCAGTATATAGTATCCAGTATATAGTATATAAGACCTTTGCTAGCAGTATATAGTATCCAGTATATAGTATATAAGACCTTTGCTAGCAGTATATAGTATCCAGTATATAGTATATAAGACCTTTGCTAGCAGTATATAGTATCCAGTATATAGTATATAAGACCTTTGCTAGCAGTATATAGTATCCAGTATATAGTATATAAGACCTTTGCTAGCAGTATATAGTATCCAGTATATAAGACCTTTGCTAGCAGTATATAGTATCCAGTATCCAGTATATAAGACCTTTGCTAGCAGCATATAGTATCCAGTATATAGTATATAAGACCTTTGCTAGCAGCATATAGTATCCAGTATATAGTATATAAGACCTTTGCTAGCAGTATATAGTATCCAGTATATAGTATATAAGACCTTTGCTAGCAGTATATAGTATCCAGTATCCAGTATATAAGACCTTTGCTAGCAGTATATAGTATATAGTATATAAGACCTTTGCTAGCAGTATATAGTATCCAGTATATAGTATATAAGACCTTTGCTAGCAGTATATAGTATATAGTATATAAGACCTTTGCTAGCAGCATATAGTATATAGTATATAAGACCTTTGCTAGCAGTATATAGTATCCAGTATATAGTATATAAGACCTTTGCTAGCAGCATATAGTATCCAGTATATAGTATATAAGACCTTTGCTAGCAGTATATAGTATATAGTATATAAGACCTTTGCTAGCAGCATATAGTATATAGTATATAAGACCTTTGCTAGCAGTATATAGTATCCAGTATATAGTATATAAGACCTTTGCTAGCAGCATATAGTATCCAGTATATAGTATATAAGACCTTTGCTAGCAGCATATAGTATCCAGTATATAGTATATAAGACCTTTGCTAGCAGTATATAGTATCCAGTATATAGTATATAACACCTTTGCTAGCAGTATATAGTATCCAGTATATAGTATATAACACCTTTGCTAGCAGTATATAGTATCCAGTATATAGTATATAAGACTTTTGCTAGCAGTATATAGTATCCAGTATATAGTATATAAGACTTTTGCTAGCAGTATATAGTATCCAGTATATAGTATATAAGACCTTTGCTAGCAGTATATAGTATCCAGTATATAGTATATAAGACCTTTGCTAGCAGTATATAGTATCCAGTATATAGTATATAAGACTTTTGCTAGCAGTATATAGTATCCAGTATATAGTATATAAGACCTTTGCTAGCAGTATATAGTATCCAGTATATAGTATATAAGACTTTTGCTAGCAGTATATAGTATCCAGTATATAGTATATAAGACCTTTGCTAGCAGTATATAGTATCCAGTATATAGTATATAAGACCTTTGCTAGCAGTATATAGTATCCAGTATATAGTATATAAGACCTTTGCTAGCAGTATATAGTATCCAGTATATAGTATATAAGACCTTTGCTAGCAGTATATAGTATCCAGTATATAGTATATAAGACCTTTGCTAGCAGAGAAATCAGACAGTTAATGATGATGATAATAATATTGACATAGCAACACTCTTCTTAAGAAACATTATAACATATACATATTACATGTTTTTTTTTTGTTTAGTTTTTTGGTTTCTGTTTTTTATAATATAATTTTGTTTTTTAATTATAATAGATTGTCAGTGTCTGTTTAAAGTAGTTGTCTTAGTAGCTGAGTTGTTAGAACATTGAATAGAATTCATTCCTGCTCTCTGGGTTCAAAACTTCCCACGGTCAACTTTGCCTTTCATCCTCTCGAGGTCAATAAAAGAATGTACCGATCTAATATTGGGGTTGATATTTTCCTCCATATTTCTTTTTCATTCTCTCTCTCCCCCTCCCTCTTTCCATATATATATATATATATCCCTCTTTCACACACACTTTCTGTCTCTCTCTCTCCCCCCCCCCCCTCTTCTCTCTCTCATTCTTTGCTGGGAGAAATTGGTTGAGTTCAGACCTAGAAAAGGGATGGGCTCCTCCAAGTTTAAAAATACCCAAGACCCAAGACTTCCTCACTAGGGCATCCCTACAACACCATCAGGAGTTACAGGTGTGTGGAGCGGGGAGAGATCCATCCATACATACATACAGTGCTCTGTCTAGACAACTTCCAAAGAACATCCTGCCAGTCAAAGACTGTGTCTGTACAGTGTCAATTACTTTAAGAGAACCTGTAAGCTACAATATTGGCTCATTATATCATTGTTCTCCCCCAGCACCACCTCTGACGACACCACCGCCACCACCAACACCAATTCTCAGATACTCTCATAAAAGCATCAGTCTTTTCTTTTTCCTTATGTTTTTATTAGCTGACAAGGAGGGTGGTAGGAGGGTGGGAAGGACATTATAATGAAATGGTATACTTTAAGTTATTGAAACTGACATTATGAAAGAGAAGGGAGAGAGCGAAAGTAAGAGAAAGAATGAGGAAGGGAGAGGAGGAGAGAAATAAAAAGAGAGAGGGAGGAAGAGAGGGCGGGAGTGAAAGTAAAAGAAATAGTGAGAAAGCGAGAAGGGGAGAGAAATAAAGAAAAAGAGGAGGAGGGAGATAGTTACAGAGAACGAGAGAGAGAGAGAAAGAGAGAGTCAACATTAGAATAAATCTATAATTCTCACAAAAGAGTGGCAATAGATTTTGACATAATGGAACATTTCTTTGTAAGTGGTGAGTTGGCAGAATTGTTAAAGTAACCATTGTAGAGAGTTCACATTAACAGACGTCCACTTTCCCACTTAGCCTTCCATCTTTTCACAGATTGGCAACATTGTTAGAATGTCTGATGAGAATGCCTTAACCATTTAGCAATTACATTACTCTATATATATTATTGTATTTTTGTTGTAAAGACTTTATCTCTCATGATTATCTCACATAATATTGAATCGATGAGATTTTGATATTATTCATTTTGAGAACAATACCTTAACATTACTATGAGCAGCCAGTTATAGCCAGTTTGAACAGAAAGAGGTGAGATAATGCTGGCCAGATATGGCCGGTTTAAATGGTAAGATTTTTTTTTTGTTCAGGCTCTGTGTTCTAAGTTCCAAACCCAGTGTGGTTAGATTGAATGGTAGACTTCATATGTCACTCAGTTTAACCCTTTAGCATTTAAACCAGCTGTAAAAGGCCAAAATTTTCTCACCTATTTCTGTTCAAACTGGCTGTAACTGGCCACTAAGGTATTGTTCTCAAAATAAATAATATCAAAATCTCATAGATTCGATATTATATGAGATAAAACCTTTACCATGAAAATACAATAGTATATATAGAGTAATGTCAATCTAAAGGGTTAAAATGTTTGTGTTGTATTAACTTCTACAACACTATATAATAATTATATCTTACATTTTAGTGTTATTTCATGAATATTATAATCAGTGAAGGCACATGGGTCAGTGGCTTGTAATTGGGAGGTTGTGAGTTCGGTTTTCAGACTGGGTGATGTGTTGCTCCTATGTGAGATAAAACCTTTACCATGAAAATACAATAGTATATATATAGAGAGAGAGTAATGTAAATGCTAAAGGGTTACTACCATCACTAGACACTTGGTTTACTTTTAGTAGAGGGCTGCTCTGTTTCAAGAATCATTAGAACATTGGATAGAATACTTTGCAGTATTCGTTTTGGCTCTCTACTCTCTCAGTTAAAATCCTGCTGAGGTCAACTCTGCCATTGATCCTTTCAAGGTCAAAAAAAAAAAGTCAATTCTTTCTTTATATCTCTTTCTCACTTCTTCACCTACTCTGGAAGAAATCAACTGCGTTCACATCTGGAGAGGAGATGCCCTCTGCCAGGTTTGAAATGAAAGCCGATTAAATCAACCCCAGTGCATTACTGGTACTTTATTTTATAAGTATGAAAGGCAAAGCTAACCTCAGTGAGATTTGAAGTCAGAATGTAAAGGGTCGTAACTCTCAGCTACGAAGCAGGGTGGCCGATGCTCTACCGATTCTGCCAATTTCATCAACAGCTCTGTTTAGCATCATTGCCATGACTATTGCTACTACCACTACCAGTACCACATCTACCATCATTGCTATTACCACTAGACAACAACAGCAACAGCAACAACAACAATAATCACTAATTCACAACCAGTAACATAATTCATGAAAATGTGGTGTAAAAAAATAAAAGTAAACAATTTTATTCGGTTATTTTTTTATATTTAAATATATATATATGTATATATATATATATATATATATGTATATATATGTATATATATATATATATTTAAATATAAAAAAATAGCCGAATAAAATTGTTTACTTTTATATATATATATATATATATATATATGTATATATATATGTATATATGTGTATATATATATATATATATATATATATATATAATGGTGATGATGATGATGATGATGATATATATATATATATATATATTTATTAAAATAACAGATTAAAGTTTAAGCAAAGAATTGCTGCTTTCACCCTTAATTTTCACCCTTTGGATTTTAGTCTTCAAATTAATTATTATTACTATATATATATATATATATATATATATATATATATTAAAATATAACTATTAATAAAATAGATGTTCTTTTGATCAATTACATTTTATTATACATATTTCGGATGTACAACAGTACGTCCTCATCAGACAAAATCTAATGATACATGACATACCATGAGATGTTAAATGTTAAGATTTAATCAAGGTAGGACTACCTTGATTAAATCTTAACATTTAACATCTCAGGGTATGTCATGTATCATTATATTTTGTCTGATGAGGACGTACTGTTGTTCATCTGAAATATGTATAATAAAATGTAATTGATCAAAAGAACATCTATTTTATTAATACTTATATTTTAATATTAATAACTCCTGAAAATTATTTTCCGTTGAGTGCTTCCAATCTACTGTAAAACTCAATCTTTGACATAATCATCGAATATTGTTTAACAACTTAATACTTATATATATATATATATATATATATATAAATTTATTTGTATTTAAGTTAGATGTTGTTGTTGTTGTTGATGTTGTTGTTGTTGATGTTGTTGTATATATGTTGCTTTTAAAACTAGAAAATAACCAAAGTTACACTTTATAGGTTATATAATGTATGTGTGAGGGCATGTGCGTATATATATGTGTGTGTGTATGTATAGGTGCGTGGGCGTGTATGTTTATATATATATATGTATGTGTATGTGCATACATCTGTGTGTGTGAGTAAATATTTGTATGTATACATGTGTCTGTGCATGTACATGTGTGTGTGTGTGTGTGTGTGTGTGTACATGTATATGTATGTACATATGTGTGTGCTTGTGTGTGTTTGCATGTGTCTGCACATGTATATATATATATACATTTGTACGTTCCTCCTCTGTGTGTGTTTGTATGTACATGTGTGTGTGTGCGTGCATGTGATTGTGTATGTGTACATACATATTTGTGTGTGTGTGCGTGTGTATGTGTGTACATGTGTGCGTGTACATGTGTGTGTGTGCGTGCGTGTACATGTGTGTGTGTGTACATGTGTGTGTGTGTGTGCGTATGTGTGTGTGTGTGTGTGTGTGTGTGTGTGAGCGTGTATAATGATTCTCTTTTATTTTGTTTTAACAAGTCCTGCCAACAAGCTTGTGCTCTCAGACAACACATAATTAGAAGGTATAAGAGGACTAATTGGATGGTTTGCCTAGCTTTTGATTAGTAGAAAATGTACACACCTCATGTAGCAATGTAGTGGATGTTTGAAAATTTGTATAAAAAAAACACCCAGAAAACCAACAAAAAAACTCCAGAAAACAAAGAAATAAAGAGAATATATAAAGGAAAGAAAAGGAAAGAGAGAGGTGTTGAGTGGAGAAAGTAAATGCGCTTTCAACAGGGTAAAGAGAGATGGGAAGAAGATATAGAGAATGAAAGAACGAAGAAAGATGTTTGTGTGAGAAGGATAATACAGCAGGAGAAAGAAAAAGGAAAAAAAAAAGAGAGAGAGAGAGAAATAGAAAGAAAAAAAAGAGAAATATAAAATGTATGTTCATTTACTTATCACTGACTGAACAAAAATGGTGAATCAAAGATTTTAGAGAGAAGAAAAAAATGTAAGAGAGAGTTTCCGGTTTTGTTATTAAAAAAAAAAATATTGAAAAAAAAGGATTAATTTTGATAAAAATAACATATTTCATACTAAGCTCCATGAATGATAAAATGGGTTGGCAGCATTGGTAGAGTTTCAGATAACACGCTTTGCAACATAGTTACATCCCTTTACATTCTGAGTTCAAATCCCACCGAGGTTAACTTTGCCTTTCATCCTTGTAGGGGGTATCACCCTTCTTAAGACCATCTCTGATTCTAAGATACAAAAGTCTCTTGTTTTAAGCCCTTTAATATTAACCCGCCTCTATGAACCCTTTTGGTACCAACCCAATTAAAACCAAGTCTGGTTCTATGAAACAAAACCATCCATTTTAAAGAGTTCCTATTTAAACAACAATTCTCCAGCATAAGTTTATATAAGAGCCATATGTTAAGTTACTGTCTTAATAATGAAATAATTAATAATTTTTGTAAATCCCTTAAAATTCTTCATTAATGAATTGAAATATAGGCGGTGGGGTGGATTGGCAGTATTGGTAGAGGGTTGGACGCCATGCTTTCCAGCATAGTTACGTCCCTTTACGATCTGAGTTCAAATCCTGCCGAGGTTTACTTTGCCTTTCATCCTTACGGGGTTCGATAAAATAAAGCACCAGTAATGCACTGGGTAATTGCTGGCCTTGTGCCTAAAGTAGAAACAATTAATGAATTGAAATGGAGTGTATTTCATTAGAAATATGGTCAAGAGAGGACTAGTGTTCAAATTAAAATTAAAATCTTGGATAGAAATTTCATTTTTAAATGACAGAGAACATTTGGTTTTAGTTATTAAATATTCTTTTATTATTAAGTTAATTATTTCCCTAAACCTCTCGTATCTATTGATTAGGTGATATAATATCTCTTGCCTCAAGTGGGACTACCCCCGTCCAAACCCATGAGAGCGTGGAACACGGACGTTAAACGTTGATGATGATGATGATGATGATGAATATTCTTGGTAGAAATATGGTCACAAAAATATTAAGTATTCATATTTAAATTAGATTCTTCCATTATAAGTTTATCTAAGGGACATTTTAAGTTATTTTCTAAACACTGGCATAATAATAAAAACATTTCTTCATTATTTTCTCAATCAATTAAATTAAGGGGTTGGTGTTAGGAAGGGTATCCAGTCATAGAAACCATGCTGAAAACTTTGGTAGTGTATTTCATGAAAATATTTATTAATTATGGGTTGTTGATAAACATAACAAACCTCTAAATTCTTTATATAATAGTAATATAATAGTCTTAAGATGGTGTTACTTTTAACTATTTTGCTTTTTAATATCAGGGTTGTTCCTATTGTCTTTTGGGGAAGAACTAGTAATTTAGATAATGCTTGTTCTCATGATTAAGAATAAAATTTTGATTCATTAAAATTTCTTTTTTTTTTTTTTTTACATCAAGTAGGCTTATGCCCTACTTTACTATTATGTTTTCATGTAGATGTCGTCTCTGAGTACCTCACCACGACCAGTCATAATTTTCTTTGGGTGGCAAAACAAACTGCTGCATTTTTTGGTACTTAAAGAGTGCCAAGAAACGTACTAGTATGATATTTGGCATGCAAAAAGTTAAATATAGGTTCAGACAATGTAAATTTCATCAAAATAACTTTTATTATATCTTTGACAATGTCAGGGCAGTGGATTGGCAGAATCAGTAGAGAGTCGGACACCATGCTTTGCAGCATAGAGTTACGGTCTTTTACGTTCTGAGTTCAAATCCCGCCAAGGTTAACTTTTCCTTTCAACCTTATGGAGTCGATAAAATAAAGTACCAGTAACGTACCGGAGTCCATTTAATCGACTTTCCTCTCCCCCCAAATTACTGGCCTTGTGCCTATACTAGAAATCATTATATCTTTGACAATGTTTTTTGAAAAATGCCAAAATTAACAGGTAATCCCAGACAGTAGCAGTAGAATACCAAAAACAACACAGGCACTGCTATATTTCTAATGAAAGACATTGCTTGTGATTTACAATTAATTTTGATAGAAGGATGATAATGAATATGATAATCATCATCATCAGCATCATTTTATATTCACTTTCTGTGCTCACATGGGTTAGATCAATTATTACAGACCAACCCTTCTAAACAAGTCAGAAGACCAAATCTCATTTGTATGTTCCAATTTTTAGCATGGTTTCTAAGACTGGATGCCCTTCCTATTCCGGGTGCATTTTATTATGGCCACTAGCACTAGAGAGATTGTCATATCACCATTCTCAGTTGTGGATTGGCAGTATCGGGAGAGGGTCGGACGCCATGCTTTCCAGCATAGTTACGTCCCTTTACGATCTGAGTTCAAATCCCGCCGAGGTTGACTTTACCTTTCATCCTTACGGGGTCGATAAAATAAAGTACCAGTAATGCACTGGATAATTGCTGGCCTTGTGCCTAAAAGTAGAAACAATTATCTGTTCACTGCAAGGCGAAGGTCTCCCCAAGCTGGTGCCAATTGTTTCTATCCTGGCCTGCTCACATCCACGTAACAACCATAAACGTATTGAGCTGTTTATCTTTGCTTCTCATCTTCCCTCAACTACAACTATGTAAATATATTCTATACAAAGCTTTGTCCATCTGTTGCTATTTTACTTGTTATTATTAATTTGAATAAGAAATTAATTATATTCTGCATGGAATGGTAAACCCAAATATAATTAGGGGAAAACATACTGTTTTGAAATTAACTTGAAGAGCAATTCTTTATATAGTTTTTAATAGATTACTTGTAGTCATATTTATTATGAAACACGTGTTTCAGTTAATTGTGAAAATAATTAAGAATGTAAAAGTATTTAGTAAAAATAATTAACTTTTCTTCTTGTTATTTAAGTTGTCTTTGGAATATAGTTTAACAAAAGGGTCTTAGCATAAATTATTATGCACAGTTTTAATTTAAATATGAACACTTTAAAATGAAAGGCTTTGTAAGATAGAACTAAAATTAGTCCCAGATGGACTGATATTAAAAACACAATGAAAATAACAATCAGACCTCTGAAGAACTTTGTTTACAAGGAAGAATGTTCATCTTAATATAACAACAATATTAATAACATTTTATCAGATTGAGGCTCGATAATAAAATTGAATCATATCAGATGAAATTTAGATGCAAAAATGATTCACTTGTTAAAATATTCTGACAATTAAATTTGAAAAAAAAAAAGATGAAGAAGAAATCAAATTAAATAAATGAATTATAACAGAAATTTGATTTGATTTGTTTCAATTTGAAAGGAAATTAGAAGAGAAAAAAAGAAAAGAACAAAAATTCAAGCATGCTGATGTTTTTCTTTAGGATCGGTTACTTTATTATCATTATTATTATTATTACTATTATTACTACTACTACTAAATTTTACAAGAAACCAATTGCAACTCAAAATACACTTCAGATAATGTTAATGGTTTCTAGAAGAGCTGGAAGCTAATTTGACGTGATTTCTTAATTTTTTTTTCCTAATTTACTTAATTCTCAGATAAAAAGTAGAAAATCACCACCACCACCACCATCATCACTATAACCATCATTGTTATTGTCACCACAACAATCTCCATTTTCATTGAATTTGGTGTAGATAAAATAAAATTACTGGTCAATGATCCATGGATAAATGGTCCACATATAAATAAGAGACAGGTAAGAATTTAATAGTTTTACAGGTGAGTCTGATGAAGATGACTCCCAGATAAACTTGATCCTGATTAGCATTTTCAATACCATATTTCTAAATCTAAATTTAATCCCAAAGAGAAGAAACCACAACATTTTCTTTGAAAGTTCCCTTTACTCTGAAGAAGGGAATTTTAGTCCCGAAATATTAGGACGAAAGAAACAACAGCAACAACAACAAAGCAAACATTACCAGGTAACTTACTTTTTTGTTACCTTCATCTTACCGTCCTCTTTGCATTCTTTAGTCTTATATCACTTTCCACATTATATATTATATACAATGCTTCAAGCAAACTACAACATTTTATTATTTTCACTACCATATTTCTAATGAAAGACACTGTTTATGATTGTAAAATACTTTTGAAAATATTCCAGAACTTGGAAGGATTTAGTAATGTATTTAACTTTCTCATTATTAAGCAGTTGCCCAAGGTTGAAGACACTTGCCCAAGGTGCTATGAAGTGAGACTGAACCTGAAACCAAGTGGTTCTGAAATGAGTTCCTTAAACACACAATCATATATGCAAAAACAAAAAAACAATTCTTAGTTAAGTGAAATTTTCCTCTCATCTTTTTTAAACATTTTTAGCAGTTCTACTTAGTAATGAATTTACAGTTTTCATACAACACTATATGCAAGAAATTCAGAATAAAAACCACCTAAAACTCTCTTCTATTTTGATTCCTTACATTTTAACACTTGAAGGGGCTTTTAAATAAATAATTTCTGAATTAGTGTATTAATATTTAAAACCAGGCTCGCTGAAAAAGCTGCGTTAGATTTTATCGACCATCCAAAAGTATAACATTATAAGGAAGTTTCTTAAGAGCTTCCAGCACTCAAATAAATTTCTGTTTTCATATTCCAATTATTTATGATGCTTTTACGAATCACAAGGCCACAAACAAACCAATAAAGAAGTTTCTATATGGTTGATTGCCATATTTGATACAGCAGCCCAAAATCTCCACTCAAATCACACCCTCAGGGCTCTAAAAAGGATACATTAAAACAAGTAACCTATAAATACACTGAATGTACAAAAAATAAAAAAAGATAAAGTGGAATAATCTTAGCTGCAATACCTTTGATCATAAATCTTCACAATCAGGTCTGACCTGAAGCTCAACATTAACCTCCAGTGGCTTTCAACATCAACTGAACATCTGACTCATGAATTAACATTTATTATGTATTTATTCATTTATTTATTTAATCAATTTAAATGTCCGTATAGAGCTAGTAAGCCATGGAAGACTTTTATGGTATCTTTTTTACAGTTGAGAAACAAAAAAAAACAAAAAAATAGACAGATATAAGTGAAAATAAAAATAAAAATAAAAAATTAAATTAAATTTTAAAAATAAATAGGGGAAGAGGGGGGGGGGGGGGGAAACAGTAGGCAAAATAAGCATAAAAAATGTTAAAGAAAAAATGGAAAGCAAGACAACTGTAAAGCAGCTAGAAGGTTCTATTGTTGAATCTTTTCATAACCTCCATGTGTAATCATTTAGTTGTTTGTGAAGATCTGAAGAATTTTATTTTCCCTTTCTTTAACCCTTTAGTTACCAACCCGGCAAAAACCAGCTCTGGTTCTATGAAATAAAGACACCCATTTTAAAAGTTTCCAAATTAAATTAAAACCTTCCAACATGATTTTATATAAGAACCACCTTACAGTAAGTTACTGTCTTCGTAATGAAATAATTAATAATTTTAGTAAATCCCTCAAAATTCTTCATTAATCAATTAAAATAGAGTGAAATTCATTAGAAATGTGGTTATAAAAGGGTTAATCCATTTGTTGCTAATTAGTGTTATCTGTAAACTGAATCAGAGTCTTCAAGTTAGCCATTAGCAATGTCACAGTGAATAGAGAGATTTGTTATTCCACACAAGTGCAATTGCAAATATTCATCTTTTCTTTTCCTCAAATGAAACAAATTTAAAGATAGTTCTTCTAATGTATTTTATGAAAGATGGGTGAGGGTGACAGGATGGGTGAAGGTGACGAGGTGGGTGAGGGTGACAGGATGGGTGGGGCTTAACAGGCCTAATCTGACAATGCTTTTCTTAGCAAGAGGAAAGAAACTGGGAGATAACACTTTCAATGCCAATCAGGCAACAGAGTAATCAAGGGCTTGTTTGTTTTTTTTTTTTGTTTTTTTTGTTTTTTTGTTTTTTTTTGGGGGGGGGGGTCTCCCTGAAATTACCCTGCCTCACTATGAACATGTCCTTGTTGACATTTATTATTGTTTTCTATTGCTATCAAATCCACACACACACACACTATGAAATCCATACACACACACACACACACACCTAGTCTCTCAGTCCTTCACACACACACACACACACACACAATCAAATTTACAGACACACAGGTACACACACACACACACACACACACACAATCAAATTTACAGACACACAGGTACACACACACACTATCCAATCCACACATTAGTTCCAGATAATTTCAAAAAAAGGCTAATTTACTTCCTCCTTGTATTGTGTCTAAATGATTCTTCTCATTAATCAGGAAATTATTTGTTGCTGCTGCTGCTACTGATAGGTGTTGGTTGTGATGGTGGTGGTGGTGGTGGTCATGGTGGTGGTGGTGGTGGTCATGGTGGTGGTGGTGGTGGTCATGGTGGTGGTGGTGGTGGTGGTCATGGTGGTGGTGGTGATCATGGTGGTGGTGGTGGTGGTGGTGGCGATGGTTATGGTGGTGTTGCAGTGGTATTGGTGACGGAGGTGGTAGTGGTATTGGTGATGGTGGTGGTGGTGGTATTGTTGGTCGTTGTGATGGTGGTGATGTTAGTGGGAGTGGTGGTGGAGGTGTGTATGGAGGGGGGGTTAATAAAGGGGAGGGTGGAAATGATTCACTTAGGATGTTTGAAATCCACAGGATCTCACTGAAACATTTTCAAATGTATTCACTGAAATTCTCTAATTTCTTCAGTTCCAGCCAAGCATGATTTTAATATTTTAGTTTCACTAAAAGGTATAGAATATACACTGAATCTTGTCACTTGACTGAGTCTAAATGAAGAAGAATAGATTTTACAGTATATTATTAGCATATTATTTCAATTTTCCGAGGTTTATTTGATTTGACATGGCACGCTGTGTCATAACAACAACAACAATAATGATAATTAAAGTTTGAACAGATGATGATGATGATGATGATGATGATAAAAATAACTGTTTCTACTTCTTGCACAAGCCCAGCAATTACCCCCAGTGCTTTACTGGTGCTCTATTTTATCAACCCCGTAAAGATGAGAGTTAACCTCGGCGGGATTTGAACTCAGACCATAACGGGCCGTAACTCTATGCATCAAAGCATGGCGTCCGACACTCTACTGATACTGCCAATCCACCGCCCCTTATGATGATGATGATGATAATAATAATAATTGTTTCTACTTTTGGCACAAGGCCAGCAATTATCCCAGTGTATTACTGGTACTTTATTTTATCGACCCCGTAAGGATGAAAGGCAACGTTAACCTCGGCGGGATTTGAACTCTGGTTTCTGTTTTAGGCACAAGGCCAGCAATTTTGGGGGAAGGGGGAAGTCAATGAAATCAACCCCAGTGCATTACTGGTGCTTTATTTTATTGGCCTCCTAAGGATGAAAGACAAAGCTAACCTGGGCGGGATTTGAACTCAGAACGTAAAGAGCCTAAACTCTATGTCACAAAGCATATTATTCGACACTGAATAATGGTTTCTTTATTAACCACACACAGGGCTTACATTAAGAGGACAATAAAGACAGTTCAACAGTTCAATGTGGCGGGAAGGGGGGGGGGTGAGAGAAAGATTTATAACAAAGACTTAAAAATAAATATTTTTAAAAAATCAAAACAATAATAATAATCTCTTTTCAATAAGAAAGTCAACCATGTAGAGCAGCAGGGAATTAATTAAATCTTATTTAATTAAGCAATGACTAGTCATTGAAAACACCAGAGATACTGTCCCCTGTGTATGATGCACCATAGTGAGGACTGATACATAGCAACGGGGCCCTGTAGATGATCTCCATAACAAATATTGGTGACTTTGTTATCACAGTTGGTGACTTTAACCCTTTCTTTACCATATTTCTAAGGAAATACAATTCAATGTATTCCAATTATTCAACGAAGAATTTTAATACATTTGCTAAAATTATTAATTATTTTGTTATTAAGAAGGTATTTGTATTATAACTTAACAAAAGTTTCGCTTCCTGTTGAGAGGGATTTTCTGAGTAAAGAACAAGCATGGAAGAAGTGACTTATGATGATATTAATGAGGGTTTTAATTGATTAAATCAAATCTACTGTATTTACCTGCCTTTACTGACATGTAAACCTCATAAGCAGCCAGCTAAATCTGTACAGGTGTTAGCCATAAAAACAACAATCAACATACACTCTTTGTAGATTCTGTGCCTATATAAGCAAAGATACCTTGCATATCCTATAAAGATTCAATATCAATTACCTGAGCAAACAGTTTCTAAAGCAAGTCAAATATTTCTTTAACCCTTTAGCATTTAAACCAGTCATATTCATCCAGAATTCTCTCACCTCTTTCTGTTCAAACCGGCTATAAACAGCTTCTCATACTGATGTTAAAGTATAGTTTTCAAAATAAATAATATCAAAATCTCATAGATCTAATATTATGTAAGATAAAGTGTTTACCATGATAATATAATAGTATATATAGAGTAATGTAAATGCTAAAGGGTTAAGGCTTAACTAAGAACTTCTTCTTTGCCCACTTCTTCCTGAGAGGGTCGTGAGAGCAGGGTCCTCAAACACTCTTTCCAGCAGATCCTGTCAGAAACAAACTGTACCCAATTAAACTGGCTGGATCTCCAAGCAAGACCAGCCAAGCTCGTGGACGTTATCTAACCATCTTGCTTCAGGTCTACCCCTGGGTGTCTTGCCAGTTGATTTTGCCCGTAAAATCTGCCCAGCAATTCTTTCCTGAGTCATTCTAGCTACATGCCCTGTAGTATCAGAGCTGAGAACTCTCAATTCCAAGAAATAGTAGCTCTATCTGGAGCTACGCACAAACAACTTTAAGCTACACAATAACAACATTCTCGACAAAATTCCACAGAGTCATTAATTCAACACATCTTTTCTTCTTCCCATCTTTTTATATATATATATATATATATCATCATCATCATCATCATTTTACGTCCGCTTTTCCCTGCTTGCAAGGGTGGGACGGGTCTTATATATATATTTATATATATATATATATATATATATATATATATATATATATATATATATATATTTATATATTATATATATATATATATTTATATATATAAATATATATATATATATATATATATATTTATATAT
>OZ024753.1:34888130-34890630 GCA_964016885.1 Eledone cirrhosa
AGTGTGTGTTTATGTGCTTGTGTATGTATTTATTTATCTTATTTTATTTAATTTTATTTACTTATTTATACTTCTCTTAGGTCAGTGTTGTTTGTTTGGGTGTTGTTGTTATTCCATTCATTCTTTCTGTTTAGTCTTGGTCTTCTAATTTCTATTTCACTGGCCTCTCTGATTTGCCTATCTGCTGGGTCATTTCTATGTTTAGATATTATTCTAATTTCTATGTTGTCTATGTTACCGTCATGTTGTTGTCTGGCATGTTCGTATAGTACTGACCCGTTTTTTCGTCCTTTTAGTTCCCCCCAGTGTTGGTCTATCCTTTCACCTATGCTACGAGCTGTCTCACCTATGTATGTTGTTGTCATGTTTCTGCAGGTACCCTCTGTACATCTTATGCTATAGACTACGTTTCTAGTTTTACAGTTTATCCGGGGGTTTACCTTACATATGATACATTTCCTATTGGTACAGTGGGTTTTCTTAAAAGGATAGGTTTTGCTGATCAGGGATTTTATGGTGGTTCCTGGCTTTTCTACCACCTTAATTTTTAAGTGGGTCTTTCTCAGGGCCTTTCTACACTGGTTAGTGTAGAAAGTGAGTGTATTCTGTTATTAATTCTGGCAATAGTACACAAATAGACCCTCCCCAAGTATAACAATATTTGTTTCGACACACGATTTCATATAAAAAACCTCGCAAAACTAATTCATCACCGTTATATATATATATATATATATATATATATATATATATATATATACACATACACATATACATACATATATACATACATATATACATACATACATGTATATATATATATGATGGCTGCCCCCTCGTTATCGAGTATGGCCATTGCACGAGAAAAAAAAAAATATATATATATATATATATACACATATATACATACATATATATATATACATACACACATATACATACACATACATATATATTAATAACAATAATAATAATAACAACAATAATAATAACGACAACAACATTAATAATATAGATATATACACATACACACGCACACACATAAACATATCTATACACACACACACACGATAGCAACTAACAGCGCTGCGATCGAATGTGGCTTTTTAGCCCAGCCAATGATCTAAAATGTCTTGCACAGAGTCGGCAACCAAAACATTCACTGGGAATAGCCGGCTGTGGTTGGAGTTCATGTACTTTTGCATGTCGTTTGAGCCCACCTGCTGATATACAATCTCTACCACATGCTTGGCATGCATGATGAGTAGCATCTTCAACAGCAGCCTGGTAGTCAACCACTGGTCTTACTTTATGAATGCGAAGATGACTTTCGAGTCCAGCTTTGCTTAGGCAGAGTCTCGCACAGATGCTGCATGTCAGCACCATAGGAGGGCCCTCGCCGTCTGGAAGTGCAACAGCAATGCCCTTCCTCACATCCCGCTTTACTTTCTCGTATGCGATTCGAGATGCCTCAAAGGCAACTTTTCCCTCATATACAGTCTTTCTCCATTTATTACGATCAGCAGCAATATTTTCCCATGTATCAGCAGAGATGTTAGCGTCTTTCAGAGAGGCTTTCAAGGAATCCTTATACCTCTTTTTTGGTTTATATGGCGGTCGTTTTCCTTTAACTAACTCTCCATAAAAGAGTTGTTTTGGTATTCTAGAATCCTTCATCCTGGCAAGGTGACCACTCCAACGGAGTCGTTGCTTAAGCACAAGAGCTTCTATACTATCACACATAGAGCTTTCCAAAATCTCGACATCACTGATGTGGTCCCTCCAGTGAACGCCATGGATCCGTCTGAGACACATCGCTCCAATTGCTTAAGGTGGTGTCGATATGTGACCCAGGTCTCGCAGGCATAAAGAAGACAAGAGAGCACACATGCCTTGTACACCTTTACCTTTGTCTTCTTGCATATGTCTCGCCGACCCCAGAGTCGCCTTTCTAGCTTTCCGAAAGCATCATTTGCTTTCCTAATCCTAAGTGAGATTTCACTGTCAAGGTTGCTGTATCGATTGACAGTGCTTCCCAGGTAGACAAACTGATCAACCACTCCAAGTCGTTTACCATACACATAGATATTTGGTTCACTGTACTGCTTACCAGGTGCAGGTTGGTACATGACGACAGTTTTCTTGGGACTGACAGTCAATCCTAGGGCAGTGCAAGCGTCAGAAAATGCATTCAAAATGTGGTGCATATCACTGTGTGCGCTACAAGATCGCAATCATATGCATACACATACTTACATATATGCATATATACATACATATATACATACATACATATATACATATATATATATATATATATATATATATATATATATAATATATATAAATATATATATATATATATATAAATATATATATATATATATGTATATATATATATGTGTGTGTGTATGTATATATGTATGCATATATGTATGTATGTGTATGCATATGATTGTGATCTTGTAGCGTACACAGAGAGTGATATGCAGCATATATA
>OZ024753.1:34898130-34908130 GCA_964016885.1 Eledone cirrhosa
TATATACAATATAAAGGTAACTGAGACTGTAAATATGTATATCAATTTACACATTTTTAGTATATACACATAAAAACATGCCAATTACATGCATTTTCCAGTAAAGTGGAAAAAATGCTAAATGCTAATGGGTTAATCAATTTTCGGACCTAGTTGAGTTCTTCATCAGAAGTTTATATATATATATCATCATTCATCATCATTTCATTTTACGTCCACTTTTCCCTGCTTGCAAGGGTGGGACGGGAACTGATTCTGGCTTGATTTCTACAGCTGGATGCCCTTCCTAACACCAACCTCATTTACAGTGAGTGCTGGGCGCTTTTTTGCCATGGCACCTCCACGACCACTTTGCAGTGGAATGATAGGGAGCCCAGTCCCTATCATCTCATTTCTACAGCTGAGTAAACTGGAGCAACGTGAAATAAAGTGTCTTGCTCAAGGAAACAACACATCACCCGGTCTGAGAATTGAACTCACAACCTTTCGATTGCAAGGCCAATGCTCTAACCACTAAGCCATATGCCTCCATATATATATATGTAATAAACATATATATGTAATATATGTATATATGTAATATACGTAATAAACAACATAAGGCAATTATTCCATTTACCAGACGAGCTCAACACAGACGTCAGAAATCGTTCATCAGAATCTATTTATTACATAACTAAATAGCTCTGTAGATTACATAGAGCACTCTCCTTTCCTTTACCTTTCCTACAGAAACACTTAATAATATATATATAATGTAAATAACGACATCTGACATAGTAATATCCTGAAATGGACATACTAATTTGCATATTATTTGGAGAAGGGGCAAAAGGTTGGAAAACCTCTGAGAAATGCAACCAAACTAACATATTTTTTTATTTTCTGCTTTGTTTTTGTTTTTTTTGCGGAGGGGGGGGGGGGGGGGCACAAATGTTTATGAAAATATTTTTTTTAGAAAGTTTTCATGCTTTGTTGTTTATTAAGACAAGTGGTGGTGGTGGTGGTAGTAGTAGCAGTGGTGGTAGTGGCGATGGTAGTGATGGTGGCAGTGGTGGTAGTGGCAGTGGTAGTAGTGGTGGTGGTGGTGGTGGTAGTGGCAGTTGTGGTGGTGGTGGTAGTGGCAGTAGTGGCGGTGGTAGTGGCGGTAGTAATAGTGATGGTGGCAGTGGTGGTAGTGGCGGTGGTGGTGGTGGTGGTGGTAGTAGTGATGGTGGCAGTGGTGGCGGTGGTGGTAGTGGCAATGGTAGTGGCAATGGTAGTGGTGGTAGTGGTAGTGGTGGTGGTGGTAGTAGTAGTGGCGGTAGTAATAGTGATGGTGGCAGTGGTGGTAGTGGCGGTCGTGGTAGTAGTGATGGTGGCAGTGGCAGTGGTGGTGGTGGTGGCGGTGGTGTTGGTGGTGGTGGTAGTAGTGATGGTGACAGTGGCGGTGGTGGTGGTGATGGTAGTTGCAATGGTAGTGGCAGTGGTGGTAGTAGTATTAGTAGTAGTAGTAGTGGTGGTAGTGGCAGAGGTGTTGGGGAGGAGTTAGAAGGCGAAGAAGTCAACCACTTTCCTGACATGAATTTAAATGCTGTCCCAATGTAATAGAGACCCTTCATTACGTAGCAACAAGAGCTTACGTACACAAAACAAGCCACAACCTATTTTTCAAATCAGATCTTAACTAGTTTCATAAAGGATTATTGATTGAGGAACACAAAGTGTTCACTGACACTGTGTGTATGTGTGTGTTTGTGTATGTGTATGTGTATGTATGTATATATATATACATATATATATATATATATATATATATATATATATATTTATATTGAGGGAGAGAGAGATGCTCTGTATGTATGTGTGTGTTTGTGTCTGTGTATATATATATATATATATATATATATTGAGGGAAAGAGAGATACTCTGTATGTATGTGTGTGTTTGTGTCTGTATATATATATATATATATATATATGTATATATATATATATATATATATATTGAGGGAGAGAGAGAGATACTCTGTATGTATGTGTGTGTTTGTGTCTGTGTATATATATATATATATATATGTATATATATATATATATATATTTATATTGAGGGAGAGAGAGATACTCTGTATGTATGTGTGTGTTTGTGTCTGTGTATATATATATATATATATGTATATATATATATATATATATATATATATATATATATATATATATATATATATATATATATATATTGAGGGAGAGAGGGAGATACTCTGTATATATGTGTGTGTTTGTGTCTGAGTATATATATATATATATATTGAGGGAGAGAGAGATACTCTGTATGTATATATATATATATATGCATATATATATATATATATATGTATATATATATATATATATATATTGAGGGAGAGAGAGAGATACTCTGTATATATGTGTGTGTTTGTGTCTGTATATATATATATATATATATATATATCTATCTAAGGCAGGTAAAATTCCCGAGATCCATGGACGAGCTCTCTCCAGCGGTCTCTGTCCCTCATTATCGATGCCATATCCTGCATCTCCAACAGACCAGTGTCTGTCCTTAGGGCATCAACATATGTTAACCTTGGTCTTCCTCTTCTAGTGTGTCCATGTAGGGGCTTCCAAAGGAGCACTGAGTGCAATGTCAACTCTGGATGTCGGTGAGCATGTCCAGCCAACCTCAGTCTCCTCTGTGTATATATATGGCTTAGTGGTTAGAGCATTGGCCTTGCAATCGAAAGGTTGTGAGTTCAATTCTCAGACCAGGTGATGTGTTGTTTCCTTGAGCAAGACACTTTATTTCACATTGCTCCAGTTTACTCAGCTGTAGAAATGAGATGATAGGGACTGGGGTCCCTATCATTCCACTGCAAGTGGTCGTGGAGGTGCCACGGAAAAAAAAGCACCCAGCACCCACTGTAAATGAGGTTGGTGTAAGGAAGGGCATCCAGCTAGCATCAGTTCCCGTCCCACCCTTGCAAGCAGGGAAAAAGCGGACGTAAAATGAAATGATGGTGATATTATATATATAAATATATATATTGAGAGAGAGAGAGAGATACTCTGTATATATGTGTGTGTTTGTGTCTGTATATATATATACATATATATATTATAAATGAAGAGTATAGAAATTTTATATATATATATATATTGAGAGAGAGATACTCTGTATGTATGTGTGTTTGTGTGTGTATATATATTGAGAGAAAGAGAGATACTCTCTATATGTATGTGTGTGTTTGTGTGTGTATATCATCATCATCATCATTTTACGTCCGCTTTTCCCTGCTTGCAGGGGTGGGACGGGAACTGATTCTGGCTTGATTTCTACAGCTGGATGCCCTTCCTAACACCAACCTCATTTACAGTGAGTGCTGGGTGCTTTTTTTGCCGTGGCACCTCCACGACCACTTTGCAGTGGAATGATATGGACCCTAGTCCCTATCATCTCATTTCTACAGCTGAGTAAACTGGAGCAATGTGAAATAAAGTGTCTTGCTCAAGGAAACAACACATCACCCGGTCTGAGAATTGAACTCACAACCTTTCGATTGCAAGGCCAATGCTCTAACCACTAAGCCATGTGCCTCCATATATATATATATATGTATATATATATATATGTATATATATGTATATATATATATATAAGTATCAATATATATATATATATATATATATATGTATATATATATATATAAGTATCAATATATATATATATATATATATATTGAGAGAGATACTCTGTATGTATGTGTGTGTTTGTGTGTGTGTATATATATATATGTATGTATATATATTGAGAGAGAGAGATAATCTGTATGTATGTGTGTGTATATATATATATATATATATATATATATATATAAATAAGTATATATATATATATATATTGAGAGAGAGACTCTCTATATATGTGTGTTTGTTGTGTGTGAAAGATATATATATATATATATATATAGGAAAAAGTATGACCCCGACGGCATAGCTCAAGCCGTTTCGACGGCTATTTCCCATTCTACTACCCTAAGTATTGAGTACTCTGGTGTGTTATGGTCAATCTGGTTCCTTACCACATTTCCTTTGTTATATATATATATATATATATATATATATGAGCAAGACGATGAGTAAGACAAAGTCACCCGACCTGTTACTGCCCACGGCAGGACAACCTGTCTAACCCATGCTAGCGTGGAAGAATGGACGTAAAACGGTGATGATGATAATGATGATATATATATATATATGTATATATATATATAGAAAGAGAGAGAGAAAGAGAGAGGCTGTATATATGTGTGTGTATCTTGTGTGTTTGTGAAAGAGAAAACTAGACTCTATATTTATGTGTATGTCTGTGTGTGAGAAAGAGAGACAGACGGTTTGACAGAGTTGCATGTAGATGCACAATTTGTGTGTGTGCATGTGTGAATGTGCATGTGTGAATGTGCATGTGTGAATGTGCATGTGTGAATGTGCATGTGTGTAAAGAACAAAGCCAAACAAACAATTGCAAAGACAGAACTAGGCCACACAAAAGTTATCAATACCCCATGAGTAGAGTGGTGTGGTGTGGTGTGGTGTGGTGTGGTGTGGTGCGGTGTGGTGCGGTGCGGTGTGGTGTGGTGTGGTGCTGTGCGGTGTGGTGTGGTACAGTGTGGTATGGTGCGGTGTGGTGTGGTGCGGTGCGGTGTGGTGGTGAACTGTAGTGTAGTAAGATATAGAGAAGAGGTAACACAGGTAATAGATACAAACATAGATGGGTTGAGAAACTAAAGATAGACAACAATATGGCTGACAAGAAAATCTAGGTTGCTAAGTATATAAACTTTTCCTCTTGTTAGCCATGTCCACCGAATAGATTTTGTCATATGTTTCTCTGCCACACAGCCTTGCTCAACTACATAGAACACATACAATGACACACTTAAGAAATCTATATCTAAATATATATATGCAAGGCTACGTTGGTATGGTCACGTGATGCGCATGAAGGACGATAGCTGTATAACAAAGTGCAGGGCAATAAAGATAGACGGTAGCCACGGAATAGGCAGACCCAGAAAAACCTGGGACGAGCTGATAAACTCCGACCTCACACACTTACACCTCACCAAGACAATGTCACTGGACCGAGACCTTTAGCGGTACTCAGTAATAGAGAAGACCCGCCTTACCTAAATACAAAGTAAAACCTACTACAGTCAGTAGGCATCTCTAACAAAATACACCCCCGTCCCACCACCCCCACCCCATCCACACCGCCCCCTTATATGTAAAGTTATGTTGGTGCCACACCATCCAGGCCGAAACAAATGAGATCGTGTAGGTGTCACGACAAAAAAACACACAGTCCACGCTGTAATGTGGCTAATTCTGGACTAGTCCAGCTCAGCCGTCGGAGTCCTACTCGTTCCTATTACCCATTCTACTACCCTAAGTATTGAGTACTTTGGTGCGTTATGGTCCACCTGGTTCCTTACCACATTTCCTTCGTTATATATATATATATGTGTGTGTGTGTGTGTGTGTGTAGATATAAATGCACACACATTCTGGACTAGTCCAGAATTAGCCGTCGAAACGGCTTGAGCTCAGCCGTCGAGGTCTTACTTGTTCCTATATATATATATGGTGGCTGCCAACTCACCTTCGAGTACGGCCACTACTTTATATCCATGTAGGAGAACCCCTACCGATGCGCTGAACGAGTGTGACTTTTTAGTCTAGCCAGCGACTTGAAAACTCTGGTACAAACACTACACTTGTGACAATTATTGACACATAGTGCTGGGCCCATGGTACATATCTATCTATCTAAGGCGGGTAAAATTCCCAAGATCCATGGACGAGTTCTCTCCAGCGGTCTCTGTCCCTCATTATCGCTGCCATGTCCTGCATCTCCAACAGACCAGTGTCTGTCCTTAGGGCATCAACATACGTTAACCTGATGGTACATATATACATACATATATATAAACAGACTCAGAGATACATACACACAGCCTCAGAGATATACACACACACACACACATATATATATATATGCATATATATATATACATATGTGTGTGTGTGAGTCTGGGGTTATATCGGGGGTAACCATAATAAGTAAGGTACTCAATACATTAGTAGAGTGTATACAAAAAATTTAATATAGAAATGGCTTCTATAGGACTAGAACTGTTTCATTGAAAGGAAATCATGATGGTTTCCTTCTAATGAAACAGTTCTAGTCTTGTAGAAGCCATTTCTATATTAAATTTGTTAGCTATATCATCATCGTTTAACGTCCATCTTCCAAGATAGCATGGATTATATATATATGTATATATATATATATATATATATATATATATATAGAGAGAGAGAGAGAGAGAGAGAGAGAGAGAGAAAGAGAGAGAGAGAGAGAGAGAGAGAGAGAGAGAGAGAGAGAGAGAGAGATATATATAACCCATGTTGGTGTGGAAAGTGGACATTAAATGATGATGATGATGATTCATATATATAAACAGACACACACACACACATATATATATATATATATATATATATCCAAGAGTCACACATCTGAATCCGACAAGCGATTGCAATACTCTTAGCAGAATTTGCAGCGATCATATATATATATATATAGAAAGACAGGCAGTCAGACAAACAAAGACATACACATTACATTAAGAAATCTTTGTTTACATATCAGATGTTCCAGGCAAACAAGCAGATAATTACATTATAAATTGATTATGAACTCAGCTGGAACAGTAAACCAACATCCAGCCATTAGCATTGTCACCTCAGAATTGTCAGAAAATGATTGAAGTAAATAAAAGTTCAACCAGCTGCCAACATGGGAGCCTCTCAGAGACAGATGCATGTCCTTGGTTGGCCCTACAGTGTGTGTGTGTGTGTGTGTGTGTGTGTGAGAGGAGGAGAGAGAGAGGGGTAGAGAGAGGGATAGGGAGAGGGAAAGGGATAGAGAGGGGTAGAGAGAGAGAGAGAGAGAGAGAAGTAATTGTTTCTATTTTTGGCACAAGGCCAGCAATTACCCAGTGTATTACTGGTACTTTATTTTAACTACCCCGTAAGGATGAAAGGCAAAGTTAACCTTGGCGGGATTTGAACTCAGACCATAAAGGGACTTAACTATGCTGGAAAGCATGGCGTCCGACCTTCTACTGATACTGCCAATCCCCCAGTATGTGTGTGTGATAAAGGAGATCTCCCACGAGAGGGCTGAAACTATCTCATCTTTTGCAAGGAAGCAGTGACCAGCAAAAACCAGGATATCATAGAAAGAGACACTGGAATTGAAAATGTATGTAAGTGAGGAGCAAAACTCCAGCCTATCTGGGAGATCAGTAGCCTTGCTAGCAGAAAAAAATGGACATTAACTGATGATGATATCATTTCATATCTGTTTTCCCTTGTCAGCCACCTTGCTGTCAGTGCAGTTTTGTACATTAAGGTGGGACTACACCTGTGATGCCAGTTTTCACAACAGATTGGAGACCGCTCTGTTGGTGAGATGTATGAGAAGCAATAACAAAATGAAGAATAGACAGGAAAATTTTACGGGTGTCTTACAGCCAAAGGGGATAGATATGTGAAAATTTACAACCAGAAATGTATGGACAACAGATTGTCCATGTAAATTTGTAATAAAAGACGACAGAAGTGGAGAAAAATTGACTTTACGTCCAGTCCATTGAAATACAGATCGAAAGAAATTATGACAGCTCCCAGCAGTATTACTGCCTCAAAATGCCAAATCAATGGTGAGACTCAGGAAGTAGTAGTAGTAGCAAGTGAGAGACAGTGGAAGGAGAGAGAGAGAGAGAGAGAGAGAGAGAGAGAGAGAGAGAGAGAGAGAGAGAGAGAGAGAGAGAGAGAGAGAGATAAAGAGAGAGAGAGAGAGAGAGAGAGAGAGAGAGAGAGAGAGAGAGAGAGAGAGAGAATAGAAACTAGGTTACCAGATTTTTAGAGTAATACATTATTACTTTGTCCATTATATTCACTCAACTTAACTAGAGTAACCCTTCAGCATTTACATTACTCTATATACACTATTGTATTTTCACAGTAAACACTTTACTTCACATAATATAGAATCTATGAGATTTTGATATTATTTATTTTGAGAACAATGCCTTAACATCAGTATGACGACGACCAGTTACAGCCAGTTTGAACAGAAAGAGGTGAGAGAATCCTGGCTGGATACGGCCTGTTTAAATGCTAAAGGGGTAAGGTAAGTGTAATAAATTAAAGCAATAGAATTTGGTAGAACCATTGATATTCAGTGGTGGCAAATACCAATAGAAAGAGTTTAAATAACAAAATATATTTTATGCCTTGAACAAGAAGAGAGGTCTAACATTTCAGGCAGAACTGAAGTGAAAGGTGAAGTTGGTGCAGCTGAACCCCACAATCAGATTTAATTACACCTACATTAGATTTCAACTGAGTATCCATGAACTCTTAATTTTATATATTAACTTTGATAGGTTTCGGCCAGTACTGGTCCAGGCCATGTCTAACTTAATAGCACCACCTGGATATTATCCACTCAGTTATTAGTGTTATACTCTAATAACTTAGTGGATAGAGTTATACTCTACATATATTGATCTAATAACTAGATTGTTGTTGTTGTTGTTGTTGTTGTTGTTGTTGTTCTATCTCTGTAAGGTTGGTAGTCCTGGTGCCATGAAAAATGCTTTCAGTACATGCTGTAAAGTAGTTGGCATTATGAAGGACATAGAAGAATAGAAGACATGGTCACCTGACCTCACTAACCTCACAATGTTACAACCTGTCTAATCCATGCAAGTGGTAGTGATGATGATGATGATGATGATGATGATGATGAGATAAACTTGCATGAATTTCCTATTTTATTCTTTTGGAATAAAGTTTAGTATCACTATGGCTACTTTTTTTATTTACATTTTCTTAACAGTAAGCAAATAATTCAATTATAACCCCCTACTATGTATATTATGGAGGTGCATGGCCTACTGGTAAGGGTGTTGGACTTACAATCAATTCCTTGATTGGGTTGTGTGTTGTGTTCTTCAGCAAAACACTTCATTTTATGTTGCTTCAGTATACTCAGCTGAAAATGAGTATCAACAATAGCTGGGGGTTTAACCCTGCAATGGACTGGCATCCTGTCCAGGGGGAAGTCTTGTACTCTCACTTGCTTAATGCCACGGAAATCAGGATAAGAACCAGCCAGATAAGCCTCCAAGCTTGAGACAGAATGGAACTATGTATATTACAAACATAACCAAATATATACTTGATGGAAATAAACTAAATATTGTTGGTCCATCAAGTTCAAAGAAACCTTAAAACTCTAAATATCAAAAATAGAAAGTTATATATAAATATATTGCTTCTTATTAAAAGTGATCGATTGGCAGAATCATTAGAGTGGTAGACAAAATGATTTTTGCAGAGCTTTTAGTTCTGCTATTTTACATTCAGTATTTCAAATCCTATAAAGAAGCGGTAGGGCGGGTGGTCGACTTCGCCTTTCATCTTTTCTGAAGGAGACAGAGGGTCAATAAAATAAGTACTTATGAAGCACAGGCATTGATATAATCGACTATACCGGCCTCCTTGTTAAATATGTGGTCATGCTTATGTTGAAAATCACTGTTGCTGCCACCACTGCTGCCACTTTTGGTACAAAACTACGTAAACCCACCCCTAGTACTATGATATAAAGCTGTTTATTTTACATCTTTATATTGATCAAAAAAACAAAAACTTCCATCATAATTTTATGTAAGAACCTTTGTTATGTTATGTTTCCAACACAAACTTAATAATGAGAAAGTTATAGTACTAAATCCCTCCAGATTCTTAATTATTTTCAAAATGATTTGAAAATTCTAAGTTGTGTCTTTCATTATAAATACGGTAACAAAAGGGTAAATACCAATAAAAAGCATTTTTAAAAAATAGGGAACTTACCGAGAAAT
>OZ024753.1:34913130-34933130 GCA_964016885.1 Eledone cirrhosa
GTAAAATGATGATGATGATGATGATGATGATGATATATATATATATATGTAATCATCATGTAACAATCTACTGACAGAAAAATGTTGAACAAGAGACTTGAATAAAATAACATTCAATGTGGTTTTATGTCAATGGATATTTATGTATGTCTACCTACATATGGCATGCGTAATGTATATATTGTGGCGCGTGTCATCGGCTACTCATCACCATGGTTTTTATTGTTTTTCCTGTCTGTTCGCATACATATTCTTGAATGCATACCTGTATGTGCATGTGTACAGACACATGCACATATACACACAGACAGAGTGCTGTTCATATGGTATGGTGTGGTGTGGTATAGTATGGTATAGTGTGGTGTGGCATGGCATGGCATGGTATGGTATGGTATGGTATAATATGGTATGATATGGTATGGTATGGTATGGTATGGTATGGTATGATATGGTATAGTATGGTATGGTATGGTATGGTATAGTATGATATGGTATGGTATAATATGGTATGGTTTGATATGGTATGGTATGGTATATGGTATAGTATGGTATGGTACGGTATGGTATGGTATAGTATGGTATGGTACGGTATGGTATAGTATGGTATGGTAAGGTATGATATGGTATAGTATGGTATGGTAAGGTATGATATGGTTATGATATGGTATAGTATGGTATGGTATGATATGGTATAGTATGGTATGGTATAGTATGATATGGTATGGTATAGTATGGTATGGTATAGTATGATATGGTATGGTATAGTATGGTATGGTATAGTATGATATGGTATGGTATAGTATGATATGGTATAGTATGGTATGGCATGGTATGGTATAGTATGGTATGGTATAGTATGATATGGTATAGTATGGTATGGTATAGTATGGTATAGTATGGTATAGTATGATATGGTATGGTATGGTATAGTATGATATGGTATAATATGGTATAATATGGTATAGTATGGTATAGTATGGTATAGTATGGTATGATATGGTATGATATGGTATGGCATAGTATGGTATGGTATAGTATGGTATAGTATGATATGGTATAGTATGATATGGTATAGTATGGTATGGTATAGTATATGATATGGTATAGTATGATATGGTATAGTATGGTATGGTATAGTATGGCATGGTATGATATGGTATAGTATGGTATAGTATGGTATGGTATAGTATGGTATGATATGGTATGATATGGTATGGTATAGTATGATATGGTATAGTATGGTATGGTATAGTATGGTATAGTATGGTATGGTATAGTATGGTATAGTATGGTATGGTATAGTATGATATGGTATGATATGGTATGGTATGATATGGTATGGTATAGTATGGTATAGTATGATATGGTATAGTATGGTATGGTATAGTATGGTATAGTATGGTATGGTATAGTATGGTATGATATGGTATGATATGGTATGGTATAGTATGGTATAGTATGATATGGTATAGTATGGTATGGTATAGTATGGTATAGTATGGTATGGTATAGTATGGTATAGTATGGTATGGTATAGTATGATATGGTATGATATGGTATGGTATGATATGGTATGGTATAGTATGGTATAGTATGATATGGTATAGTATGGTATGGTATAGTATGGTATAGTATGGTATGGTATAGTATGGTATGATATGGTATGATATGGTATGGTATAGTATGGTATAGTATGATATGGTATAGTATGGTATGATATAGTATGGTATGGTATAGTATAGTATGGTATAGTATGGTATGGTATGATATGGTATAGTATGGTATGGTATGATATAGGTATGGTATGATATGGTATAGTATGGTATAGTATAGTATGGTGTGGTTATGATATGGTATAGTATGGTATGATATAGACCTGTATCTTCCGAGGAGTCGTAGGGGGCGCCATATTGACATACAGCATTTCTAGTGCATTTTTGAGGCTTGAATACAGTAGATTTCTCCCAGAGAAAGATAGAGAGAGAGTGAGTAAATGGAAGTGAAGAAGAGATATGGAGGAAGAATCAACCCCAGTACTTGACTGGTACTTTTTTCTATTAAACTTGAAAGGACGAAAGGCAAAGTTCTGTTCATAGCTATATTTTAAACCCTTTGATAGCAAACCACCCAAAACCATCCTGAATATATGATACAAACTGCCCATTTCAAAATGTTTATCTTTATATTAAAACCTTCCATTATAATTTTATTTTTGAAAATTTTAAGTAATGTTCTAAATATCAGCTTGCTAATGACAAACTTCCTTATTTCATTAAATTCCTCCTAATTATAGGTTATTTTCAAAATTAATGGAAATACATAGGCAGTATCTTTCTATAGAAATATGGTAATGAAAGGGTTAAGGCATTTGAGGGCTGGTGCTTCATTGCTGGATAATTTGAAGTTATACTTATTCTGTCAGTTCTTATACCTTACTACTTAGGGAGAGAAAAAAACATAGATTGTGTTATTCTACTTACAAGCTAGTCTATTGTTTAAAACAGCTTGGCATATTAACAACAAAGTAAGGAAGCTGTTAGAAATAACATTACCACTTATTTATAGTTGTGTCTTATATGGATGTTACCTGTGTTAGTTGGGTGTGGTTCATATTGCATTGTTGCAATCCAGGAGACAAACTGAAATGAGGATGACATTGGCATGGCAGAATATATTAACCTTTTATCATGTATAATTACATCAGCCTTAGTTATTCTTTACATTAATGTATGTGACTGTATGTTGATACTATCTACTGGTTGCATCAACTGGCAGAAAAATCAACATGAAATAAAGTGTCTTGTTCAAGAACATAACACATCGCCCAACCCAGGAATCAAACTCGCAACCTCACGATTACAAATCCAATTCTCTAACCACTAAGCCATGTATCTTCACCAAATTGACTAAGTTAAGTCTCATTTTAGATTTGATATATAATACAACCCAGAATAAACAATGTTTTATCTATAGAAATTATTTCTAAGTATGATAACAACCAAATTATACTGTCTATATATTTCCTTGTCCAACAACAACTTAAAATATTTTCTTCTCTTCATATAATATGAGAGAGAAAATAAAAATGGAAAAAAAAAATAGAATATTATATAAAAACTACATAATATGAGAGTTGGAACTTGATGAGGTCTGTCATCCCCATACCAGTAATTGATGCAGGTTGGTGGCTGTTTTGTGAGGAGGGTTGGAACATAGTTCAGAAGGATGTGTGTGATTTAACTCTTCCTTGTGCAGTTTGGGTTCGGTGAATGAAGTCAAATGTAGGTGTATGGATCACGTTTGGTTGAATTTGTAGATGGCTTAGGTTTGTTCTGGATGTATTTATGTTCAAATTAAGGCAATTGATTGTCTTAGACAGAGGTCTAGCTGTGTGGTTATGTAACCACATTATTTGGGGTTCAGTCCTACTGCATGGCACCTTGGGTAAGTGTCTTCTACTATAGCTTTGAATTAACTCAGAGGTTCTCAAAGTGGCCGCTACTGCCCCTGGGGGCGTTGAGAAGGTACAGGGGCACTTGGGCTTAAGGGGGCAGTAGAGATGATATAATAGTATATTAAATATCAAATTATACATATTATATATAAATATAGTAAAATAAAAAATATATAATATTTATTTATACATAGTATAATATTAATTATTATATATAAATTAATGATTTTATTTATTATATATTATTTACAATTTGTGTAAAAATAGAAATAGGGGTGGCGGGGGGGGGGGCACTGAGGGTATTACGTGGCCATGAGGAGAATAGTGGCTCAAAAAGTTTGAGAACCTTCGAATTAACCAATACCTTTTAAGTAAAATTTGCTAGACAGAAACTGTGCATATGTATGTAAGCTTATGTTTACCAATTGTTTAAGAACTATTAACTTAGCAGCATGACAAAAAGAGATCAATAAAACAAATACCAGGCTTGGCTGCAGTCTAATGGTTGAAACTAATAAAATAATGAAAAGAATATATATATAAAATTGTCCCAAACATTAACTTTATTTGCTTCAGTTAACCTAGTTAAAAATAGCTTCAACCACACCTATTTCATGGTTGGGTAATTCCAAATGAAAGAAAATCCACCAGTAGAATACCTGCTTTAGCATTTTATACAAACATCCAACATTATGTTTATATTGATCTGGCTTAGGACATAATACAAAGAAATTCGTCCTTGTTGTTGGTATAACAATATTTCTTTTATGTATCAAGTATTGTGAAGCTAAGTTTTCAGAAAACCAAGTCCTGATAGTCTTTACTCTTTTTTTTTGTGTGTGTGTGTGTGTGTGTGTGTGTGTGTATTTTCTATAACAATTTGAGGTGCATGCATACACTCTTTGTTTATTAATGGGTACTGGCAAAGATTGAAATAAAGAGATTTGTTAATTGTGTCCTATTTTTAGATATTCTTGGTTTTTGTTAAAATTGAAAGGATAAAGGTAATGATTGTTGTATAATTTTCACTCATTAGTCTAAAAGGGAACATTTTTCAAGCTTACTTAACCCTTTAGCATTTACTTTACTCTATATGTACTCTTATATTTTCACAGTAAAGGCTTTACCTCACATAATATTGAATCTATGAGATTTTGATATCATTTATTTTGAGAACAATACCTTAATATTGGTATGAGTGACCAATTACGGCTGGTATGAACAGAAAGAGGTGAGAGAATTCTGGCCAGATACAAACAGTTTAAATGCTAAAGAGTTCATATGTTTTTTAAGTCCCCACAAAACATAAGATGGACAACCCATTAAGTATTTTTATCATCATCATCAATATTATTATTTTATGTCCACTTTTCCATGATGGCATTAGCTGAAAGGATTATCACATATCAAGTCAGTACTTAATCAATGGGCCACAGGGACACATTTTACATTTGTTCCAGTTTTTACATGGTTTCTACAGTTGGATGCCCTTTCTAACATGAACTACTTTACAGAGTGTACCAGGTTCGTTTTATTAAAAAGCCAATATTACAGAGGCAGATGTGTCCTTGACATAACTGAAGTCCTCTCAACCCTTTCTTTGTAATGGTTTCTCCTCTAAACACAACATTGATGATGAGAAAGGCGGGGAGGATGATTGAGTAGTGAGGGCTTGAGTGGAGATGGTATGAGACTAACAAGGTCTGAGAAGCAGGAACCATTATAAAAATGGTAGAAGGAGCAGAGGGTGGAGACAGAATGCCTGTAGACCAGGGGGTGGAGAATGCCAGTGAGTGACTTTGTATTGATTAACCAAGTAGCCTTTCTCTGGAAAATTATTTTTACCATGTTATATATTGATTACTGGAAAGCATATGAAACCACCCTGGACACATAATATTTGAAAATGTTAAGCACGAGTAGAGCCTCTCTCTCTCTTTCACACACACACACACACATGCACATACATATGTTTTAAGGCCAAGGGTTGGCCTTACAGGCGCCATGACAGGTTTCATACACATCATAAGAATAATATCAGCCACAATTAGGTTGTACATTATATTCATGGTCCCGTAACTCATGGTGGAGTTGATGGTGTGTCGTATTGACATACAGCATTTCTCAGGCATTTTTAAACCTGGCAAATCCCATCCTCTCTCCAGATCTGAATACAACAAATTTCTTCCAGAGAAGAATAGTGAATGAGATAATGGAAGTGAGAAAGAGATATAGAGGAAGCATTGACCCCAGTACTAGACTGGTACTTTTTTTTATCGACCTCAAAAAGGATGAAAGGCAAAGTTGACTTTGGTGGGATTTAAACTCAGAGAACAGAGCTGAAACAAATACCATAAAGTATTCTATTTGATGTTATAATGACTCTGCCAATTCACCGCCTTGTACATTATATACAAAAGTAATAACTAAGACACTACCAACCTTATTCTTACAAGACGAGCTGTCAGTAAGGTGAAAGTAGAAAGTGAGTTTAGTGAGGAATTCAAAGTACAGGTAGGAGTACATCCAAGTTCAAATATGCAAATGTTGCAGAACCATTTCTCTCCTGGTAGCTAGTTTATCATTGTGTTTGTTGCTCCATTTAAGCATAAAGATAGTGGTGTTATAATCATTGCTTTTGTATGTAATTTACAAGGTAATTGTAACTAATATATCACTCATGCTTGATATTTTCAAAGTTTATGTGTGCAGGGATAGTCTCAAAGGATTTCCGGTAAATCAATCTAAAACATGGTAAAAATAATTTATCTCACATTATACAGTTCAAAATGACAGCTTCATCAATCAGGAGCTAGTGGTCTTTGAAAAGTTAATCTTGCTGCTTTTTTCCTTTGATTCTTTTCTAGATGGATGATTATACTCAGAACAAGAATGAATATGAAAGCAGATTAAAAATATGTAGTTCCAATATAGTCATTAATGTTGTCATTTGAAGAAGGGAAAAATGTAATTTTACTCTAAGTATAAGCTATGTGATTATATCTAAATCACCTGTAATCTTATTAGATTGTATACTAAGTAGTTTGTGTGTACTGGCAAGCATTTTCATTAGAAGTTAGGATATTTTATTAATAATATCTTACTATTTTCCCAATTGCTCCTGTTCTTCTGTGCAGTAATAATCTCTTTTGATGTTATATATCTTCAGTCTTGAATCTTAATTTTATTGATGCAGTATTTTTCAACTTCTCTCAATGGAGTTATTTTATTGCACTCTACTTTACATTTGAAGATAATTCTACAGTTTGCTAAATATTTACCTTTATTATTAAAGAATTAGAATTGCCCTCGTCATTCAAGGCTTCTATTTAATGTTTGATGTAATATACTTTTGAGCCTTAATGTTCCAAGTTCAAATCTTACCAAGATCACTTTTATCTTTTTTCTCCCCTAGGTAAATAGTTTTTCAATTGAGCTAATTTACTGTGCTCTAGCATGGCCTTAGTCTCTCAGCTGAAACCCATAATAGAGTAACAGAGTAATATATTTGAAGATAATTTCCCAGCAATTCAGGCCCTTTGATCGCATTGTGTCTGAGCATACTTGACCACTTTGTATATTGAAATATTTGACTATTAAATGTTTCTGTCAATACTAAACAAGGAAGCATTTACACTAAATATTTGCCTTTCTTTGGTTAAGTTTTCCAGTTAGCCCTTAAGCATTTACATTACTCCATATATACTATTGTATTTTCATGGTAAAGGATTTACATCACATAATTATTTCACATATTATCGAATCTATGACATTTTGATATTATTTATTTTGAGAACAATAACTTATCATATGAGCAGCTGGTTACGGCTTGTTTGAACAGAAAGAGGTGAGAAAATTCTGGCTGGATATGGTCGGTTTAAATACTAACGGTTAAAAAAAAAAGGAGCTTATCTTTATTACAGAAGCAGAGCCATCTAAGCCATTACTGATCGGTATTCCATGCTTGATATCATATAGTTTGAAGGCTTATTGTTCCGAGTTCAAATTATACAAAGACCATTTTAAAAGTGAATAAAGGTTGTTCCAAACATCAGATTCATAACGAGAAAGTTAATTATATTACTAAATTCCTCAAAATTCTACATGCTTTTCATAATCATTGGAAAATTATAAGCAGCCTCTTTTATTAAGAATATATTATTGAAAGGATTAAATTTTTCATGTTGAAATTAACAACCCCATCATAATATTTATGTAAAAATCTTTTGTCAATCTACGTTCCAAATACTAACTCAATAACAACAAACAACTTATTTTAGTAAACCGTTTTCAATTGTTAATTATTTCCAAAATGAAACAAACTGAAACAAACAGGATATATATATCATTAAAATATGCTCACAACAAGTTAATAACATGGTAGGTTTCCATTGAAATTAGGAAACTGGCAATGTGCATTTCTTATGCATGTATCTGAGAAGGACAAGAAGAAGAAGGAGAATGAGAAATGATTGTGGAATTCTGAAACAATTTCCTATGACTGGGCTAAGAGGTAATCATGTTCTATTGGCAGAGTTAATATTTAATGTGAATTGTTGAAGAATGGAACACATGAAATTGTATAGTGTTGCAAGATTCAGTAAAGCAGTTGTTACCAAAAAAAGAAAAAAAAATGAACAAAGGGAATTATTGCTACCCTTTGGATAGCAAACCTCTTGAAAACAATTGTGGTTCTGTTATACAAAAGAGTTTGTTTTAAAGTGTTTATATTTATCAGAAAACCTTCCATATTATGTAGGAATCTTTGTTATGTTCCAACTACCAGCTTCACAATGATAACATTAGGCACTGCCAATGATTTTCAAATAATCAAGAATTTGGAGGGATTTAGTAATGATTTCTTTTATATATTTTGTGTTATACACACACACACACACACACACACACACACACACACACACATATATATATATATATATATATATATATATATATATGATAGATGTGAAGGCACATGAGTTAGTGGTTAGAGCATTGGCTTGTAATTGAAAGGTTGTGAGTTCATTTCTTGGACCAGGTGATGCGTTGTGTCCTTGAGCAAGACACTTTACTTCATGTTGCTCCAGTTTACTCAGCTGTAGAAATGAGTTGCGATGTCACTGATGGCAAACTGTATCGGCCATAGCCTTTCCCTTGGACCTCATCAGTGGCATGGAGAGGGGAGACTGGTATGCATGGGTGATTGCTGGTCTTCCACAAACAACCTTGTCCGGACTTGTGCCTCGGAGGGAAACTTTCTAGGTACAAATACCATGGTCATTCATGACCGAAGGGGGTCTTCTCTATATGATATTTATTTATTTATAGTATATCTATCTATATATATATATATATATATAGCTTTTGTTGATCTAGAAAAGGCTCTCGATTTATTATTTCTATGTTCTGAGTTCAAATTCCACCATGATCAACATTGCCTTTCATCCATTCAGGGTCAATAAAATAAAGTACCAGTCAAGTACTGAACTGATTTAGTCCCCTCGCCACCAATTTTAGAAACAGTTATATTAATTAATATTAATTAAAATATTACATCAATAATAGAAGCTATAAATAAATATAGCAACAGGTGATTTTTTTTTATTAATATAAAAACAAAAACTAAAAACTAAGCATGAATAATTAAAAACCAGAAAATCTGAGGTTCAGCCAAGATTTGACCCAATGTCAATAATATTTAAGAGCTGCAATTTTAACAATTCATCTATCTATGACATTAAAGCAAATAATCTTGATAGAATGTTTTGTAGGTTGTAGACATCAAAAAGCAACTCTTGTTATTTACTTAGAGAATAAAAAAAATCTGATACACGAAAATTTTATTTGTAGAAGATTAAAAATGAAATAAAAGAAAAAAGGAAATAGTTGTTTGACTGGTTCATACGAACTATGCTACTGCTGAGATTTTTGTGATGCCATTTTTCAATAAACCAATAAAAATGTAAAAACCAGCATTGAAGAGAAATGTTTTCTATTGTTGTCTCAATATAAAAAATAAAAAAACATATTTCTAACGAAAATCATAAAATGAAATGAAATAAATGGTCCTCCTCCCCCCCGCCCAAAAAAGAATTATATTCATCAAACAGCCATCATAAATGTTACAGAGAGGTCATTTATTTTATTGACAAAATGAAACAAACTAGAATTTAAATGTCTGCAAAATCAAAAAGAAATGTTGATGAAATGTTGTAAGTTTGTGTGTGCCATGAACAAAAGATGACTTCTTATGTGTTAGCTACAAATATGAAAATTTTTAACAGTATTTGAAATTAATTTAGTAGCTTGACATGCTGCTCTTACTGACATAATTAATCTTTAGCTTTTAAACCAGCCATATCTGGTCAGTGGTACATGACTGCATTGAATCAGCTGACACATGTACATAACCAATTCAGGGACACTCACTCCCTCAGAGAGAGAAGTTAGAGTCTGTGGGAGGGTTATATTGGGGTTGATATTCAGTTGGACAGGTCAAGATGTCTGTTGCCAGCTAGCTCTCCACATCTGAAATATGTTGAAATCTGAGTTTCACATTTTTTAATGTGTGACAAGAGAACGAATGACGTGACATCAAGTAGTGTTGGTCCAGTGACTGAGAATCATCGGTCTTGTCATGGAGCAGATAACTTGGGTCTATTGAGGCCTTGGTTACCAACCCATGTGTGTGTTGCTCTCATAGAGCAGATAACTTGGGTCTATTGAGGCCTTGGTTACCAACCTATGTGTGATGTTCTCATGGAGAAGATGACTTGGGTCTATTGAGGCCTTGGTTACCAACCTATGTGTGTGATGTTCTCATAGAGAAGATAACTTTGGTCTATTGAGGATTTGGTTACCAACCTATGTGTGTTGCTCTCATAGAGCAGATAACTTGGGTCTATTGAGGCCTTGGTTACCAACCTATGTGTGATGTTCTCATGGAGAAGATGACTTGGGTCTATTGAGGCCTTGGTTACCAACCTATGTGTGTGTTGTTCTCATAGAGCAGATAACTTGGGTCTATTGAGGCCTTGGTTACCAACCTATGTGTGTTGCTCTCATAGAGCAGATAACTTGGGTCTATTGAGGATTTGGTTACCAACCTATGTGTGTGTTGCTCTCATAGAGAAGATGACTTGGGTCTATTGAGGATTTGGTTACCAACCTATGTGTGTGTTGTTCTCATAGAGCAGATAACTTGGGTCTATTGAGGCCTTGGTTACCAACCTATGTGTGTTGCTCTCATAGAGAAGATAACTTTGGTCTATTGAGGCCTTGGTTACCAACCTATGTGTGTGTTGCTCTCATAGAGCAGATAACTTGGGTCTATTGAGGATTTGGTTACCAACTTATGTGTGTGATGTTCTCATAGAGCAGATAACTTGGGTCTATTGAGGATTTGGTTACCAACCTATGTGTGTGTTGCTCTCATAGAGCAGATAACTTGGGTCTATTGAGGCCTTGGTTACCAAACTATGTGTGTGATGTTCTCATAGAGCAGATAACTTGGGTCTATTGAGGCCTTGGTTACCAACCTATGTGTGTGATGTTCTCATAGAGCAGATAACTTGGGTCTATTGAGGCCTTGGTTACCAACCTATGTGTGTGTTGCTCTCATAGAGCAGATAACTTGGGTCTATTGAGGATTTGGTTACCAACCTATGTGTGTGTTATTCTCATAGAGCAGATAACTTGGGTCTATTGAGGATTTGGTTACCAACCTATGTGTGTGTTGCTCTCATGGAGAAGATAACTTTGGTCTATTGCGGCCTTGGTTACCAACCTATGTGTGTGTTGCTCTCATAGAGCAGATAACTTGGGTCTATTGAGGATTTGGTTACCAACCTATGTGTGTGTTGCTCTCATAGAGCAGATAACTTGGGTCTATTGAGGATTTGGTTACCAACCTATGTGTGTGTTGCTCTCATAGAGCAGATAACTTGGGTCTATTGAGGATTTGGTTACCAACCTATGTGTGTGTTGCTCTCATAGAGCAGATAACTTGGGTCTATTGAGGCTTTGGTTACCAACCTATGTGTGTGTTGCTCTCATAGAGCAGATAACTTGGGTCTATTGAGGATTTGGTTACCAACCTATGTGTGTGATGTTCTCATAGAGCAGATAACTTGGGTCTATTGAGGATTTGGTTACCAACCTATGTGTGTGTTGCTCTCATAGAGCAGATAACTTGGGTCTATTGAGGATTTGGTTACCAACCTATGTGTGTGTTGCTCTCATAGAGCAGATAACTTGGGTCTATTGAGGATTTGGTTACCAACCTATGTGTGTGTTGCTCTCATAGAGCAGATAACTTGGGTCTATTGAGGATTTGGTTACCAACCTATGTGTGTGTTGCTCTCATAGAGCAGATAACTTGGGTCTATTGAGGATTTGGTTACCAACCTATGTGTGTGATGTTCTCATAGAGCAGATAACTTGGGTCTATTGAGGATTTGGTTACCAACCTATGTGTGTGTTGCTCTCATAGAGCAGATAACTTGGGTCTATTGAGGATTTGGTTACCAACCTATGTGTGTGTTGCTCTCATAGAGCAGATAACTTGGGTCTATTGAGGATTTGGTTACCAACCTATGTGTGTGTTGCTCTCATAGAGCAGATAACTTGGGTCTATTGAGGATTTGGTTACCAACCTATGTGTGTGTTGCTCTCATAGAGCAGATAACTTGGGTCTATTGAGGATTTGGTTACCAACCTATGTGTGTGTTGCTCTCATAGAGCAGATAACTTGGGTCTATTGAGGATTTGGTTACCAACCTATGTGTGTGATGTTCTCATAGAGCAGATAACTTGGGTCTATTGAGGATTTGGTTACCAACCTATGTGTGTGTTGCTCTCATAGAGCAGATAACTTGGGTCTATTGAGGATTTGGTTACCAACCTATGTGTGTGTTGCTCTCATAGAGCAGATAACTTGGGTCTATTGAGGATTTGGTTACCAACCTATGTGTGTGTTGCTCTCATAGAGCAGATAACTTGGGTCTATTGAGGATTTGGTTACCAACCTATGTGTGTGTTGCTCTCATAGAGCAGATAACTTGGGTCTATTGAGGATTTGGTTACCAACCTATGTGTGTGTTGCTCTCATAGAGCAGATAACTTGGGTCTATTGAGGATTTGGTTACCAACCTATGTGTGTGTTGCTCTCATAGAGCAGATAACTTGGGTCTATTGAGGATTTGGTTACCAACCTATGTGTGTGTTGCTCTCATAGAGCAGATAACTTGGGTCTATTGAGGATTTGGTTACCAACCTATGTGTGTGTTGCTCTCATAGAGCAGATAACTTGGGTCTATTGAGGATTTGGTTACCAACCTATGTGTGTGTTGCTCTCATAGAGCAGATAACTTGGGTCTATTGAGGATTTGGTTACCAACCTATGTGTGTGTTGCTCTCATAGAGCAGATAACTTGGGTCTATTGAGGATTTGGTTACCAACCTATGTGTGTGTTGCTCTCATAGAGCAGATAACTTGGGTCTATTGAGGATTTGGTTACCAACCTATGTGTGTGATGTTCTCATAGAGCAGATAACTTGGGTCTATTGAGGATTTGGTTACCAACCTATGTGTGTGTTGCTCTCATAGAGCAGATAACTTGGGTCTATTGAGGATTTGGTTACCAACCTATGTGTGTGTTGCTCTCATAGAGCAGATAACTTGGGTCTATTGAGGATTTGGTTACCAACCTATGTGTGTGTTGCTCTCATAGAGCAGATAACTTGGGTCTATTGAGGATTTGGTTACCAACCTATGTGTGTGTTGCTCTCATAGAGCAGATAACTTGGGTCTATTGAGGATTTGGTTACCAACCCTTATGTGTGATGTTCTAATGGAGAAGATGACTTGGGTCTATTGAGGCCTTGGTTACCAACCTATGTGTGTGTTGCTCTCATAGAGCAGATAACTTGGGTCTATTGAGGATTTGGTTACCAACCCTTATGTGTGATGTTCTAATGGAGAAGATGACTTGGGTCTATTGAGGATTTGGTTACCAACCCTTATGTGTGATGTTCTAATGGAGAAGATGACTTGGGTCTATTGAGGATTTGGTTACCAACCTATGTGTGTGTTGCTCTCATAGAGCAGATAACTTGGGTCTATTGAGGATTTGGTTACCAACCTATGTGTGTGTTGTTCTCATAGAGCAGATAACTTGGGTCTATTGAGGATTTGGTTACCAACCTATGTGTGTGTTGTTCTCATGGAGAAGATAACTTTGGTCTATTGAGGATTTGGTTACCAACCTATGTGTGTGTTGCTCTCATAGAGAAGATAACTTTGGTCTATTGAGGATTTGGTTACCAACCTATGTGTGTGTTGCTCTCATAGAGAAGATAACTTTGGTCTATTGAGGATTTGGTTACCAACCTATGTGTGTGTTGCTCTCATAGAGAAGATGACTTTGGTCTATTGAGGATTTGGTTACCAACCTATGTGTGTGTTGCTCTCATAGAGAAGATAACTTTGGTCTATTGAGGATTTGGTTACCAACCTATGTGTGTGTTGTTCTCATGGAGAAGATAACTTTGGTCTATTGAGGATTTGGTTACCAACCTATGTGTGTGTTGCTCTCATAGAGTAGATAACTTGGGTCTATTGAGGATTTGGTTACCAACCTATGTGTGTGTTGCTCTCATGGAGAAGATAACTTGGGTCTATTGAGGCCTTGGTTACCAACCTATGTGTGTGTTGCTCTCATAGAGAAGATAACTTTGGTCTATTGAGGCCTTGGTTACCAACCTATGTGTGTGAGACACTCTATGAAGAGGGATGAGCAGGAGCAATGCCTTGAGAGTACAAATGTGTCAACTTCTGTATGGTGGGCCATGGACACTGAACACTGATCAAGGAAGGACAACAACCTAAGACAACAGCAATTTGCTCTACTAACACATTTCTATCACCATCCTCCAGCATAACATATTCACCATTTTGTCTGCAGGGAACATGAAACATTGGCATGGCATGCTGTAATTTTCTTTGTGTATTTTAGGAGGGGTGGGGTGAAGAAGAAGAAGAAGAAGAAGAAGAAGAAGAAGAAGAAGAAGAAGAAGAAGAAGGTGAAGAAGAAGAAGAAGAAGAAGAAGAAGAAGAAGAAGAAGAAGAAGGTGAAGAAGAAGAAGAAGAAGAAGAAGAAGAAGAAGAAGAAGAAGAAGAAGAAGAAGGTGAAGAAGAAGAAGAAGAAGAAGAAGAAGAAGAAGGTGAAGAAGAAGAAGGCAAAGAAGAAGAAGAAGACGAAGGCGAAGAAGAAGAAGAAGAAGAAGAAGAAGAAGAAGAAGAAGAAGAAGAAGAAGGCGAAGAAGAAGGCAAAGAAGAAGAAGAAGGCGAAGAAGAAGACGAAGAAGAAGAAGAAGTAGAAGATGAAGGCGAAGAAGAATAAGGCGAAGAAGAAGAAGAAGAAGAAGAAGAAGAAGAAGAAGAAGAAGAAGGCGAAGAAGAAGGAGAAGGCGAAGAAGAAGAAGAAGAAGAAGAAGAAGGAGAAGGCGAAGAAGAAGAAGAAGAAGAAGAAGAAGAAGAAGAAGAAGAAGGCGAAGAAGAAGGCGAAGAAGAAGGTGAAGAAGAAGGCGAAGAAGAAGAAGAAGAAGAAGGCGAAGAAGGCGAAGAAGAAGGTGAAGAAGAAGGCGAAGAAGAAGAAGAAGAAGAAGGTGAAGAAAAAGAAGGCGAAGAAGAAGAAGAAGAAGAAGAAGAAGAAGGCGAAGAAGAAGAAGAAGAAGAAGAAGAAGAAGAAGAAGAAGAAGAAGAAGAAGAAGGCGAAGAAGAAGAAGAAGAAGGCGAAGAAGAAGAAGGCGAAGAAGAAGAAGGTGAAGAAGAAGAAGAAGGCGAAGAAGAAGAAGAAGAAGGCGAAGAAGGCGAAGAAAAAGGCGAAGAAGAAGGCGAAGAAGAAGAAGGCGAAGAAGAAGAAGAAGAAGAAGAAGAAGAAGAAGAAGAAGAAGAAGAAGAAGGCGAAGAAAAAGAAGGCGAAGAAGAAGAAGAAGAAGAAAAAGAAGAAGGCGAAGAAGAAGAAGAAGAAGAAGAAGAAGAAGAAGAAGAAGAAGAAGAAGAAGAAGAAGGCGAAGAAGAAGAAGGCGAAGAAGAAGAAGGCGAAGAAGAAGAAGAAGAAGAAGAAGAAAGAGAAGAAGAAAGAGAAACCAATTTATGCAACTTTTTTTTTTTTCTAGATATTTATCTTTTCAATTCCAACTCTACCAAATCAAACTGTCTACACTTTACTGCAATTTTCTGCAGAACCAATTATGGTTACAGTGATTCACCTCTCTTGGAGTACCGAAACTTCTTTCTGGATACGATTAACTTTCTCAAGATGTCTATGATAAGAAATGTCTAGTCGAGAATAATTAAACCAATGGCTAAAAATGCTGGAAGAGGAACAGAGATAGTAATTTATCAATGAAACATATAATTAAGACCTTAATAAATTAGCCATATCTGAAAACGTGTGTTGAAACCGATATTGTTATACTTTGGGAGGGTCATATGAAAATATATGAACAACCCTCCGGTTGTGGAACCAACCTACCAACCGGCAATTTATAAATTTTTTTAAATTTATAATTTAATTTATAATAAATTGGAGTGAAAGCTATGGTGCGTGTGTTTCTTATTGGCAACGTGAGGTTTCAAGATGTCTATGATAAGAAATGTTTAGTCGAGAATAATTAAACCAATGGCTAAAAATGTTGGAAGAGGAACAGAGACAGTAATTTAGCAATGAAACATATAATTAAGACCTTAATAAATTAGCCATGTTGTACATCAGTCCTTATCGTGAGGTAAGTGTTTGTGCATGTGTTTGTGCATGTGTCTGTGTGTAAGTTTCATGTATGTATGTATGTATGTATGTAGGTATGTGCACATGTGTGTATATGCATATGTGCTCTTGTGCATGTGAGTGTATTGCGCATGTGTGTGCACTATTGCAGCTATTACATTGTTTTCAAGAACAAAGCATTTAAATGTAATCACATCCATTTAGCTGGAGAGGGAGGAGGGGAAGAAGGCAAAGAAGAAGAAGAAGAAGAAGAAGAAGAAGAAGAAGAAGAAGAAGAAGAAGAAGAAGAAGAAGAAGAAGAAGGCAAAGAAGAAAAAGAAGAAGGCGAAGAAAAAGAAGAAGAAGAAGAAGAAGAAGAAGAAGAAGAAGAAGAAGAAGAAGAAGAAGAAGAAGGCGAAGAAGAAGAAGAAGAAGAAGAAGAAGAAGAAGAAGAAGAAGAAGAAGAAGAAGAAGGCGAAGAAGAAGAAGAAGAAGAAGAAGAAGAAGGCGAAGAAGAAGAAGGCGAAGAAGAAGAAGAAGAAGAAGAAGAAGGCGAAGAAGAAGAAGGCGAAGAAGAAGAAGGCGAAGAAGAAGAAGAAGAAGAAGAAGAAGAAGAAGAAGAAGAAGAAGAAGAAGAAGGCAAAGAAGAAGAAGAAGGCAAAGAAGAAGAAGAAGAAGAAGAAGAAGGCAAAGAGCAAAGAAGAAGAAGGCAAAGAAGAAGAAGAAGGCAAAGAAGAAGAAGAAGGCAAAGAAGAAGAAGGCAAAGAAGAAGAAGAAGAACAACAACAACAACAACAACAACAACAACAACACCAACAACAACAAGAGGGAATTAAATTTTAACCAATTAATTAACACTAATTAGTTGGAACCATATTATATGAAGTGACTAAATTCTTTAGTCATTCAACACTGCAGACATCTACCTTTCTACATGCATTAGGTAACGCCACAGACATCTACCTGTGTATATACATCTATCTGATAAACACATATTAGATAACACTATAGACATCTACCTGTGTATATACATCTATCTGATAAACACATATTAGATAACACTATAGACATCTACCTGTCTATATACATATACATCTACCTGTCTAAATACATATACCTAAATACTTCTACCTGTCTACATACATCTACCAATATATATATATATATATATACACATGGAGGCACATGGCTTAGTGGTTAGAGCATTGGCCTTGCAATCGAAAGGTTGTGAGTTCAATTCTCAGACCGGGTGATGTGTTGTTTCCTTGAGCAAGACACTTTATTTCACATTGCTCCAGTTTACTCAGCTGTAGAAATGAGATGGTAGGGACTGGGGTCCCTATCATTCCACTGCAAAGTGGTCGTGGAGGTGCCACGGCAAAAAAGCACCCAGCACTCACTGTAAATGAGGTTGGTGTTAGGAAGGGCATCCAGCTGTAGAAATCAAGCCAGAATCAGTTCCCGTCCAACCCTTGCAAGCAGGGAAAAGGGGACGTAAAAATGATGATGATGATGATGATGATACATATACATCTACCTGCCAAAATACATCTACCTGTATACATACCATCAGGTAACACAATAGACATCTACCTGTATAATAGGACCAGTATATCTTGAATAACAACATGCCATGATAATGGTGATGATACTCTATTATACAAAACTAGGAAACAACCAAGCCTATAAGGGAGTTGCATGTAGCCACTCAACCAGCTAGAAATAACAGCCAAATCTCACTTAAATCACTACCTATTGTCTTTAAAATCAAAAGCAAGCATGCTTTAGATGATGTAGTTCTAGATATACCATACCCAGAAAAAAGACCAGATATTTATCTATTTATGATTGAACTGTTTTTGATGATAGGCTTGTTCAATCATGGCTGAACTGGGGCTAACAGCAGCATCAACAAGGTTTAATCATAGTATTTAACAATAAATGTATTCTATATAAGATGTGGGAAATGAAGTGGCCCTAATGTTACTTATCTAAACGGAAACCACTGGATGGTGGATGTGAGATTTATGGATTTTATTAATGGATAATTGTTCAGAACTTTGGACTAGTTATTGTTTCTTTGATAATCTATTATAAAATCACTTACTGGGATTTCAACACTTGCATAGCTACTTATGAAATAATCTAAATTCACATATTTATGTGCGAGTGTGTAGTGTATAAACATACATATATATGTGTGTGTATATATTGTATATGTGTCTGTGTATGTGTATATGCGTGTGTGTATGTATATTTGTGTGCATCATCATCATTATCATCATCGTTTAACGTCCATATTCCACGCTTGCATGGGTTTGGACGGGAGTTTTCCAACTTGAGGCAGGAGTGGTTGTCTTGCTCGCATAGGACTGTCTGGCAGGTTTTCTACAGCTGGATGCCCTTCCTAACACCAACCACATTTACAGTGTGGAACTGGGAGGTTTTTACCGTGTTACCTACACGGCCACATTACAGCGTGGGCTGTGTGTTTTTTTGTCGTGACACCTACACGACCTCATTTGTTTCGGCCTGGATGTTGTGGTACCAACATAACTTTACATTGAAAGGGGTGGTGTGGATGGGGTGGGGGTAGTGGGACGGGGGTGTATTTTGTAAGAGGTGCCTACTGACTGTAGTAGGTTTTACTTTGTATTTAGGTAAGGCGGGTCTTTTGTGCATATATATATATATATCTGTGCGCCTATGTTAGTTGATATATTAAATTATCTATATATATATATATGTATATATGTGAGTGTGTGTGTGTGTAATCCCTATTGCATTTATATATAAATACATGTACGCACACACATACCCACACAGAGGGTGTGGTGCATTTTGAATCTGTGTGTAAATAAGAACAGATGAATGTACAAGCATGAATAACATATATGCTTTTAATAATTTTCAAAGCCTTTTACTTTGGCTCACATAATATAGTCTCCCTTCTCTTTGGAATTTCTGTGTAACAACAAATATATTTCCATGCACAGCTTTAGAATTCTATGCAGAAAAGTCCGCATGGAAACAAGCTCATGAGTTTGATAATGGTAAAATATATTCCACTTCGAGGCTCATACAAGGGTCATATTTCAACATAGATGACACACTGGGAGATCCTGTTATCGGTTAGGAAGAATATCAATAAATAAATAAATGAATAAATGAATGAATAAATGAATGAATAAATAAATAAATAAAAAAAATATGTTTTGGGGTTTGTTTGTTTTTTTTTTGTTTTGTTTTGATTTGCTTCTTGTTGAATTAAGAATTACATAGAATCATTTAAGTTCAACTGAATAGAAGATTTATTCAAAGAACTCAGGAATATATATATATATATATATATATATACATATACTTGTGTATATAAATATATGTATATACATATATATGTATATATATGTATACGTATGTATATATATATATATATACGTATACATATATATATATATATATATATATATATATATGTATATATATATATATATATATATATATGTATACGTATGTATATATATATATATAGAGAGAGAGAGAGAGAGAGAGAGAGACACATTATATTTATTTATTTATTTATTAGCCTGAAGTATTCAGTGCGTAATTAGCGGCAATGCAACATGGATTCCTGGATCGAGAACTAAACAATAAAAAACCGACGGGAAGGAAGGAAGGACAGCTATTAGTAAGCAAGCAACCATGAAAGCAATCCAACCGTAACAGAGGAGAAATACACCAGAATACAAGAATTAGCTAAACATAACTATAATTTT
>OZ024753.1:34943130-34958130 GCA_964016885.1 Eledone cirrhosa
CACCACCACCACCATCATCATCATCACTATCAAATCATCACACCACCACCACCACCATCATCATCATCACTATCAAATCATCACACCTCCACCACCACCATCATCATCATCACTATCAAATCATCACACCTCCACCACCACCATCATCATCATCACTATCAAATCATCACACCACCACCACCACCACCATCATCATCATCACTATCAAATCATCACACCACCACCACCATCATCATCATCATCACTATCAAATCATCACACCACCACCACCATCATCATCATCATCACTATCAAATCATCACACCACCACCACCACCACCATCATCATCATCACTATCAAATCATCACACCACCACCACCACCATCATCATCACTATCAAATCATCACACCTCCACCACCACCATCATCATCATCACTATCAAATCATCACACCACCACCACCACCACCATCATCATCATCACTATCAAATCATCACACCACCACCACCACCATCATCATCACTATCACACCACCACCACCATCATCATCATCACTATCAAATCATCACACCACCACCACCACCACCATCATCATCACTATCAAATCATCACACCACCACCACCACCATCATCATCATCACTATCAAATCATCACACCACCACCACCATCATCATCATCACTATCAAATCATCACACCTCCACCACCACCACCATCATCATCACTATCAAATCATCACACCTCCACCACCACCACCATCATCATCACTATCAAATCATCACACCACCACCACCACCATCATCATCATCACTATCAAATCATCACACCACCACCACCATCATCATCATCACTATCAAATCATCACACCACCACCACCACCATCATCATCATCACTATCAAATCATCACACCACCACCACCACCATCATCATCATCACTATCAAATCATCACACCACCACCACCACCATCATCATCATCACTATCAAATCATCACACCTCCACCACCACCATCATCATCATCATCACTATCAAATCATCACACCTCCACCACCACCATCATCATCATCACTATCAAATCATCACACCACCACCACCACCACCATCATCATCATCACTATCAAATCATCACACCACCACCATCATCATCACTATCAAATCATCACACCACCACCACCACCACCATCATCATCATCACTATCAAATCATCACACCACCATCATCATCATCACTATCAAATCATCACACCACCACCACCACCACCATCATCATCACTATCAAATCATCACACCTCCACCACCACCACCATCATCATCACTATCAAATCATCACACCACCACCACCACCACCATCATCATCACTATCAAATCATCACACCACCACCACCACCACCATCATCATCACTATCAAATCATCACACCACCACCACCACCATCATCATCACTATCAAATCATCACACCACCACCACCATCATCATCATCACTATCAAATCATCACACCACCACCACCATCATCATCATCACTATCAAATCATCACACCACCACCACCACCACCACCATCATCATCACTATCAAATCATCACACCACCACCACCACCATCATCATCACTATCAAATCATCACACCACCACCACCATCATCATCATCACTATCAAATCATCACACCACCACCACCACCACCATCATCATCATCACTATCAAATCATCACACCTCCACCACCACCATCATCATCATCACTATCAAATCATCACACCACCACCACCACCACCATCATCATCATCACTATCAAATCATCACACCTCCACCACCACCATCATCATCATCACTATCAAATCATCACACCACCACCACCACCATCATCATCATCACTATCAAATCATCACGCCGCCACCACCACCATCATCATCATCACTATCAAATCATCACACCACCACCACCACCACCATCATCATCATCACTATCAAATCATCACACCACCACCACCACCATCATCATCATCACTATCAAATCATCACGCCGCCACCACCACCATCATCATCATCACTATCAAATCATCACACCACCACCACCACCACCATCATCATCATCACTATCAAATCATCACACCTCCACCACCACCATCATCATCATCACTATCAAATCATCACACCTCCACCACACCATCATCATCATCACTATCAAATCATCACACCACCACCACCATCATCATCACTATCAAATCATCACACCACCACCACCACCATCATCATCATCACTATCAAATCATCACACCACCACCACCACCATCATCACTATCAAATCATCACGCCGCCACCACCACCACCACCATCATCATCATCACTATCAAATCATCACACCTCCACCACCACCATCATCATCATCACTATCAAATCATCACACCTCCACCACCACCATCATCATCATCACTATCAAATCATCACACCTCCACCACCACCATCATCATCATCACTATCAAATCATCACACCACCACCACCACCATCATCACTATCAAATCATCACGCCGCCGCCACCACCACCACCACCATCATCATCATCACTATCAAATCATCACACCACCACCACCACCACCATCATCACTATCAAATCATCACGCCGCCACCACCACCACCACCACCATCATCATCATCATCACTATCAAATCATCACACCTCCACCACTACCACCATCACTATCAAATCATCACACCACCATAACCACCACTACCACACCACCATAACCACCACTACCGCCATCACACCACCACCGCCACACCACCACCACCACCACCACCACCATCACACCATCACGCCACCACCATCACCACCATCATCATCATCATCACTATCAAATCATCACACCTCCACCACTACCACCATCACTATCAAATCATCACACCACCATAACCACCACTACCACCACCACCACCACCATCACACCACCACCACCACCATCATCACTATCAAATCATCACACCACTATAACCACCATAACCACCACTACCGCCATCACACCACCACCGCCACACCACCACCACCACCACCATCACACCATCACAGTTATCAGTGTCATTGCTCATCTAGCAAGCTGGGCTAGGTGAATATATAAATATATATTCTTTATAAACTGCAACACATTTTTATAGAGTCTTCAGCTTTGACTACATTATAATCTTTGAGATATTCTATGAAAGAAAAAAATATGTTTTCCTATCAAAAAAGGTATTTTGGTATCTACTGTGTATATATATTGATAATTCAAGTCTTTGACTGTAAGTTCAATAACTATCATTTTAATCAATACTGGAAACTGAATTATTTCAAAGGCATTATTCGATAGCTTAGTAAAAGGTTTTTTTTTTGTAGTTGTGGTTGTTGTTGTTGTCGTTTTTTCAAATAATGTTGTTGTTTTGGGGGGTGATGGGATTTTCTTTTTCCTTAAGTTGATATAATAAAGTTTCTATATCACACTCAATTCAAAACTTCAGTATTGATTATTAGAGCCAAAGAGACAGATATGCAGCTTGTTGCACAGTAACAGAAATGCCAGTTATATGCACATATATATATCATCATTTAATGTCGTCTAACGCATGCTAGCATGGGTTAGACAGGTTGTCCCATTTGAGGCAAGCTGGGTCAGGTGACCATATATATATATATATATATATATATATAAATCAGGAAAGAAGAGTGACACGGTTTGCTATACAAAAAAGGTTTTTAATCTCATTGCTGACAATTGTTTCTCTGAACTGGTAGGTCTAGAGATCGCTACCCGCTTGTTTTCACGTTATTCGATCACCAATACAAAGTTATAACCAGTCAATTCATCGGAGCTTGTGATATATGGTAGCCAAGCCTGTATATTCCTTTCATTCTCACAAGCTCCGATGAATTGACTGGTTATAACTTTGTATTGGTGATCGAATAACGTGAAAACAAGCGGGTAGCGATCTCTAGACCTACCAGTTCAGAGAAACAATTGTCAGCAATGAGATTAAAAACCTTTTTTGTATAGCAAACCGTGTCACTCTTCTTTCCTGATTTATCATTACTCCAAGTGTTTACAACATAGGAATTACAGCATACTCGCAACATCACTATGGAAACGCCTTGTTGAGTCAAACTTAGCCAAGCGTTGATATCATCCACTACCCGGAGTACCATAACTGGACTACACTTAAGTGGACTACCTATAGCAATAATCTGTTACCACACACATATATATATATATATATATATATATATATATATATACATGTATGTGTGTGTATGTGTGTGTGTGTATATATATATATATATATATATATATATATATATATATATATATATATATATATATATGAAATATAAGAATCAAAGAACTGTTCAAAACATTATTGTGCTTACAGCTGTTTCCTCCAAACCGAGGTTTGGATTCTTCGGAGCAATTTATTAATGCATGGACAGTTATATGACCTCCTTTTCAGCCGAGAGACATACCAATACATATTCAAACATTGATACATATTCAAACATTGTGGGTCAACATTCATTACAGAATTTAGAGTGGCAGTACACACTTCGAGATTACATTTATATTAATAGGTACAATCAAAAATCAAAGATATAGGTTAAAGTACTTTAACCTATATCTTTGATTTTTGATTGTACCTATTAATATAAATGTAATCTCGAAGTGTGTACTGCCACTCTAAATTCTGTAATGAATGTTGACCCACAATGTTTGAATATGTATCAATGTTTGAATATGTATTGGTATGTCTCTCGGCTGAAAAGGAGGTCATATAACTGTCCATGCATTAATAAATTGCTCCGAAGAATCCAAACCTCGGTTTGGAGGAAACAGCTGTAAGCACAATAATGTTTTGAACAGTTCTTTGATTCTTATATTTCATATAACTGCTCTGTAAATCATCTGATGTTTTTACATTGAGCTACTTAACTTACTGGTAATAAGGTAGTAATACATTACTGCCTACCACTATTTAGGGTGTGTGTAAAATACTTACAACTGCTTAAGGTTTTGTGTTTACATAACCATAAATAGTATAACTAATACTATATATATATATATATATGGTTAGCTAAACACACAAATTTTTTCTCTCAAAACATTTTTAACAATTTCTTTCTCTTCTTTCTCTCTTCTATATTTCTATTTCTTCTTTTATTTCTTATTTGATCTTTTGATGAAGGACTAGCGTCTGAGACGTTAAGACCCTTTTCCTACTGTACGAAATATTAAACCGATATATATCTTCATTGTACTATATAGTTTGATGTTTTGTTTTCCATTTACTTTTCGCACATATATATATATATATATATGGTGGCTGCCAACTCGTTTTCGAGTACGGCCACTACTTTATATCCATGTAGGAGAACCCCTACCGATGCGCTGAACGAGTGTGACTTTTTAGTCCAGCCAGCGACTTGAAAACTCTGGTACAAACACTACACTTGTGACAATTATTGACACATAGTGCTGGGCCCATGGTACCATGTGACGACAAGTGCAGAGAGATCTCCAGATATAAAGCAATGCCTGTGCCGTGAAGCTTTTATAGTGAGCAAAGGCACTGCACAAAGCCAGTCCCACTCTCTTAACCAAGATGATATTTACCAAAAAGAAGAACAAGTCAACATCATTGGATACCATCAGGGTTGCAGGTGTTATATCAGAGTTTTCCTTCTCCTAGAATTCTGCCTTGACAAAGGCTAAGGGGTCATCTCTCCCGGTGATTTTGGATGGCCATTGACTCTTAAGAGCTCCTTTGCCCTTTGACAGGTTTTGTTTTTAGTCCTGCAGGATGTCCAAAGACACCCTCCTCACCAAGAAAATTTGGTGGGTTACCAGTTTAGTCGCCAACGACCCAACCATGAGACAGGTATATATATATATATATATATATATACATACATAAGGCCGTGTATCTGGTTTAGAAAAGGCACACCATAACCCTACATGTCATAAGTAGCAACTAAAACAGTTGGTGTTAGGAAGGGCATTCAGCTGTAAAACATTGCCTCAAAAAGTCCCATACGACCCATACCAACAAAGAAAAGGCAACGTAAAAACGATATTGATGATGGCGATAATGATATATAGATATAAAATATATCTTTTAATATGCAGCATTTAGATTTATTTATTCACATGCTAATATGCAGTTCCATCCTATACATATGTGCATATCAATAACAAGAAGAGTTTTTTTTTTTCTTTTTTCCTGCTACATTTTATAGTAAAATGTTTGATAAAATATCATAATAGACGCAGTTCAAACTAGATCAGAAATTCCAAATTATGAGATTATGTGAGACGCTTTAACAGCTGGTGTTTGAGAGATTGAATCACTGAAAAAAAAAGTTGTTATTCTCTGTTTGTTTATATTTTGGTGGTATGCAATAAAAGGTGCAGCAAACCAGAGCAAATTAAATAACCAATACATGGTGCCAGGGTAAAAAGCATGCAGTCCACCTTGTAAGGTGGTGGTGATGCTGGTGCCATGACATAAAACATCCAGTCCACCCTGTAAGGCAGTAGTGCTAGTGCCATGGCAAAAATAACCAAATCTACCCTGTAAGGTTGTAGTACAGGTGCCACAACAAAAGGCACCCAGTCTACCCTGTAAAGTGGTAGTGCTGGTGCCATTACCAAATGTCCCCAGTCTACCCTGTAAAGTGGTAGTGCTGGTGCCATTACCAAATGTTCCCAGTCTACCCTGTAAAGTGGTAGTGCTGGTGTCATGACCAAATGTTCCCAGTCTACCCTGTAAAGTGGTAGTGCTGGTACCATAACCAAATGTCCCCAGTCTACCCTGTAAAGTGGTAGTACTGGTACCATGACCAAATGTTCCCAGTCTACCCTGTAAAGTGGTAGTGCTGGTGCCATGACCAAATCTCCCCAGTCTACCCTGTAAAGTGGTAGTGCTGGTGTCATGACCAAATGTCCCCAGTCTACTCTGTAAAGTGGTAGTGCTGGTGTCATGACCAAATGTCCCCAGTCTACCCTGTAAAGTGGTAGTGCTGGTGTCATGACCAAATGTTCCCAGTCTACCCTGTAAAGTGGTAGTGCTGGTACCATGACCAAATGTCCCCAGTCTACCCTGTAAAGTGGTAGTGCTGGTGCCATGACCAAATGTCCCTAGTCTACCCTGTAAAGTGGTAGTGCTGGTGTCATGACCAAATGTCCCCAGTCTACCCTGTAAAGTGGTAGTGCTGGTGTCATGACCAAATGTTCCCAGTCTACCCTGTAAAGTGGTAGTGCTGGTGTCATGACCAAATGTTCCCAGTCTACTCTGTAAAGTGGTAGTGCTGGTGTCATTACCAAATGTCTCCAGTCTACCCTGTAAAGTGGTAGTGCTGGTGTCATGACCAAATGTTCCCAGTCTACCCTGTAAAGTGGTAGTGCTGGTGTCATGACCAAATGTTCCCAGTCTACCCTGTAAAGTGGTAGTGCTGATGCCATGACCAAATGTTCCCAGTCTACTCTGTAAAGTGACAGTGCTGGTGCCATGACCAAATGTTCCCAGTCTACTCTGTAAAGTGGTAGTACTGGTGCCATGACCAAATGTTCCCAGTCTACCCTGTAAGGTGGTAGTGCTGGTGCCATGACCAAATGTCCCCAGTCTACCCTGTAAGGTGGTAGTGCTGGTGTCATGACCAAATGTTCCCAGTCTACCCTGTAAGGTGGTAGTGCTGGTGCCATGACCAAATGTTCCCAGTCTACCATGTAAAGTGGTAGTGCTGGTGTTATGACCAAATGTTCCCAGTCTACCCTGTAAAGTGGTAGTGCTGGTGTCATGACCAAATGTTCCCAGTCTACCCTGTAAAGTGGTAGTGCTGGTGCCATGACCAAATGTCCCCAGTCTACCCTGTAAGGTAACAGTGCTGGTGCCATGATCAAATGTTCCAGTTGATACAGTCAATGGAACAGCCTGCTCGTGAAATTAACATATAAGTGACTGAGCATTCCACAGACACGTGTACCGTTAATGTAGTTCTCAGGGAGATTCAGCATGATGCAGACAGTTACAAAGCTGGCCCTTCAAATTCCAGGTACACAACTGACTTTTGCCAGCTGAGTGGACTGGAGGAATGTGAAATAATGTGTCTTGCTCAAGGATATAGCATGCCATCAGGAATTGTCATGGTGGTGGTGGTGGTGGTGGTGGTGGTGATACATCTAACTACACTGACAGATCACTAACTCTTAACTCAAAACTGGCCTTTATCATAACAATAGTTCAAGACACACAGAGACTTCTCAGGTGAATCAATGAACTTTAGAAATTCACCTGATTGGATTAAGAAATAAGAAACAAAAATAAAAATAAAAATAAAACAAAATCACCTGGATAAGATTAACAAAAAAAAAATCATCTAATAATAAATAAAATATTTTTTTTAATGTTTGTTTTGTCCAGATAAAAATATATATAATGAATAAATTCCATTTATTGCTAACCACCACTAAAAATTAAACAAAGGAACCTGTATGTGATTGTTTGACTTACTAGAAATAACAGTCAATTCTCCCTCAACTTACATTATACTGTTTTGAAAAAAAAGACATGGCATGAACACAGCAATGTGGTTGGCATCCAGCTGTAGAAAGGAAGCCAAAATATAGATCTGTATGAGCATCATGTGGTCTCTAGAGCTGACTTGTCTCATAACACGACAACCCATCTAACCCATGCTAATACTGGAACTCAACTGACTGCTTCCTTTTCTGCTACTTTGCACTCTGAGTTCAAATTCCACCTAGGAATTCAAGTGCTGCTCATGGCCAGGGCAAATCATCTCACCACAGGACCACAACAAATCACGAAAGTATCGATGGGTAGAGGTGACCACAGGACCACAACTAATCACGAAAGTATCGATGGGCAGAGGTGACCACAGGACCACAACTAATCACGAAAGTATCAATGGGTAGAGGTGACCACAGGACCACAACAAATCACGAAAGTATCGATGGGCAGAGGTGACCACAGGACCACAACTAATCACGAAAGTATCGATGGGCAGAGGTGACCACAGGACCACAACTAATCACGAAAGTATCGATGGGCAGAGGTGACCACAGGACCACAACTAATCACGAAAGTATCGATGGGCAGAGGTGACCACAGGACCACAACTAATCACGAAAGTATCGATGGGCAGAGGTGACCACAGGACCACAACTAATCACGAAAGTATCGATGGGCAGAGGTGACCACAGGACCACAACTAATCACGAAAGTATCAATGGGTAGAGGTGACCACAGGACCACAACTAATCACGAAAGTATCGATGGGCAGAGGTGACCACAGGACCACAACTAATCACGAAAGTATCGATGGGCAGAGGTGACCACAGGACCACAACTAATCACGAAAGTATCGATGGGCAGAGGTGACCACAGGACCACAACTAATCACGAAAGTATCGATGGGCAGAGGTGACCACAGGACCACAACTAATCACGAAAGTATCAATGGGCAGAGGTGACCACAGGACCACAACTAATCACAAAAGTATCGATGGGCAGAGGTGACCACAGGACCACAACTAATCACGAAAGTATCGATGGGCAGAGGTGACCACAGGACCACAACTAATCACGAAAGTATCGATGGGCAGAGGTGACCACAGGACCACAACTAATCACGAAAGTATCGATGGGCAGAGGTGACCACAGGACCACAACTAATCACGAAAGTATCGATGGGCAGAGGTGACCACAGGACCACAACTAATCACGAAAGTATCAATGGGCAGAGGTGACCACAGGACCACAACTAATCACAAAAGTATCGATGGGCAGAGGTGACCACAGGACCACAACTAATCACGAAAGTATCGATGGGCAGAGGTGACCACAGGACCACAACTAATCACGAAAGTATCAATGGGCAGAGGTGACCACAGGACCACAACTAATCACGAAAGTATCGATGGGCAGAGGTGACCACAGGACCACAACTAATCACGAAAGTATCGATGAGCAGAGGTGACCACAGGACCACAACTAATCACAAAATTATCAATGGGTAGAAGTGACCACAGGACCACAACTAATCACGAAAGTATCAATGGGTAGAGGTGACCACAGGACCACAACTAATCACGAAAGTATCAATGGGCAGAGGTGACCACAGGACCACAACTAATCACGAAAGTATCAACAGGCAGTGGCGACCACAGGACCACAACTAATCACGAAAGTATCAACAGGCAGTGGTGACCACAGGACCACAACTAATCACGAAAGTATCGATGGGCAGAGGTGACCACAGGACCACAACTAATCACGAAAGTATCAACAGGCAGTGGCGACCACAGGACCACAACTAATCACGAAAGTATCAACAGGCAGTGGCGACCACAGGACCACAACTAATCACGAAAGTATCAACAGGCAGTGGTGACCACAGGACCACAACTAATCACGAAAGTATCGATGGGTAGAGGTGGATTGTGGCCATCCACTTTTACAGTCAAATAATGATGATGATCATACATTAACACACACTCACATGAACACACACACACACACATATTAACACATACACACATGAACCCACACACATGAACACACACACGAACACACACACACACACACAAACACTTACAAGCACACATGCACATTTAACTACTGTTGTTGTCCAGACCCCAATGTGTCCTTTCTCTATTTAAAACAATAAGGTGTGATTTGAGAGAGATTTAACTGCTATTTCTAGTATGTAAGTGACCACATAGAGGCTTCTTCATTAGCTTCATTTAAACGTAGTTAACATGAATGGTGAGTTGCCAACCAACTTGTCACCAGCAGTGGAAGAAAAAAAATGAAATTTGTAGCTGACACCTATACATCTTCAGCATGTCTTCCATGTTGCTGTACATTGTGTTTTTAATCAAGACACTTTAACTATTTAGCATTTAAACCGGCCATATCCATCCAGAATTCTCTCACCTCTTTCTGTTCAAACTGGCCGTAACTAGTCACTCATACTGATGTTAAGGTATTGTTCTCAAAATAAATAACATCAAAATGTCATAGATTCGATATTATGTGAGATAATTATGTAAGATAAAGACTTTACCACAAAAATACAATAGTATATATAGAGTAATGTAAATGTTATGTGAGATAATTATGTTAGATAAAGCCTTTACCACAAAAATACAATAGTATATATAGAGTAATGTAAATGTTATGTGAGATAATTATGTTAGATAAAGCCTTTACCACAAAAATACAATAGTATATATAGAGTAATGTAAATGTTATGTGAGATATTATGTTAGATAAAGCCTTTACCACAAAAATACAATAGTATATATAGAGTAATGTAAATGTTATGTGAGATAATTATGTTAGATAAAGCCTTTACCACAAAAATACAATAGTATATATAGAGTAATGTAAATGTTATGTGAGATAATTATGTGAGATAATTATGTTAGATAAAGCCTTTACCACAAAAATACAATAGTATATATAGAGTAATGTAAATGTTATGTGAGATAATTATGTTAGATAAAGCCTTTACCACAAAAATACAATAGTATATATAGAGTAATGTAAATGTTATGTGAGATAATTATGTGAGATAATTATGTTAGATAAAGCCTTTACCACAAAAATACAATAGTATATATAGAGTAATGTAAATGTTATGTGAGATATTATGTGAGATAATTATGTTAGATAAAGCCTTTACCACAAAAATACAATAGTATATATAGAGTAATGTAAATGTTATGTGAGATATTATGTGAGATAATTATGTTAGATAAAGCCTTTACCACAAAAATACAATAGTATATATAGAGTAATGTAAATGTTATGTGAGATATTATGTGAGATAATTATGTTAGATAAAGCCTTTACCACAAAAATACAATAGTATATATAGAGTAATGTAAATGTTATGTGAGATATTATGTGAGATAATTATGTTAGATAAAGCCTTTACCACAAAAATACAATAGTATATATAGAGTAATGTAAATGTTATGTGAGATATTATGTGAGATAATTATGTTAGATAAAGCCTTTACCACAAAAATACAATAGTATATATAGAGTAATGTAAATGTTATGTGAGATATTATGTGAGATAATTATGTTAGATAAAGCCTTTACCACAAAAATACAATAGTATATATAGAGTAATGTAAATGCTAAAGGGTTAACTCATACTAACTCTGTTCTCCAAGCTTGAAAACTGTATTACGGAATAATAGTTTCGGATCTAGGCACAAGGCCAGCAATTTTGGGGAAGGAGAAAGTCAATTAAATCGACCCCAGTATGTTACTGGTACCTTATTTTGTCGCCACAAGACCAACAATTTGCGAGGAGGGAAAAGTTCATCATCATCAACGTTTAACGTCCCTGTTCCACACTTGCATGGGTTTGGACGGGGGGTTTTCCCACTTGAGGCAAGAGTGATTGTCTTGCTCGCATAGGACTGTCTGGCGGGTTTTCTACAGCTGGATGCCCTTCCTAACACCAACCACGTTTACAGGGTGGGGCTGGGAGGTTTTTACCGTGTTACCTACACGGCCACATTACAGCGTGGACTGTGTGTTTTTTTTGTCGTGACACCTACACGACCTCATTTATTTCGGCCTGGATGTTGTGGTACCAACATAACTTTACATTGAAGGGGGCGGTGTGGATGGGGTGGGGGTGGTGGGACGGGGGTGTATTTTGTTAGAGATGCCTACTGACTGTAGTAGGTTTTACTTTGTATTTAGGTAAGGTGGGTCTTCTCTATTACTGAGTACCGCCAAAGGTCTCGGTCCAGTGACATTGTCTTGGAGAGGTGTAAGTGTGTGAGGTAGGAATTTATCAGCTCGTCCCAGGTTTTTCTGGGTCTGCCTACTCCGTGGCTACCGTCTATCTTTATTGCCCTGCACTTTGTTATACAGCTGTCGTCTTTCATGCGCATCACGTGACCGTACCAACGTAGCCTTCTCTCGAGTAAACAACATCTGATCCCTCTTATTTCTAATTTGATTATATCAATTAAGTTGATTATATCAACCCCAACCAGTACATTACTGGTACTTTATTTTATCGACCCTCCGTAAGGATGAAAGACAAAGTTAACCTCGGTAGGAGTTGAACTCAGAATATAAAGATATGTAACTATGCCACAAAATGATGTCCGACGCTCTACCGATCACTACCAATCTACCACCCTTGTATTACAGAATAATAAAGTTAATTCTTGTAAGCAACAAAAGGCTGATGTAGTTGATATAGCGTCTAAGTCTAAAGTCTGTCTTAAGCCAGAAGGATCATTTGGCCGGAGCTTATTCTGGTTTCATGGCGTGAAGCGACTGGGAGTACAAGACTCCCCCTTGGACAGGACACCAGTCCATTGCAGGGTTAAACCCCCAACTACCACTGGTACTTTTCAACTGAGTATACAGGAGCAATGTAAAATGAAGTGTTTTGCTCAAAAACACAACACGCAACCCAGCCCAGGAATCAAACCCCACGACATTATGATCGTTAAGTCCAACACTCTTACCACTAGGCCACGTGCCTCCATCTTGATATAGAGCTGAACTGAAAATCTCACAGCTGTAACTTGGAAGAAGATTCTCCTAAAGTAACAGAGATAATCAATGATGGATGAAGACACCTAATGATTAAGCAGTGTTAATTAATCAATCCAGTTTATAACAGGTGTAGGATAAACATTGATTTATTGACTGATTGATAACACTAATTTTTGATACTGATACTTTTCTAACAGTCGCCACAGAGTGGAAGAACAGATCATCATCATCATCATCATCATGTTTTTGATTATGCAGGACACAATTAATACCTAAGTTGGGGGTGGGTCCTGCCTGACAGTGCTCCTTGGTGTCCAGCTCCATGCGTTTCTGACCACCGGTCTCACTTGGGCCAGGCCAAGCCTAGCTTGATACCAACAGATTCCAGTTTTTGATTATGCAGGACACAATTAATCCCTAATTGCCTGACAGCAATCCTTAGCACCCCGCTCCATGTGTTTCTGACCGCCGGTCACACATGGGCCAGGACAGGACAAGCCTAGCTTGATCCCAACAGACATCCTCCATTCATATATTCGATTATATCAATCCCCAGCTGTTGACAGGTCCTGTATTTTATCAACCTCAGGAAAGATGGAAGGCACTTCAGAACATAAAGGAATGTAAGTAAATATCACAAAACATTTGGTTTGACATTATAACAACAATGCCAATCCACTGACATTGCTTCATTGATGATATTAATGATCCAGAGTAAGAGCATTGCAATTGTTTGTACAGAATATACTGCTTTGGTTATAAATTATTGAAAATATTATTATGCTTTTGAATGTAAAGTGGTCGTGTAGGTGTCACAATAAAAAGCATTCATGAGGTTGGCATTAGGAAGGGCATCCAGCTATAGAAACCCAGCCCAAATCAGGTCACCTGACCTAGCATTGCCCACAACAGGACAACTCGTCTAACCCATGCTGGTGTGGAAAATGGACGTAAAACGGTGATGATGATGAATGAGTTTCTCAAGCCAACTCTATTGATAGATGCTCTTCCTAACACCAACCACTTTACAGCATGTACTGGGTGCTTTTACTGTGTAAATCACCAGCACTAGGGTGGGTGCCATGTCCTTGATATAACTAAATGATACTCTTAACCATTTTTTTATTGGAACACAAGATCATAAATAAGTGCACAGGTCCCTGGCCTACCTGGGAGATTAGTGGCTCTGCTGCAGTACTGACTTGGTCTATATGGACACATCTAACCCTTACTAGCAAGGAAAAAACAGACATTACAACGACAATGATAATGATGATGTAGTAAAACTAATGATTTCTAGTATAGGCACAAGGCCAGTAATTTGGGGGGGGGGTCGATTAAATCGACGCCAGTACATTACTGGTGCTTTATTTTATCGACCCCGTAAGGATGAAAGGCAAAGATAACCTCGGTGGGATTTGAACTCAGACCGTAAAGGGCCGTAACTC
>OZ024753.1:34965630-34975630 GCA_964016885.1 Eledone cirrhosa
TGTGTGTAAGCATATGTATGAATGTATGCACGCGCATGTGTCTGTGTCTGTCTATGCGTATGTATATGTATATTTTAAAGAGTTACAGATGGAGATCATCATCATCATCATCATCATCACTGTTTGTCGTCTAGTTTCCATGCTTGCATGGGTTCGACAGCTGTCACATGCTGAGGCTAGACTGTTCAGGTGACAAGGTCCTACTTATACACTTTGTTTTGACTTGGTTTCTACAGTTGGGTACCTTCCTAATACTAACCACTTTACTGCATGTACCAGGAGCACCTTTACTGTGACTCTGGCACTACCACCTTACAGGGTGGACTGGGTGCTTTTATCATGGCAGCAACAATCACACACAGTGTATTATTGGGTCGTCAAGTATGAAATTTGTAGAAATTTGTTTGTTTTTCTACAAATTTCTACAAATTTCATATTTTACGACCCAATATTTATTTTATTTACATTATAATTTTGTCCTTTTGGAATGGAGAATGTGGACACTTTTTCTTTATTTTTTTTTTTTTTTTTTTGTAATTATTTGTCCTGTAAAATCTGTCCAGTTGTCCAGCAATTCTTTCCTGAGACATTCTAACCACATGCCCCTAGTACCAAAGACCCAGCTGTAGACACTGAGCAAGGTGGTTGGATAACATCTATGAGATGGGCTGGTCTTGCTTGGGGATCCAACCGGATCAGTTGGAGATTGTTGCTTCAGACAGGAGTTGCTGGAAGGAGTGTTTGAGGACTCTGTGCCCTTTGACCCTCTCACAAATATGGGGAAGACGGTTGCTCTGACAGAACCTGCTGGAAGGAGTGTTTGAGGACTGTCACCATGACCCTCTCACAAATATGGGGGAGACGGTTGCTCTGACAGGACCTACTGGAAGGAGTGTTTGAGGACTCTGCCCCAATGACCTTCCCAGGATTAAGTCAGCTAAGAAGAAGAACACTCAAGTTTGCACATATTTAGCATGCAAAAGGTCCTTTGAGTTATTTTCCCTCGACCTTATGAATATTTGCAGTGACAAATATGGCAACTAATGCAAGACACTCACAAAACTTTAATATATATATATATATATATATATATATATATATATATATCATCATTCATCATCATTTCATTTTACGTCCGCTTTTTCCCTGCTTGCAAGGGTGGGACGGGAACTGATTCTGGCTTGATTTCTACAGCTGGATGCCCTTCCTAACACCAACCTCATTTACAGTGAGTGCTGGGTGCTTTTTTTGCCGTGGCACCTCCACGACCACTTTACAGTGGAATGATAGGGACCCCAGTCCCTATCATCTCATTTCTACAGCTGAGTAAACTGGAGCAATGTGAAATAAAGTGTCTTGCTCAAGGAAACAACACATCACCCGGTCTGAGAATTGAACTCACAACCTTTCGATTGCAAGGCCAATGCTCTAAAAACTAAGCCATGTGCCTCGAGATATTTTGGCACCCTTTTTTACATAGATGTTGAAGTTGGCGACAATTGGCAAACTATTGACCTCGAATATAAGTCTACATCGCATGTTATCATCAATTTTTTTTCTCTTATATTTCTCAGCTTATACACTATATATATATATATATATGACCGTCTAACCCATGTTAGCGTGGAAGAACGGACGTAAAATGGTGATGATGATGATGATGATATATATATATTAAATGTAATCTGAGTTTTTCAAATATTAATAACATTCGATTCATTTGCAATTATGCAAACAAGCCTCAATTTTATAGCCATGTCAGTAGAACACTTCATTCTTGCTCTTGTGTTGGCATGTGAACAGAACGGCAGACACTAATGTTTCTGGGTATCACCCTTCATCATTCAGCCATGTCGAGTGAAATTTTCTTTTTTATAGAATAATAATAATAATAATGAAATTATTGTGCTCAATGCTCAGATGCACTACAACTCATCAAAGGTGCATGTATAATGTAAAAATGTCAGGAAAGTGAACAGTGTATGAGTCATGATATACATGTGTGCATGTGTATGGAGGAGGGATATCAGGTGCAGTGTTGGCAAATTTCAGGAAGCATGGAGGTTTTGAAGCATGGAGGTTTTAAAGGATGCAGTGTCCCGGCAACTAACAACCAATGCAGGTGGTTTGTTCCATGCTTCAGCAACTCTGAGCGTGAAAAAAATGTTTCCGAAAGTCATGGGAGCTGCGTTGTTTTCTGAATTTGTAGGCATGTCCATGGGTGTTAGATGCATATCCACGGGTTTTAGATATATCTATATTAAAATGTAAATACTTGAAATAAATAATAATTTGCAAAACCAATAAAAATAATAATAATTTGCAAAACCTCTATGGATTACTGATTACAGAACCCTCTAAGGATCACCTTATGAACAACCTCCTGAAGTAACCCTCTTGTTGAGTCAAACACCACTGTATGTTGAGACAGTCCTTGATAAGGGTTACACTAACTCTTGAATTAGAGTAACTGAAAACGAAAAATTGTTAATCTATCTATCTACCTATATGTTAGACATAGCCTGGGCCAATACTGGCCAAAACCTATCAAAGTTATATATATCTATCTATCTGGGGCGGGTAAAATTCCTGAGATCCATGGACGAGTTCTCTCCAGCGGTCTCTGTCCCTCATTATCGCTGCCATGTCCTGTGTCTCCAAGAGACCATTGTCTGTCCTTAGGGCATCAGCATATGTTAACTTCGGTCTTCCTCTTCTAGTGTGTCCATACAGGGGCTCCCACAGGAGCACTGAGTGCAGTGTCAACTTTGGATGTCGGTGAGCATGTCCAGCTAACCTCAGTTTTCTCTGTGTCACTTTGAGCTGATCAATAGCGTAACACACATAACTACTCAAACATAATGAAGACATAATAAATCATCCTTTTATTATTTTCATATATATATACATACATATATGTATGTGTGTGGCTGCAAAAAGTTTCCCCACTGAACAGATACTTAAGAAAATTGCTCGATAAAGTCATATTAATAAATAATGAAAATGTCCAGTGCCCGAGGTAGTATTTTAAAACATAGTTCACAGACAAGTGAAGGTGAAGAAAGATGAAGGAAAGAAACTACAGATCGATAATGGTTATGCTGTGTGTGTGAGTGTCTGTTATGTATGTAAGTCTGTGTGCATGTATATGGGTGTAAGTGCACAGAAGAAATAGTGTGTGAGTGTCTGTTCTGTATGCAAGTCTGTGTGCATGTATATGGGTGTAAGAAGTGCACAGAAGAAATAGTGTGTGAGTGCCTGTTATGTGTGCAAGTCTGTGTGCATGAAATCTTGAAATCTTAATGTTCTTGAAATCTTAAGTGCACAGAAGAAATACATACGTTTTTCAAATTGATAGGCTTGAAAACAAGCAGTTGGTAACATGAAGAAAATAGAAATGTCGTGTTTCTTTAATATAATTTATTGCAGTAACATATTAAAGTGTTCAACTTCTATTACCACATTTTACTGAGTATTTTGCCAAGTTTTGCTGCAACATAAAGCTAAATAAGTGTAAACCAACTAACCAAACGGCCATTAGATCTTTCCTTTCACCATCATTGTCACCATCATCATTATCATCATCATCATCATTAATGCACTCACCAACATAATTATCATCATCATCATCAATGTCATCAACATAATTTTCATCATTGTCATCACCATTGCCATCACTATCACCATCACCATCACCATCATCAATGTCATCACCAACATAATTTTTCACCACCACCACCACCACCACCACCATCACCATCATCGTCACCATCATTGTCATCATCATCATCAATGTCATCACCATCATCACCACTCCCCCCATCATCATCCACTTCACCATTATCATTATCATCATCATCATCAATGTCATTGCCAACATAATTTTCATCATCACCATCATCACCACCACCATCACCATCATTGTCACCATCATCATTATCATTATCCTCATCACCGCCCCCACCCCCACCCCCATCACCACCATCACCACCACCACCACCACCACCACCACCACCACCACCACCATCATCATCATAAGTAGCACTCTAGGTATATTACTCATGATTTAGCTGAGATGGTTTCTGAAAAAAGACCCACTCGTCTTCCAGCTCTTCCAACCTTGCATTAATTCATTGAAGTTTTCATGCTTAAATAGTTGATATAGTTCTGTACTTGTGTTAAAGCTATTTGTATCATTCTGTAGAAGCTTTCAAGCAAGTATTGTTGTTATCTTTTTACACTTGAATAGCAGTCCTTAACATGAACTACTCAAGTGACTAGGAGTTGCATAAATATAGAATATATCTTCTGGAGCAAAATAGAAGTCAAGGAAATTAGCAATGTTCTGTGTCAGTAAGAAGACATACAAATAGTTCAAACAGTGGAATGAATGTTATACCATGAGCAGTTTCAAGTATTTCTATGTCTTCTCAATGATAATATTTCAACTTTTGGCACAAGGCCAGCAATTACCCCAGTGCATGGCCAGTTTAAATGCTAAAGGGTTAAATGCAGCTTCACCAATAGAAACAGCAAGCTCTCCACCTTCAACCTTCTTATTAAAACTCATAAAACAGGGCCCAATTTAAAAATTAGACCTAATGTTTCCAGTCTAAACAGTCCTTTCTATAACCTTCCTTGTTTCTCTCCAGACTTCTCAAACCAAACGAGTTCTTCCCCAGGACATGTAGACAGCTCCTACGAAGTAATCAACAGACTGAAAGACATTAACCCCACCACACTTAGACAGCATAGAGACCCTTTTAGCTTAGTTGGATAGACCTAGGACTATGGTAAAGGACACTTGCCCTACATGACTCACAGTGAGTATTTGTTTTGGCCACTGTATATGAGCTTCAAAATCTTTTAAGTCAATTAATTCTTCAAGAAAGTTTATTTTGCCTCCAGTTTGCCTTCCCGATTTAAATATTTTATTTTATTTTATCTTATTTTATTTTTTAAATTCAAATTTTTATTTTTATATTCACGTATATCTCTCTTTTTTTGTTTGTTTCTCAACTGTAAAAAGTACTAGATACTTCCCCAAGTCTGTCATGGCTTACTAGCTCTATACGTTTAAATTGATTCAATAAATAGATAAATAAGGTTCACTCAGGTATTTGCAGTTCATTAAAATCATTAAGTCTGATCAGAATATTTAATATCTTTCAATAATTAATATTTTTTAGTGCCTAAAGATGGGAATGTTAACACTCCAAATCAATACTTCACATCAAACCACTATCATTATTTCCAGTGGATTGGCAGTATTAGTAGAGGGTCTGACGCCATGCTTTGCAGCAAAGAGTTACAGCCCTTTATGGTCTGAGTTCAAATCCCGCCGAGGTTATCTTTGCCTTTCATCCTTACGGGATGAAAGGCAAAGCTATCCTCGGCAGGATTTGAACTCCACACATTAAGGGCCATAACTATATCTTGCAAATCATGATGTCCGACACTGTCAATCCCCTGCCCTATGAAAGCATTAATAATGAATTGTTACAGTCAATTGTTACAGTTCCTCAATTATAGTATTAATTTTTCAATGAGGTTTATACTAGCTATTATAAAATAGTCACTGGTCAATCATTTTAATCTTTTGAGCAAGATAATTTACTTTTATCCTGCTGCAGATTGAAATAATTTATCGCCCAGTAATTTACTATATAATTGCATTAATTTAACCATGAAATTTAAAACCAGCATAAAATAAAGCCGCTAGTCAATAAAATTTTAATCTTTAATGGTTTTTAATTAGTTGGTTATAATTAGTTCTTTCACTGAAAATTTGATAAACTAAAAAAAAATCATTATGGCAAACTTTGATAAAAGTATATTGCTTTCACGTATGAAAGCATGTGGTTTAGTAGTTAGAATGTTTGGCTCATGATCGCAAGGTTGTGAGTTCAACTCCCAGCAATGCATTGTGTCCTTTAACAAAAAACTTTACTTTATGTATCTAAAGTCAACTCAGCTGGAATAAAAGGAGTTGTATTTCAAAGGACATGCCTTATCACATATTGCATTATGCTGAATCTCCCTGAGAAGTACATTAACCCTTTAGCATTCACATTACTTTATATTTACGAGGCTGTGTCCCCATTAGTACTTTGGAAACCACAAGCAGTCACTAATAACAGGGGGTGCAAGCTCCCCTATCCCGATGTCATCTTCAGAGATTCTGGTGTTGAAATCCAGAACTTGGCAACGGCAATGAACGACAGACCCACGTGGAGATCAATTGTTGAGTCCATTTCGTCTGAGGCCACCAGATGATGATGATGATGATGATATTTACTATTGTATTTTCACAGAAAACGCTTTACCTCACATATCAAATCTACAAGATTTTGATATTATTTATTTTGAGAACAATACCTTAATGGCGGTATGAGTGGCCAGTTACGACCGGTTTGAACAGAAAGAGGTGAGAGAATTCTGGCCGGATATGGCTGCTTTAAATGCTAAAGGGTTAAATGGGTTAAAGGTGGATACTATCCATACTATATCAAATGAGTTATTAACTGAACAATATGAAAGATCTAAAGTAACTTACTCAGTATTTGAATCATAAAATTCCGATCCCAATACATCTTTGTAAATATCAAGAAAGTGGTAAACGTAGTCTTCAAAATCCTTTTGCTCATTCTGTAAAAGAAACATAAAACAAATATGTTAACAACTAATAAACGTTTTGTATATGTTACAAGTTTTTAAACAGCTTGTACTTAGGCAAGTTTAGCTCACTCCATTATGTATCTTATAGGAAGTTTCTTGGGTGAAAATTTAGGGCAAAGGAAATTCCACCCTACCTTCCCACTGTAAAGGCAGCCAGTCCACGCTGTAAAGTCGTCATGTAGGTGTCACAACAAAAAGCACCCAGTCCACACTGTAAAGTCATCATGTAGGTGTCACAACAAAAAGCACCCAGTCCACACTGTAAAGTCGTCATGTAGGTGTCACAACAAAAAGCACCCAGTCCACACTGTAAAGTCGTCATGTAGGTGTCACGACAAAAAGCACCCAGTCCACGCTGTAAAGTCGTCATGTAGGTGTCACGACAAAAAGCACCCAGTCCACACTGTAAAGTCGTCATGTAGGTGTCACGACAAAAAGCACCCAGTCTACACTGTAAAGTCGTCATGTTGGTGTCACGACAAAAAGCACCCAGTCTACACTGTAAAGTCGTCATGTTGGTGTCACGACAAAAAGCACCCAGTCTACACTGTAAAGTCGTCATGTAGGTGTCACGACAAAAAGCACCCAGTCTACACTGTAAAGTCATCATGTAGGTGTCACGACAAAAAGCACCCAGTCCACACTGTAAAGTCGTCATGTAGGTGTCACGACAAAAAGCAGCCAGTCCACACTGTAAAGTCGTCATGTAGGTGTCACGACAAAAAGCACCCAGTCCACACTGTAAAGTCATCATGTAGGTGTCACGACAAAAAGCACCCAGTCTACACTGTAAAGTCGTCATGTAGGTGTCACGACAAAAAGCACCCAGTCTACACTGTAAAGTCGTCATGTAGGTGTCACGACAAAAAGCACCCAGTCTACACTGTAAAGTCGTCATGTAGGTGTCACGACAAAAAGCACCCAGTCCACACTGTAAAGTCGTCATGTTGGTGTCACGACAAAAAGCACCCAGTCCACACTGTAAAGTCGTCATGTAGGTGTCACGACAAAAAGCACCCAGTCCACACTGTAAAGTCGTCATGTAGGTGTCACGACAAAAAGCACCCAGTCCACACTGTAAAGTCGTCATGTAGGTGTCACGACAAAAAGCACCCAGTCCACACTGTAAAGTCGTCATGTAGGTGTCACGACAAAAAGCACCCAGTCTACACTGTAAAGTCGTCATGTAGGTGTCACGACAAAAAGCACCCAGTCGACACTGTAAAGTCGTCATGTAGGTGTCACGACAAAAAGCACCCAGTCTACACTGTAAAGTCGTCATGTAGGTGTCACGACAAAAAGCACCCAGTCCACACTGTAAAGTCGTCATGTAGGTGTCACGACAAAAAGCACCCAGTCCACACTGTAAAGTCGTCATGTAGGTGTCACGACAAAAAGCACCCAGTCCACACTGTAAAGTCGTCATGTTGGTGTCACGACAAAAAGCACCCAGTCCACACTGTAAAGTCGTCATGTAGGTGTCACGACAAAAAGCACCCAGTCTACACTTTAAAGTCGTCATGTAGGTGTCACGACAAAAAGCACCCAGTCTACACTGTAAAGTCGTCATGTAGGTGTCACGACAAAAAGCACCCAGTCTACACTGTAAAGTCGTCATGTAGGTGTCACGACAAAAAGCACCCAGTCCACACTGTAAAGTCGTCATGTTGGTGTCACGACAAAAAGCACCCAGTCCACACTGTAAAGTCGTCATGTAGGTGTCACGACAAAAAGCACCCAGTCTACACTTTAAAGTCGTCATGTAGGTGTCACGACAAAAAGCACCCAGTCTACACTGTAAAGTCGTCATGTAGGTGTCACGACAAAAAGCACCCAGTCCACACTTTAAAGTCGTCATGTAGGTGTCACGACAAAAAGCACCCAGTCCACACTGTAAAGTCGTCATGTAGGTGTCACGACAAAAAGCACCCAGTCTACACTTTAAAGTCGTCATGTAGGTGTCACGACAAAAAGCACCCAGTCCACACTGTAAAGTCGTCATGTTGGTGTCACGACAAAAAGCACCCAGTCCACACTGTAAAGTCGTCATGTAGGTGTCACGACAAAAAGCACCCAGTCTACACTTTAAAGTCGTCATGTTGGTGTCACGACAAAAAGCACCCAGTCCACACTGTAAAGTCGTCATGTTGGTGTCACGACAAAAAGCACCCAGTCCACACTGTAAAGTCGTCATGTTGGTGTCACGACAAAAAGCACCCAGTCCACACTGTAAAGTCGTCATGTAGGTGTCACGACAAAAAGCACCCAGTCCACACTGTAAAGTCGTCATGTAGGTGTCACGACAAAAAGCACCCAGTCCACACTGTAAAATGAGGTTGGCATTAGGAAGGGCAACCAGCTGAAGAAATGAAGCCAAAATCAGTTGTGTATGTGCAAGACATGGTCACTTGACCTAGCATTGCCCACAACAGGACAACTTGTCTAACCCATGCTAACGTGGAAAAATGGGTGTAAAACAGTGATGATGATGATGAACCCCAGTACTTGACAGGTACTTTATTTTATTGACCTCAGAAGGATGAAAGGCAAAGTTGACCTCGGCGGGATTTGAACCCAGAATGTAAAGGGCCGTAGCTATAAATCCACTGCCCAACTAATGACATTATAATAATTGTTTCTACTTTAAGCACAAGGCCAGCAATTTGGGGAGGGGAAAGTTGAATAAATTGACCCCAGTGCATGACTGGTACTTTATCTTATTGACCCCTGTAAGGATGAAAGGCAAAGCTAACCTCGGCGAGATCTGAATTCAGAATGTAAAGGGCCGTAACTTTCTGCCATGAAGTATGTTGTTCAACGCTCTACCAATTCTGCCAAGCCATCGCCCTTTAATAACATTGTAATAATGGTTTCTTATATAGGCACAAGGCCAGCAATTTTGGGGGAGAGGAAGTTCGATTAAATCGACACCAGTGCATGACTGGTATTTTATTTTATCGATCCTTGTAAGGATGAACAGCAAAGTTAACCTCAGTGGGATTTGAACTTTATGTGGATTGCCAGTATCGGTAGAGGGTCGGACGCCATGCTTTCCAGCATAGTTACGACCCTTGCCATTCTGAGTTCAAATCCCGCCGAGGTTAACTTTGCCTTTCATCCTTACGGGGTCGATAAAATAAAGTACCAGTAATGCACTGGATAATTGCTGGCCTTGTGCCTAAAGTAGAAACAATTATTATAATTGTTTCTACTTTTGGCACAAGGTCAGCAATTATCCAGTAAGGATGAAAGGTAAAGTTAACCTCGGCAGGATTTGAACTCAGAATGGCAAGGGTCGTAACTCTATGTGTCAAAGCATGGC
>OZ024753.1:34980630-35023130 GCA_964016885.1 Eledone cirrhosa
GATTATATGTTTTATGGTAGTGGTTCCCAAAAGTGGGTTCTACAAAGGAGTGTCTAGGGTTCTGTGAAAAAAAGTAGAGGAATATATTTATATTACAACCATATAACAGTATTAGGCTTTGAGGTTCCCCCAAAAGTTTCTGAACCAAAAAGGGTTCCGCATTTGAAAAAGTTTGGGAAACCCTGCTATATGGTATTTGGTCTGACTCCTCTGTACTCGAAGTTGAAATCCCATCAATGTCAAATTTGCCTTTCATCCTTTTGAAGTCAATAATTTAAGTACACTGAGTTTAAATCCTGCCAAAGTCAACTTTGCTTTTCATCCTTCTAGGGGTCAATAAAACATAGCACTAGTTAAGTACTGGGGTCAATATAATCAGCTTTTCTTTTCCCCTAAGTGGCAGGCTTTGTGCCTATGTTAGAAAAAATTATCAAGGTGGTGTCTGGAACATAATAAGAGTTTTACATAAAATTATGATGGAAAGTTTTTAGATAAATAAAAACAGTTTAAAATAAACATTTTTGTATTATAGAACCAGGAAGATTTCAGGTGGTTTTGTATCAAAAGGGTTAAAAAATGAAGAGCATATCTGGTTCTAGATTACATTATGTCAGACAAAAATAAAAAATACAGGTTCTGGTCAAATGTTTTTTGTTCAGCTCAATCATGACAGAGTGGGACGAGAGCTAAACAATAAAATAATACAATCTTCTAAATATAGTAGGGGTGACCTCAATAATAATTGTCTGTGTGTATATATATATATATATACATATGTATATGTATGAATGCATGTGTACATATATGTGTGTGTATGTATATACATATATATATATATATATATACACATCATCATCATCATCATCATTTTACGTCCGCTTTTCCCTGCTTGCAAGGGTGGGACGGGAACTGATTCTGGCTTGATTTCTACAGCTGGATGCCCTTCCTAACACCAACCTCATTTACAGTGAGTGCTGGGTGCTTTTTTTCTGTGGCGCCTACACGTCCACTTTACAGTGTGAGCTGGGTGCTTTTTTGCCGTGGCACCTCCACGACCACTTTGCAGTGGAATGATAGGGATCACAGTCCTATCATCTCATTTCTACAGCTAAGTAAACTGGAGCAATGTGAAATAAAGTATCTTGCTCAAGGACACAACACATCACCCGATCTGAGAATTGAACTCACAATCTTTTGATTGCAAGGCCAATGCTCTGACCACTAATCTCTGGCAGGTTTTTTTTTACAGCTGGACCAGATTTACAGTGTGGACTGGGAGCCTTTTCACTGTGTCTCCTACACGGCTACTTTACAGTGTGGACTGTTGTGTCATCGACACAGCGGACGGAACGGGAGAGAGAGGATGGGGTAGGGTGTGGCGGTGGGGTGTACATTGAGTTAAGAGGTGCCTACTGGCTGTAGGTTTGTATGCAATGGTAGTCGGGTCTTCTGTACAATTGCATGGCGCCAAAGGTCTTGATCCAGTGTCATTTGTCTTAGAGAGGTGTAGGTGGGCAAGGTCAGTTTTTATCACCTCATCCCAGGTTTTTCTTGGTCTACCCACTCCACAGCTTCCATCAATTTTCATATATATGTCCAAACATCATCATTTAATGCTAGCAGAGGTTGGACAAGTTGTCCCATAGTGAGACAAGCCAGATCAGATGATAATGTCTTCCTCATACAGAACTGATTTTGGCTTTGTTTCTATGGCTGGATTCCTTTCCTAACACCAACCACATTTCAACTATTATTTATAGTGATCGACTATCATTATAGCCATTCCTGTTGGGATGACTACATTTCAAATTTTAAAACTTTGCCAATGTTTCTCAAGTGAACCATATGGTGTCGGGTGTCGGTACTTATGTAAGCAATATGCAAGTCCACCGTCTCATCTGAGAGGTCACTATCACCACTTAAGTACTGACTTGATCTATGACAACCCATTCCAATCCTTGCTAGCTGAGAAAATGAATGTTGAATGATAATGATGATTTTACAACAGTTTTGACATGGATTCCATTGCTATAGACCACACATGAGTACATTAACACACACATACACACACACATCGGCAACAACAGTTGGCAACAAGCTGGGATTATCGGCAGGAAAGCATCACTTGCTGTGTAGTTAGATACTATGGTGGTATATATCTGTTTTTCAAACACAGTCTATCTCTCTCTCTCTCTCCTGCAATAAATCTATTTCTCTCTCAACATTTCGTATGGGGAAAAATAGTTTTGGATTACAAACATTTCAGATAACAAACGGCCTTTAGGAATGTTTGTGAACCAAGGTTCCACAGAATATTGAATAAGATTTATATATCAATCTAGAAGAATTGTGTACATAGATTATTATATTAAAAATAAGCAGAAATACCACCATCAGATATATATATATAGGTGTGTGTGCATATATTTCATGATGTATACAAATTTATGAAAAGGTAAAACTACATTTTTGACATGCAAATGATATGAATGCACACACAACACACACACACACATTGTGTGTGTGTTGTGTGCATATACATGTACATACACCAACATATTTTTCAGGGTTTCTTCATTGAATAAATATTATTTACATTTTACATGACAGCGAGCGAACTGCTTAACTTTTCATGGTGGATGTATGGTGAAAAATTCAAATGAAATATTTTATTATTTATATAACTACCAGTGCATGCAAAGCATTTATTTAGATTAAACAGTGATAGGTGAACAATAATTATGTGGAATATTAAGTTGTATATAATACTGAAAAAGCCATTTATTATAATCACTGAGGATGTTATCAAACAGTTAATGTCAGAAAAATTAGTCAGTTCCAAACACTATTTATCAATGAATTCAAAATTATCTGCTTAATAAAAATCAACAATCCAAATATTCTGTCATTGTTCAAGCAATTATTTGCTAATTTGAATTCAAAATAAATACAGTATATTGAATAAGATTTAGATTTCAATCGAGAAGAATTATGTACATACATTATTATATTAACCCTTTAGTATTTAAACTGGCCCTATCCAGTCAGAATTTTCTCACCTCTTTCTGTTCAAACCAGCCACTCATATTGATGTTAAGGTATTGTTCTCAAAATAAATAATATCAAAATATTGTAGATTCGATATTATGTGAGATAAAGTGTTTTTACCGCGAAAATATAATAGTAAATATAGAATAATGCCTATCCCCTCTCCAGCTGATTTCTTCTAGCAAAGGAGAGAGAGTGATAGAAAGAAAATGAGAAAGAGATATAGAAGAAGAGTTGACACTAGTACAGGATTGCTACTTCATGAATTGACCTCAAAAGGATGAAAAGTAAAGTTGACCCAAACAAGTTTTGAACTTAGAGTGCAGAGACTCAAACTGAATATGGAAAAGCATCTTATCTGACATTCTAATGACTTCACCAATTTGACACCTTAATTGTATATGACAGTTCGACACAGTAATGCATGACTTACTAAAGAGGCTTTTCATGCAGTCAAAAATGTCAATCAGTTCAATGGATTTTTCTATTCATTAAACTTTGGTTCAATGCTTATTGTTAGTATTCCCACAACGATTTAACATGAAGTTCTCAAATTCTGATGTTACAAGAGCTGAAGTGAGACACTAAGCTGTTTGGTAAATAGCAGCAATATATAACTAAGATAATTGTTGAAGTTAAAGATAATAACTTCAACTCCGACTGACAGTGAAAGAGAGCACTTAATCATCCTTATAGCAGTAAGGTAATATTAAAGTTAACTACGAATGTTACTTTATTATATATATATTTGTTCATATACACACATAAACCTTCATTTCATAAAGACATGCATGTACACACACACACACACATGCACACACACATACACACATATATATATGTATATATATATACATATGTATGAAGGCGTGTGGCTGAGTGGGTAGAGAATTGGATTCACAATCTTGAGGTTGTGAGTTCGATTCCTGGACCGGGCTATGTGTTATGTCCTTGAGCAAGACACTTTATTTCACATTGCTCCTTCTACCGATAGATAGTATTAGCGACCGATAGATAGTATTAGCAACTGGAAAGGCTGGTGAAAACATTGTTTCCTCGGTCCGATTTGACGAAAGTCGATCGTTCCTTTTTTTATATATGTGTGTGTGTGTGTATCCCAGGTTCAATCGGGGGTAATCACAGTAAGTAAGGTACTCAATACATAGCAGAATATAAATATTTAATATAGAAATGGCTTCTACAGGACTAGAATTGTTTCATTTGAAGGAAATCATCCTGATGATTTCTTTCACAGGAAACAGTTCAAGTCCTGTAGAAGCTTTTTCTATATCAAATATATATATATATATAATATATATATATATATATATGCCCAATTTGATAGACTATTTTCCACAGTTGATAACCTGCATTGAAGGAATTAAATATAAGCTAATATACACTGAAATTCATAACTAACTAACTCGTACATGCACTTTTGATGAGTTGTGGTGCACCTGGGCACTGTACACAATATTTCATTATTATTATTACTATTATTATATCATGACTCATACACTGTTCATTTTCCTGACATTTGTACATTATTCTATGTACTATACATGCACCTTTGATGAGTTGTAGTGCACCTGAGCACTGTATACAATAATTTCATTATTATCATTATTTAACAGTTTTGAAAATATAATCGCATGCATGTACACACACGCGCACACACACACACACACACACACACATATATATATATATACATATATATATATACAAACATAGAAAAAAGGAGAGAAAGATGTATGCCAACAATCACAATCAGATAAGGCATTATAATATCATTTCACTGAGTTTTATATACATTTTAATTTAATTTTGCCTCCTATTTTTAACTTTATGTTTATCCTTAACTTTGTGGTAAACAGAATAATTAAAAACAAAAAAGAATAACTTGCAATGTTGTGTTATGCTTGGGCAATTTCTTCTAAAGTGTAGCACAAAGTTACTAAGAGAAAAACATAGTAAATCTGATTGGAAGCTAGCCATGTTGTTGGATCTGTGTGGAGAGAACATACTTCCATTTTCGTTATGTTCTAACAATCCATTTGTAATGTCTGCAAAGTGAATTATTCATTAAGGGTAACACAGTGCCAAGCATGAAGTTAACTCACTTCTCTTGTATGTGTGTGTTTCACCTATATTGATTTCCTGCTGAGGGCAGGGTAAGAGAACTCTCTCTCTCTCTGTATATATATACATATATTTATATATACATATATATATACATATACATATATTACCCTTGCAAGCAGGGAAAAGCGGACGTAAAATGATGATGATGATGATGATGATATTTATATAGTTGTTGTATTGTTGCAATAAATGTGTTTGTTTTGGTGCATCACTGATTACTTGTTATCTATAATATATATATATAGAGAGAGAGAGAGAGGGGGGGGGGAGAGAGAGAGAGGGGGCAGAGAGATTGGGGGGGGGCATTTGGTTACATGTGTAGAGTAATAGTTTCACAGCTATATTATAATATAATAACAGTAATAACAACAACAATCACAAAAACGACAACAATGACAACAACAACAACACTAACAACAACAACGACAACAATCACAAAAATGACAACAATGTCAACAACAACAACAACAACCATAAGTATCATTATTATTGTTTGGCCATTATTTTTCATTTGTGAAATATTATGCCTGAGACAAAGATAGACAAGAAAATTATCTTAACTTTTCTCTTTTTTTTTCCCCCAAACAGTAAAATAATAGAGGAACTATTGTCAAATGAAAGAATGTAATCTTAAATTCACCTTGTTATTGATAGTTTCCCAATTATGAAAATAAGATTACATTTGTCTGTGGCTATCTTTATAGTTTTGCTCAAGTTAGTCGTGATCATGCAAACCTATTATCAAAGACATTCAAGCCCAAACTATCCCAGTTTTTTTTTCAGACATAATTTATTTAGAATTACATTATCTAATATAGTCATGAGCAAGATACACCCACAAACCACGTGGGGCCTGTTTGGCTTTCTGAATAGCAAACCCAATTTCAAAATTGCCTTGAATGTTTTAGTAGTGCAGCCCACCTCATAATGAGCCACATCTTATGTAGCACACTGCTCGATAACAGTTGTCCATGTCTGTTTTAGAACTACATTATCTCATATGTTCTTCATTTCAGGAGATTTGGCTGCAATTTCTAGCTTGTCAAGTGGCAGTTTAAAGGCTTCCTCATTGTGTTTTTGTTTTTCTGTCAAGGGATTTACCAAAACTGAAAGACAAACATATCAAATGCTATCCCTTCCCCCTAACACTTACAATACATGAGTTGATCAGATGAATCCTGCAATGCAGTTCAAGTTACCAGGCTCTTATTACTTAACTAAAAACATTTGTATGTTTGTATGTATGAACCAATAACACTTGTTAGAATCAGTGACATATGATGTACCTTGGGCATTTCAAACCTGGCAGAACCCACTGTTCTCCAAGTCTGAACACAGACAATTTCTTCCAGGGAAGGCAAGAGAGAGTAAGAAGGAGGAAGTGAGAAAGAGATATAGAAGAAGAGTCAAATCTAGTATTGGACTGGTATTTTTTTAATAAACCTTGAAAGGATTAAAGGCATAGTTGACCTCAGTAGGATTTGAACTCAGAAAGTAGAGAACTGGAACAAATACCACAAAGCATTCTAGCTGATGTTCTAATGACTCTACCAATTTACTGCTTATCTAAAAACATTTACTAAACATTAAATTATCTGAAAAAGCGAAACTTTTTTTATTTTCCTCTCTTTTGATAGTCTGCTGGAAGATACCTGAGTGGGTAGTGTATGAGAGCTGAGAACACCAATGATGGATAGAGAGCTTTAGAGGGCAAGTGTAAAGACAGATGGGTAGATAGATGGATAGATAGATAGTTAGATATATTGGTAGATAGACAGATAGATAAATATCTTTATTTGCCACAAGAGCATACAAAAAATGGGACATTACAAGATGTAACGGCAGAGGTTTTACATGAAAATCATAAACTTTAACATTAATAAATAACAATAAACTATATATAAAATAGATATGTTTCTTTATTAGCCACAGGGGCACAAAAGAAGGGGACAAATACAAAGGGGGAAGTTTACATACAATAAAAACGTGTAAAATGTTATCACAAATGCAATTAAAAAAGTTAGTCGATTTTCCCCAATAGGGGGAGACAGTTTATATGGGTAACACATACCCCCGAAAAAATGTGCAACCCTCATCTCCAGGAGTACGAAGAGTTTGTACTCCTTTCCTCTCCTCCTCCTTTTCCTCGACCTACAGGCTGATATAGAGAGAAGGCCCATTATAAAATAGATAGATAGGCAGATAGATAGATAGATAGATAGATAGATAGATAGATAGATAGATAGATAGATAGATAGATAGATAGATAGATAGGTAGGTAGATAGGTAGATAGGTAGATAGATTATTAAGTCCAACTCACCATTGGCAGCTATGCCTTTAATCTCTTTTTTTCCTTTAAAGTGGATAGAATATATAACTACAGTGTTTCTACTTGATTCAATTAACTATGCTCAGCTTTACTACAAATATTTAGCTTTATGATGATGATGATGATGATGATGATGATGATAATGATGTAAGTCATTAAATAATAATTATTATTGTTGCTTTTATTGCTGCTATTAATATCATTATTATTGTGTTTGTTGTTGTTATTGTTGGGATTAAAGATGGCTTAGTTAAGAGGATAGTACATAAAGGGGTGGTTAAGTGCTTGTGCCTAAGGGTACATATCAAATTTACAATATTTATCATTATCATTATTAAAGAATGTTGGAATATTATTATTATTTGGCAGTATCGTTAGAGGGTCGGACACTATGCTTTATGCATAGAGTTACGCCCCTTGCCATTCTGAGTTCAAATCGCGCCAAGGTTAACTTTGCCTTTCATCCTTACGGGGTCGATAAAATAAAGTACCAGTAATGTACTGGATAATTGCTGGCCTTGTGCCAAAAGTAGAAACAATTATTATTATTGGAGTCTCAGTCATTGATGTTATTTAACTGGAAAGTTTGTTCAAATGAACATCAAGCCGCTACCTGCAACCTCAGATATTCAGGACGTATCGGAGGGTTCTTGCTGTTCCCAGCAAGCATGCCGTTTGAAGTGTTTCAAAAAAGGGGGCCAGACTAATGTTCTTTAACCATCCTTGAAAACTCTTCAAGATAGTACCTAGTGCTCCTTCGACAATTGGGAAGACCTTGATCTCATGACAATCCCAAATCCTTTTTAATTCCCACTTTAAATACTGGTATTGGTTAATTTTCTCCTCCTCCTTTTCTTGCACTCTTGTGTCAAAGGGGAAGGCTACATCTACAATTAGGCACAATCTTTTTTCCTTGTCAAAAACCACCAGGTCAGGCCTATTGTGTTCTAATTTCTTGTCTGTCTGTATCCTGAAATCCCAGAGGACCTTCACATTATTATTAACCTCTTTACACAGCCAAAACCCACTTTGTATTATCCTGAGTCGTTCTGTGCCATCTGTAATGTTTTTCTTCATGTTAGCCCTTGTGGCCAATAAAGAAACCATTATTGTGGATTGGCAGTATCGGTAGAGGGTCGGATGCCATGCTTTGACGTATAGAGTTACGGCCCTTGTCATTCTGAGTTCAAATCCCGCCGAGGTTAACTCTGCCTTTCATCCTTACGGGGTCGATAAAATAAAGTACCAGTAATGCACTGGGTATTTGCTGGCCTTGTGCCAAAAGTAGAAACAATTATTATTATTATTATCATTATTATTATTATTATTGGGCGGTGGCAATATCGGTAGAGAGTCTGACGCCATGCTTTGCAGCAAAGAGTTATGTCCCTTTATGGTCTGAGTTCAAATCCCGCCGAGGTTAACCAGTAATACACTGGGATAATTGCTGGCCTTGTGCCAAATATAGAAACAATTATTATTATTGAGGTGGTGGATTAGTAAAATAGTTACATCAATAGACAAAATGCCTTGTGGTATTTCATTGCAGGCATTGCCCCAGAATGGCTGCAGTGTAATGACTCACTGGAAACCAGTAAAAGTCTAAGAGAAACAGGAATTTAAAAAAACAAATGCTAACTCTGTACCCTCAGTTCAACACTTGTCCTTCTGCTATGCAAGCTGCCGCCACTGACACCACCACCAATATTGCAATAGCTTAGTCACAAAGTACAAGTGGCAATATATGTCTGCTACATTAAGCATTTGCTATTATAGGGTTCCTTCCTTAAGTGTAAGGCCCTCATCTGAAACTAACAGATGAAAGCAGCTGTCCAGAATCAAAAAAGACCAGAGGGATCAACATCCACTGGCTTGGAATGGAATCAATTATCATAAAAGATCATGTTTAGCTTTTGTTGTATCAATAGCTGAATAGAAATTGCTTAGTAATCCTGAACCCATCTAATACCAATGCACCAGAAGTGGCCTGTACTAGAGGTTTTCCTATTTATATTAAAATCTCTAGCAAAATCTCATGAAATGACATTGCAAAATCATATGAATGCTCATATGAACACATATATATATATATGTACACATACACACATAATTTATTTTATATAAGTGTTTCTATACAAAGGTGTATAGTCAAAATAAATTATATATATATACATATATATATTATATATATATATATATATAAAAAGAGGGAGAGAGTGAGAGAGAATTTATTCTCAAATTAGATTTGTGCATTTCAATAGAAAGGTGTACCATCAACATAAATATGTGTGCATATACATATATATACACACACACATACAACCTAACACACACATATATGTAATAAACACTAGTTGTTTGTCCACAAATTCCTTTTCATTTGCATTGCTTCAGCTCTTATGATAAGCAGAGAAATGGGTTAGGTTAGTATCAATAGTTAGCTGGTATAGCTAAACAAATTGTAATTGAAGATTTTAGGAAAATTTCTAAAACAAACAATAAGAAAAGAAATGTCATTATTGGTCAAACGACTAATACATAACTAAGACCAATTTATTGAAACCATTTAAGTTGTGTACTTTTGGAAATTCAAGATGTTGGGGAAAACTGAACACAGCATTTTATTTAACCCGTTAGCATTTACATTACTCTATATTTAATATTGTATTTTCATGGTAAAGACTTTACCTCACATAATATCTCACATAACATTTACATTACTCTATATTTAATATTGTATTTTGATGGTAAACACTTTGCCTCACATAATTATCTTACGTAATATCGAATCTATGAGATTTTGATATAATTTATTTTGAGAACAATACCTTAACATCAGTATGAGTGGCCGGCTACAGGCAGTTTGAACAGAAAGAGGTGAGAGAATTTTGGCCGGATATGGCCGGTTTAAATGCTAAAGGGTTAAATAATGGTTCTATCTATACAAGCATGGATGGGTGTCTGGTTAAGAAGCCTGTTTCACAATCATGTGCTTTCCAGTTCAATCCCACTGCATAGAGCCTTGGGCAAGTGTCTTCTACTGTAGTTTTGAGGATTGATCAATGTCTTGTGAGTGAGTGAAATTTGGTAGGCAGAAACTATGCCAAAACCCACTGTGTATATATAAATATATATATGTGTGTGTGCATGTGTGTGTGTGTGTGTGTGTGTGTGTGTGAATATATATATTATCATCATCACTGTTTTACGTCCATGTTTCCACGCTAGCATGGGTTAGACAGGTTGTCCTGTTGTGGGCAATGCCAGGTCGGGTGACCTTGTCTTGCTCATACAGGAACTGATTTTGGCTTGATTTCTACAGCTGGATGCCCTTCCTAACACCAATATATATATATATATATATACACACACACACACTGTAATGTGGTTGGTGTTAGGAAGGGCATCCAGCTGCAGAAACCTAGTCAAAATACATTGGTCACCTGACCTGATTTGTCTCATCATGTGACAACCTGTCTAACTCATGCAAGCATTGAAAAATGGACACCAACCACATTACAGTGTGTGTGTGTATATATATATTGGTGTTAGGAAGGGCATCCAGCTGTAGAAATCAAGCCAAAATCAGTTCCTGTATGAGCAAGACAAGGTCACCCGACCTGGCATTGCCCACAACAGGACAACCTGTCTAACCCATGCTAGCATGGAAACATGGATGTAAAACAGTGATGATGATAATATATATATATTCACACACACACACGATAAAATGTACTCGGTAGAGCACAGGAAGATATATAAGATGTTTTTAATATATGAGCATGCATGTGTGTGTGTGCGTGTGTATATGGGGGGGGGGGGGTATGTGTGTGTGTGCGTTTAAGTTTGTTTATATCCTCTAACTTAGCAGTTCAACAAACATAAGTTGTTGAAATAAGTACCGGACTAAAAAAAAATACTAAATTTCTTGAAGACAATGCTCCAGTATGGCCACAGTCCAATGACTGAAACCAGTAAAAGAATAAAAGAATATCCAGTTTAAACTGTCATAATTGTTTCTACTATTGGCACAAGGCCAGCAAATTATCCAGTACATTACTGGTACTTTATTTTATCGACCCCGTAAGGATGAAAGGCAAAGTTAACCTCGGCACGATTTGAACTCAGAATGGCAAGGCCCGTAACTCTATGCGTCAAAGCATGGCGTCCGACCCCCTACCGATACTGCCAATACACAGTTTAAACTGTCCTAATGTTGTGAATAATTCAATGATTATTTCTTCTTTTTTTTTTCAGTTTACTGTTTATTTTTTTTTTTTTATGGAATGAAATATTTTATTGCAGGCTAGGATTGCCACAATCTATTTATTCCTAACTTGCAGCACACAGAAAAACAATAGTTTACATCTGTACTCCGCCTCCTGGTGGCAGTATAAAGTAATAGGATATGGTAACGTTTCACTCTAACTGTTAGGAGAGAATCATATGACTTGTCATACTGTCAAACTCAGTAATGAAACTGTCACATTACAAGGTGTATCTATGTATGTATGTATGTATGTATATACGTATGTATGTATGTGTGTATATATATATATATATATATGTATTTATATATATATGTATTTATATGTATGTATATATATATGTATTTATATGTATGTATATATATATGTGTATATATATATATACATACATACGTGTGTGTGTGTGTATATATATATATACATGTATATATATATTATATATATATATATATCCATGTGTATATCTATATATATATATATACACACATATATATATATATATATACATATAAATACATATATATATATACACATACATACATACATACATATATACATACATACGTGTGTGTGTGTATATATATATATATATATACATGTGTATATATATTATATATATATATATCCATGTGTATATATATATATATACACATATATATACATACATATAAATACATATATATATATACACATACATACATACATACATACATACATACATACATACATACATACATACATACATACATACATACGCCTAAACACTGTACTGCGTAATTCGGGCTGTTTATTTGTTTACAAACAAACAAACCGAGCATTATAATAAATGTGCGGTAAACCGATACATGCATATATATGTGTGCATGTATGTATATATATATACATACTACTGTACGTCTGTATACATATATATATGTGTGCATGTATGTATATATATACATACTACTGTATGTCTGTATACATATATGTATGTACGTATACATACATACATACTTACATTTAAGTAAGTGCCGTACTAAGAGTGAGAAATGATATTTCGTTTCATTCTATTCCATTTATATATATATAATTAGTTACAAAAGTGATATGTACAGGTACTTAAGTTTCATTGTGTTATGCTCTTACTCTTGGATATTTCTACCTAACTTTTACAACAGTATATTTTTTTTCCATTTTACGTCCGCTTTTCCCTGCTTGCAAGGGTGGGACGGGAACTGATTCTGGCTGGATTTCTACAGCTGGATGCCCTTCCTTACACCAACCTCATTTACAGTGAGTGCTGGGTGCTTTTTTTCCGTGGCGCCTACACGTCCACTTTTACAGTGTGGGTTGGGAGCTTTTTTGCCGTGGCACCACCACGACCACTTTGTAGTGGAATGATAAGGACCCCAGTCCCTATCATCTTATTTCTACAGCTGAGTGAACTGGAGCAATGTGATATAAAGTGTCTTGCTCAAGGAAACAACACATCACCCGGTCTGAGAATTGAACTCACAACTTTTCGATTGCAAGCCCAATACTCTAACCACTAAGCCATGCGCCTTCATATATATTATGAAAAGTTCATAGGCTGACCAATATACTCTCATGGAATGATGAAATAAGGTTTCATTTTCAACATAGTCTCTGGAAAGAAACAATGCTGTTATTAATAATAAGAGTCAAAATTAATTCATGTAAGATTTCACAGCTCTAGCATGAATGCTTCTTAGTCAGTCTATGAACTTTTTAGCAATCCCTCGTATATATATATATATCTCATTTTTTTCTCATTTTACGTCCACCTTTCCCTGCTTGCAAGGGTAGGACGGGAACTGATTCTGGCTTGATTTCTACAGTTGGATGCCCTTCCTAACCTCATTCCCAACCTCATTTACAGTGAGTGCTGGGTGCTTTTTTGCCGTGGCACCTCCACGACCACTTTGCAGTGGAATGCTAGGGACCCCAGTCCCTATCATCTCATTTCTACAGCTGAGTAAACTGGAGCAATGTGTAATAAAGTGTCTTGCTCAAGGAAACAACACATCACACGGTCTGAGAATTGAACTCACAACCTTTCGATTGCAAGGCCAATGCTCTAACCACTAAGCCATGTGCCTCCATATATATATATTTTTTTTTTTTTTCTAACTGTTTAATTATATGTGGTAAAGCATCTTGTCCGACGCTCAACCGATTATTTATAATTATTGACTATTATTATTATTATGGTCACTAGGATGGTGGATTGGCAGTATCGGTAGAGCATCGAACACTCTGCTTCACGGCATAGAGTACAGCCCTTTACGTTGAGTTCAAATCCCACTGAGGTTAGCTAGCTTTTCATCCTTACAGGGTTGATAAAATAAAGTACCAGTCACGCACTGGGGTCAATTTAATCAACTTTCCCTCTTCCCCCCAAATTGCTGGCCTTGTGCCTAAATCAGAAACCATTATTGCTATGGTCGCTTGCACCGAGTTGCATACATTTCAAATTTTCCCAATGCATCTTAAGCCAATTATTGTTTAAATACCACATTATTTAAATTAATAATGTTACTATCACCACCACCTCCACCACCATCACTACCACCATCACCACCACCACCACCACCACTGCCATCATAATCATCATTATCAACATCACTTTCTTCATCTGCATTTGTGTTTTTACTCTAGCAGGAATTAATTGGTTCTATCAGTAAAACCTCTCTCCATTTAGCCAGCCGTTGACTAGTTTTATAAAGATCTGAAGACTATGATATAATATTTGTTCAGTCATTTTGTGCGATAAAGTCAAAATTAGCATATTTGATTGGAGTAAGTTGGTGGAATGGTGTAGACTTAGAAACACTTTGATAGCAGAAAGAATTAACATAGAAACCATTAATAATTCATCAGGTGGAAATATTTGTATGAAGTGATGTTAAACTGAAGTGGCATAGCACACTATGGTATCAATGCTGTGCAATATGTTGTAAAGCCCCTCTCTCTCTCTCTCTCTCTCTCTCTCTCTCTCTCTCCTAGTTGTATTGATGAAAAGATTTGAAACTTTGATGTTGTGTTTGAACAGTTCTCAATACATTCCATACAGTTGGAAAAACACACGTGTTGTTCACTCAGCCACCTTGAATATATATAGAATCATTAGAATATCTGACTGATAAAATGACAAGTCATCATCATCATCATCATTTTATGTCCGCTTATCCCTGCTTGCAAGGATATATTGGTGGCAGCCCCAGTGGACACAATGGAGAAGGCGTTTCTCTGGAGGACGACAAGGGAAACGCGCTGGAAGAGCCTTTCCAGCTCGCGAGGCTCACACCTGCGGCTGGCTAGCTCAGCGCCTATGGTGGTGAGTGAGGAGGTAGCCCTAGGGCCGAGTGTGTTTCAATTTACAGCAGTAAAGTATTGTGGTAGGTGCCAGGGTTTATTTTTTATTTTTTTTATTTAGAATTATACAAATCTTTGAGGTAAGTACCATGACTCTTTTTCTCTTTTTCGCCCCCTTATTCCTGAGAGGGTCATGGGGGCAGAATCCTCAAACACTCCTTCCAGCAGATGCTGTCAGAAGCAACCATCACCAAGTGATCCGACTGGATCTTCAAGTGTGACCAGCTCAGCTCATTGATGTTATCCAACCCTCTTGGTACCTCATAGATATAAAGGTACCATGACCCAATCTTTGATATTCTTTGAGTCTAAGAAGCATTTGTAATGACTATTTTTAACATTTTCTAAATGTTTTAACCTTTTAACATTTAAACTGGCCGTATCTGGCCAGAATTCTCTCACTTTTTTCTGTTCAAACTGACTGTAACCAGCAACTCATATTTATATTAAGGTATTGTTCTCAAAATAAATAGTAAATATTCAGTAATGTAGATGCTAATGGGTTAAGTCTTTTAACCACCATTTACCATGTAAACACATGTGATATTTGAGACAAAATGTAAAATTATTGTATGAAATTATATTTAGAGGTACACAAGCAGGAGTCAACTGCATGTTAAGATAATCAATTAGATGTTTTAACTCTTTCAATACTAAACAACTCCTGGTTTTATGATACAGAACTGTTTGTTTTAAAATGTGTGTATTTATCTAAAAACATTTCAACTTAATTTTACATAAGAAGCTTTGTTAAGTTGTGTTCCACACACTAGCTTAATAATGACTAGTTATGTTACTAAATGTTACTAGCTTAATAATGACTAGTTATGTTACTAAATCCCCCCAAATTCTTGATTATTTTCAATTCTGGGGGAAGTGGAAATCACAAGCATTGTCTTCAGTTAGAAATATGACAATAAAAGTTTATATTTCTTTAAAACCTTCCATCATAATTTTAAGTAAGAACCTTTTGTTAAACAGAGTTGATTGAAAATCATAAGCAGTGTCTTTTATTAGAAATATGGAAATGAAAGAATATATTTAATCCAGTGATGTACCATGCCTATTAATAAAGGATCCTCTATTTAACCAACCAGCCATGAGCTAAACAACCAACCAGCCAGCCAGGAGCTAAACAATAGCCAACCAACCTAAACAACCAATCAACCAGGGGCTAACCAACCAACTAACCAGCCAGGGGCTAAACAACAACCACCAACCAACCAACCAACCAACCAACCAGGGGCTAAACAACCAACCAACCAGAGGCTAAACAACAACCACCAACCAACCAGGGGCTAAACAACAACCACCAACCAATCAACCCACCAGGGGCTAAACAACAACCACCAACCAACCAGGGGCTAAACAACAACCACCAACCAATCAACCCACTAGGGGCTAAACAACAACCATCAACCAACCAACCAGGGGCTAAACAACAACCACCAACCAATCAACCCACCAGGGGCTAAACAACAACCACCAACCAACCAACCAGGGGCTAAATAACAACCACCAACCAATCAACCCACCAGGGGCTAAACAACAACCACCAACCAACCAACCAGGGGCTAAACAACAACCACCAACCAATCAACCCACCAGGGGCTAAACAACAACCATCAACCAACCAACCAACAACCACCAACCAAACAACCAACCAGGGGCTAAACAACAACCACCACTTAACCAAACAACCACCAGTTAACCAAACAACCAACCAAACAATCAGCCAATAATGCTTAGAGCAATGATCAAATCAGGGACTATCCAAGTTTGACAAAATTCCAATTGAAAAGATGTAGAAGATCTGTAAACTGGCTCTCAGCTTCATCAACTAATGGCAATCTGATATTTTGTCAAGATGGTCGGCTTTAAGTGCTATCTTGGAATATTGTCAGATTGGTTGATATGATCCAAGAAATCAATAACTTGCAGCAAGAGGCAAAAATATTCAATGTTGAGAACATGGAGTATATATATGTATGGACTTGTAACTCCTTGTAGAGTTGTAAGACCACCGAAGTGACATATGGTGTTTCTTGGGCATTTAAAACCTGATGGAAGCCATCCATCTCTCTCCATGTCTAAACACAAGTGATTTCTTCTTGGGAAAATAAACTATTTCTCAACCAATTCATTCAGACTTTTTTTTTGTTGCTTTTTTAATGTTTAGTCAAAGAGAGAAAGTTGGGAAGAAAGTATTCTTAACCCTTTAACATTGAAACCAGAATTCTCTCACCTCTTTCTGTTCAAACTGGCCATAACTGGCTGCTCATACTGACGTTAAGGTATTGTTCTCAAAATAAATAACAACAAAATCTCATAGATTTGATATTATGTGAGATAATAACTGTTTCTACTTTTGGCACAAGGCCAGCAATTATCCCAGTACATTACTGGTACTTTATTTTATCGACCCCCCCATAAGGATGAAAGGCAAAGTTAACCTCGGCGGGATTTGAACTCAGAATGGAAAGGGCCGTAACTCTATGCGTCAAAACATGGCATCCGACCCTCTACCGATACTGCCAATCCACCGCCCTTTTGAGATAATATGTTAGATAATATGTGAGATAATTATGTGAGATAATTATGTGAGATAATAATGTGAGATAATAATGAGATAATAAATAATAATGAGATAATAAAGCCTTTACCACAAAAATACAATAGTATATATAGAGTAATGTAAATGGTAAAGGGTTAAATTGAAGATCTGGCCAAGCTACTGGCACTCAAGACTCAAGTAGTAGTGTTGTTAAACTGAACAACCCCAGGACTTCAATCTGGCATTTATTTTATCATTAAATATCTGTCAAGCTACAAGTCACTGAAATAAGTAGACATGATATTGTTATTGTCACACAACACACAACCTAGTCTGAGAATAAAACCCACAACACTCTGATCATAAACCAAACACCCTTACCACTAGGCCACTATAATCATAAACCAAACACCCTTACCACTATGATCATAAACCAAACACCCTTACCACTATGATCATAAACCAAACACCCTTACCACTATGATCATAAACCAAACACCCTTACCACTATGATCATAAACCAAACACCCTTACCACTAGGCCACTATGGTCATGAACCAAACACCCTTACCACTAGGCCACTATGGTCATGAACCAAACACCCTTACCACTAGGCCACTATGGTCATGAACCAAACACCCTTACCACTAGGCCACTATGGTCATGAACCAAACACCCTTACCACTAGGCCACTATGGTCATGAACCAAACACCCTTACCACTAGGCCACTATGGTCATGAACCAAACACCCTTACCACTAGGCCACTATGGTCATGAACCAAACACCCTTACCACTAGGCCACTATGGTCATAAACCAAACACCCTTACCACTAGGCCACTATGGTCATGAACCAAACACCCTTACCACTAGGCCACTATGGTCATGAACCAAACACCCTTACCACTAGGCCACTATGGTCATGAACCAAACACCCTTACCACTAGGCCACTATGGTCATGAACCAAACACCCTTACCACTAGGCCACGTGCTTCCACAAAAACAGAACCACATGTCTGAAAATAGAATTTCATAATAAAACAACCATACTTGTTGTTGTTGCTGTTGGAGGAGGAGGAAAGAGCAGGCATTGGTTTCTATTTTATTTTCAACCCTAAGGTTGACATCTGGCTAACTTTCTAACTTATTTTATATAGAATGTCTGAGAATATTTTTTTTCAGTTTTGATAATGATAAATGCCACAGCTGTTACGTTTAAAGCTATTTTACTTTACATTTAATTGACTTGTTTTTTGTTTACTTTTGTTTAATTTATTTATTTTTAGTTTTGTTCGATTTATATTTTTATAATTTTTATTTTGTTGTTGTTGTTTTTTGGGGGTTTTTTTTTTGTTGTTGTTGTTTTTTTAGGGGTGTTTGTTTTTACAAGTCAGAATTGTTAGAAGCAGATATTAATTGACAAGATAAAGGGATTGTTTACAAAAGGGTGTGTACCTTTCTCAAGTTAGTAGCAGCAAGATTTACTTTAGAATGAAGTATCGGCTGAGGATTTTGTTTTTTATTTCTATATTTAGAAATAGAGCCCGAACATACTCTTCCTATTTTCCTGAGATGTAATCAACAGCAGTGATGGAAATATGGGTGCATGGAGTAGACGGGGAGGGGGATTCTCCCCTACGTTTAACACTTTTGTTACCAACCCGGTCAAAATTGTCTTTTGTTCTATGAAATAAAGCCACTCATTTTAAAGGTTTCCAATTTAAATTAAAATCTTCCAAAATAATTTTATATAAGAACCTTACATTAACTTACTATCTTACTAATGAAATAATTAATAATTTTAGTAAATCCATCAATATTCTTCAATAACTAATTAAAATAGAGTATATTTCATTAGAAATGCAGTCATCTTCCTTTTCGCCCACTTATTCCTGGGAGGGTCATGGGGGCAGAGTCTTCAAACACTCCACCCAGGAGTAGACCCCGAGCAAGATGGTTGAATAACATCCATGAGTTTGGCTGGTCACGCTTGGGGATTCAGCCAGATCAGTTGGAGACAGTTGCTTCTGACAAGGCCCACTGGAGAGGTGCAATCGTGAAAGGGTTAAATTGGGGAGTAGTCTTTAGCCTCACAGACCTTAAATTAATTTCCATCATTGGTCAATGGTCTGGTGGTAGTCCAGTTGGAACACAAAGTATCCATCCTCTTCAGTGTGAGTCAAGAAACAAGGAGTGTTTGTTGCAAGAGATATATATTTTACACACACGCGTTACTTGCATTGAGAGAGGAGGGGTGAAGGGAGAGGAGGTAAATATATAAAAGTGAAGTATATGTAAAAAAAAAAAAATGATAAAAGAATTGTTATCACAAAAGGTTAGCTGAAAGATAAGATATACTGAATATAAATAAAGAATTGCCTTTGTTGGCTAACATGAGAGAGAGAGAGAGAGAGGGGGGGGAGCAGAAGAGAGAGTGAGGGGGGGAGCAGAAGAGAGAGTGAGAGATAGAGAGAGAGAGTTCTTTGTAAATAGCAGCCTTAATTATTGCTGCTAACTGATGAGTCAGGAAGTTTGTATTTAAACCCTTTTGGTACCGAACCATCCCTAGTTATATTTATCTAAAAACCTCCCATTTTTATGTAAGGGCCTACAGATTAATAACGAATAAGTTAGTTATATTACAAATACGTCCAAATTATATTTTCAAAACTATTTGGTAATGATTTTCATTAAAAATATAGTAACAAAAGAGTTAAAATAGACCTCTTAGAATGGATTAGAGATACATGCTACTTTCATCTCTTAAGCATTTAAACCGGCTGTATCCAGCCAGAATTTTCTCACCTCTATCTGTTCAAACCGGTTGTAACTGGCTTGGCTGCTCATTCTTATGTTAAGGGATTGTTATCAAAATAAATAATTGTTTCTACGTTCGACACAAGGCCAGCAAATACCCAGTGCATTACTGGTACTTTATTTTATCGACCCCGTAAGGGTGAAAGGCAAAGTCAACCTCGGCGGGATTTGAACTCACATCGTAAAGGGACGTAACTATGCTGGAAAGCATGGCGTCCGACCCTCTACCGATACTGCCAATCCACCGCCCTCAAAATAAATAATATCAAAATCTCATATTTCGATATTATGTGAGATAAAACTTTTACTATGAAAATGTAATATAGAATAATGTAAATGCTAAAGGGTTAAGGAAGTTTAAAGATAAATGTCCTTGCTGCCATATAAACTCATTCCCAAACTTCAATGATATGTGTGGTTAATGTTTCTAAAAACAAATTTCTTCTTGGATAATTAAAGTGGGTAGTGCTGGTGCCATGGTAAAAAGCACACAGCCTACCCTGAATGATAGAATAGGCTCACAACAAAAAGCACCCAATCCACCCTGTATTGTTGTAGTGTTGGTGCCATGATAAAAAGCACACAATCCACCCTGTATGGTGGTAATATTGGTGCCATAACAAAAAGCACCCATTCCACCCTGTAAGTTGGGTAGTACTCATGCCATGATAAAAAGCACACAGTCCACCCTGTATGATGGTAATATGGGTGCCACAACAAAAAGCACCAGTCCCACCCTGTATTGTTGGGTCATTGTTGCAACAAAACCTGGTGCCAAACTGTAGATGTTTATGTCTTTGGACAACATAGTTGCCATGGAGAGGATCGACTAGCATGTATAGGCAGCTGCTGGTCTTCCACAAAAAACTTTGTCAAGGCTTGCACCCTGGTGAGGAACTTTCTAGGTGCAACCTCATGGTCAGTCATGACCAAAGGAGGCCCTCCCTCTATCTACAACTGGATGCTGTTCCTATCACCAAGCAATTTACCGGGTGTACTGGGTGTATTTTATCACAGCACTAAAGGGGTTGTCTTGTTCTCAGCAAAGAGTTCTCTCCATCCTATGTTGTCCCCATTTGTTTGCCAACACCAATGCCTCTTGACCTCTTTTCAACTTAGGTCCTATAAATGTTTAACATTTTTCCCTTGCTATTTTAGCAGTCGTATTTTATTTTCCTAAATATCTCTCCCACTTCACAGATAATTCATCAGTCCACTTAGCTATAGTAGGATATCCTATTCTATTCTATTAATATACAACATGGCCAAACAAGGATTTACCCCATCAATACAAACAAATTCATCAGTGGGCCTGCTGCTCTTTGCATAATTTATTTATCAACCCTGAAAGGATGGATGGAAAAGTTGACCTCAACGGGATTTCAACTCAGAGCACAGAGAACCAGGACAAATACCACAAAGTACTTCACCTTCTCATAACCATATTTCTAAAAGAATTTAAAAAAAATTTTTAAATACTACCTATGATTTTTCAAATAATTTTGAAAGTAAACAAGAATTTGGAAGGATTTAGTAAAATAGCATTCTCATTATTAACCCTTTAACATTTACATTATTCTATATTTCTATATTTACTATTTTATTTTCATGGTAAAGGTATTATCTCACATAATATTGAATTTATGAGATTTTGATATCATTTATTTTGAGAACAATACCTTAACATCAGTATGAGCAGTCAGGTATGGCCAGTTTGAACAGAAAGAGGTGAGAGAATTCTTTCTGGTTTAAATGCTAAAGGGTTAAGTTGGTGTTTAAAATAAAGTTGCTTACATACAATTATTACATGATGATTTAAGGCTATTAAATAAATATAGGCATTTTAAAATAAACAGCTTTGTAGCATAGAATCAAGAGTGGCTTTATGTGGTTTGATATCAAAAATTACTTGAAGTTGTATAATATATCTAGTAGATTCTTGAAAATACGCAAACCACCTCATTCACTATGACACTGATATGAACCTAAACAATGTGGGAAAACGCTCTCCAGCATGAAGTATCTTAAGCACATTCTGACTCGAATTTTGTGTAAATGTTTGTTTTGTTTACAGAGATGTGTGAATGTATTAGGATGATAGATAAGTGATGAAAAGAGAGATGTTACGCATATAATTATGGTAGCTAAGCGTATGAAGATGTAGACTTAGTGAAACTACAGATGTAGGAAGATTAATGCAAAGAGAAGCAATCACCTCTCCACACCGGGGCACAAAATTTCCTCCGGCTAATTATGCCTATTAATTAAGGTGGAACCCCACAAATGTGTTTTAGCCCCTGGACACTGAAAGCCCTTGCCATGTCACTGGGTTATATGAAGCTTATTTTTTTTAAAATTACACCAAGTCTCATTTTGAGGCTCCTGCAAATTATGGGGGATCTAAGCAGTAGCTTGTTTAGCTTCTGCCTAAATTCAACACTCTGAAAATGAGTTATTGTTGTTAGTTATTTGTTAGAAGGTGAGTAGTTTAGGATTTAGAACAGGGGCATGCAACAGGCTGAATTGTGGCCCGCGGGCCACAATTCAGCCCGCCAGACCAGTCAGAGTGGCCCGCGATGACCGTTTTTAATTTTTACCTTGTAGGCTTATTTAGAATTTTTTTCATAACCGTAATACAATTTTCTGTTAGTTGACCTATAGTAAAGGGCTTCACTGATAGGGTTATGTGTGTTATGTCCCAGTTGACCTATACTAAAGGGCTCCACTGATAGGGTTCATTCATTTCATTTTACGTCCACTTTTTCCCTGCTTGCAAGGGTGCAACGGGAACTGATTCTGGCTTGATTTCTACAGCTGGATGCCCTTCCTAACGCCAACCTCATTTACAGTGAGTGCTGGGTGCTTTTTTTTGCCATGGCACCTGCACGACCACTTTGCAGTGGAATGATATGGACCCCAGTCCCTATCATCTCATTTCTACAGCTGAGTAAACTGGAGCAATGTGAAATAAAGTGTCTTGCTCAAGGAAACAACACATCACCCGGTCTGAGAATTGAACTCACAACCTTTCGATTGCAAGGCCAATGCTCTAACCACTAAGCCATGTGCCTTGTGTGTGTTATAATGTCCCAGTTGACCTATACTAAAGGGCTCCACTGAAGGGTTATGTGTATTATAATGTCCCAGTTGACCTATACTAAAGGGCTCCACTGATAGGGTTATGTGTGTTATAATGTCCCAGTTGACCTATACTAAAGGGCTCCACTGATAGGGTTATGTGTGTTATAATGTCTTCTGTTGACCTATACTAAAGGGCTCCACTGATAGGGTTATGTGTGTTATAATGTCCCAGTTGACCTATACTAAAGGGCTCCACTGATAGGGTTATGTGTGTTATAATGTCCCAGTTGACCTATACTAAAGGGCTCCACTGATAGGGTTATGTGTGTTATAATGTCCCAGTTGACCTATACTAAAGGGCTCCACTGATAGGGTTATGTGTGTTATAATGTCCCAATTGACCTATACTAAAGGGCTCCACTGATAGGGTTATGTGTGTTATAATGTCCCAGTTGACCTATACTAAAGGGCTCCACTGAAGGGTTATGTGTGTTATAATGTCTTCTGTTGACCTATACTAAAGGGCTCCACTGATAGGGTTATGTGTGTTATAATGTCCCAGTTGACCTATACTAAAGGGCTCCACTGAAGGGTTATGTGTGTTATAATGTCTTCTGTTGACCTATACTAAAGGGCTCCACTGAAGGGTTATGTGTGTTATAATGTCCCAGTTGACCTATACTAAAGGGCTTCACTGATAGGGTTATGTGTGTTATAATGTCCCTGTTGACCTATACTAAAGGGCTCCACTGATAGGGTTATGTGTGTTATAATGTCCCAGTTGACCTATACTAAAGGGCTCCATTGAAGGGTTATGTGTGTTATAATGTCCCAGTTGACCTATACTAAAGGGCTCCACTGATAGGGTTATGTGTGTTATAATGTCTTCTGTTGACCTATACTAAAGGGCTCCACTGAAGGGTTATGTGTGTTATAATGTCCCAGTTCCATGTTATGGAAAGAAGTTGTGGTAAATCTTTGGAATAGTGCTTAATAAATATCAATTGCCCTAATAGTAGTTCCAATGTTCAAAAGTGGCCCTCGAATGGAATATGTGGCACACCCCTGATTTAGAGTGGTAACATTCATGATGTTATTGTTTCTATATCAGGATATGGGTCTGCCAATGTATTTCCTTGGTAATGAGAGAGGATATACAGTTATTATATAGTAGATTCCAGCAAGTACACAAACAACCTTGTTCACAACCACACTGGTTAAGTGCCTGGACAATGTGGGAGGATGTTCTCCAATGTGGATAATCCTTGGCGGATGCCACCTCATGGAGCCAGAGGAGAGAATAGAGAAAGCATTCCCCTGAATGAGAGCGGGGGGAGATGCGTTGAAATGTTGTGTATAATGAAATTGTTTGGGGATGTTTGTAGTGAAGGTGTGTAGCCTAGTGGGACATTTAAGTGCTAGCGATTAGTAATGATAGCTATACACTTATTATGTTAATGTGTAAATGGTTGTTCGAGTTTTTCTTTTTTTTTTTGTTTGGCTTTTATCTTTAAAGAAAAAATATTATTTTAATTGCAGTTAATTCACACACTGACCATCAGATTTCAACCAAAGTGGGTGCGTGTGTATGTGCGTGTGTATGTGTGTGTGTGTGTTTGTGTCTGTGTTTGTGTATGTGTGTGCATGTATATATACGTGTATGTATGTGTCAGTGTGTGCGCGCGCATGTGTATGTGTGTTACATAACCACGAGCAAAAGACTAGAAGGGAAAAAGCTAATCATTAATGAATGAAAGTTGAGTGACAGCTTGCTTTACTAACCTAAGACAGGCAGGTTACGTGACAGCTAAATCTTGCATACAATCGGACTTTATTCAACATTTTGTTTGTTTGTTTTGTTCTAGTGTTTTTGTTTTTGTTTTATTTTGTTTTGTTATCTATCCTCAGCAATGACAAGAAAATGATAGAGCATGATTATATTCGTTTAAAATATATCTACATAACTAATAATAGACACAAAGTTACGTTTGTGAAAATATTCAACTCATTAAATATTAAAATGCTGGCCATAACAAACTACTCTTCACATTTGCATTAAACACCTGAATGTAAATAGCTAAGAATGTGTTACATAATAAAATTAACACGTAAATTATACAATTAAATCTCAAAAAGAGAAAAAAAACCAAGGTTTTAAAAGAGATGAGCGACTGATGAAAGAGAAAGCTAACGGGAAAGTAGATGTTAAGTAAGGGAGTGAGGACGATAAAATTATAAGAATACAAGACTACATTATATTCGATATTCAATAGATGTTAAACGATTTAATGATGACCCATTAAATGAAAACCTAACAACCAAGTGTTTAATCCTCAACGGCGAAAATTAAATAGATGTCGGTGTAATATGTAAGAAAAACGATAACATTTCCTCACTTCAACGAGGTGAAATTAACTTAGTGTTTTATGAAATCGATAAGCAAGTAAACACGATGACATTAGACAGAAAAACAAAAACAGTGAATGTTTATAACAATGAGAATCAACAGTGTAGACAGGCGGATAAAGAGAATGAAGTCAACACAGAAAAAAGTAAAGATTGACATATATATATATATATATATATATAATATATAAGATCAAAAGATGGTTAATAATTTTTTTCTCTTCGTTAATTTTGAAATTGCCATAATACCTATAAACATACACCTTTTTGACGTTAGAATATTCATCCGCAATCATTATTTTTTCTCTCTATCTTCAAACTTTTTAATCTCAAAATTAACGAAGAGAAAAAAATTATTAACCATCTTTTGATCTTATATATTATGTATACTCCAGTCCTACAAACTGTAGAGTGCTTCTTATCCGATATCTGCATTGCTTTATTGTACTACAATAAAACTCACCTCCTACATTATATATATATATATATATATATATATATATATATATATATAATATTAATAAATGGAAACTATCTTAATAAAAGCATATTTATGTTATTATATATATTTCAAGGGTACCAACATTTTGGCACGCTCTCATCAGATAAAATACAAAAGTTGTTTTACAGATAGTGACATATTCAAAAACAAGAACTAATCGTTTTAAGTTCTGTTTGAATCATCAGAAGAACCCTGATGATTTCTCCCGAATGAAACAGTTCTAGTACTGTAGAAGCCATTTCTATATTATATATTAAATATTTATACTCTGCTATGTATTGCGTACCTTACTTACTATGATTAGCCCCAATTGAACCCGGGATAAACATATATATATATATATAAATAAATAAATAAATTAACACACATATATATATATGACACACCCGCTCCACGTTGAGAATTACGTTTGCAGTCGGGTATTAAAGCTATTATAACATAGGTATCCGTAAAGAAGATACACCACCCAAATAGTGAATCATCGTTTTGCTATAACAGACAACAGATTCGGGCGTTAGAACTTAGCAACACTTAAAAAAAAGCTGTAAAATATGGAAAACGAACAGTTTTCTACTATTATTACTAGTAATGCACTGGGTAATTGCTGGCCTTGTGCCTAAAGTAGAAACAATTATTACTATTATCAAACATTCAGTTTATTATTTGTCGAAATAAGGTATCAGGCAAACAAATGACTAGATCCACGCACAAAATAAATTCGGAGAGGTTCCATTAAAATAATACAGATAATCTTATAATTGTATTATTACATTATTGTCGAGTAATTCTATCCTTTCGGTGTTGATTTAAAAAAAAAGGTACCCGTCTAGTACTGGGGTCAATTCTACCTTTATATCTCTCCATCCTTCTCTAGAAGAAATCGGCTGTTCAGATCTGGAGAGGGGATGGACCCGCCAGGTTTTAAAAATGCCCAAGAAATGCAAGGTGCCCCTCTGACCAGGGTCGTCATAACAGCATTATAGGCCCCCGGGCAAAGCAGAGCACTGGGGTCCCTATCTACACAACCACTCACAGGAATAAAAATACAAATGGGCCCCCTATCCTCGTGGGGCCCCCGGGCAACTTCCAAGCGTGCCCATGCGTTAAGAGGGCCCTGCCTCTGACTTCATCGAGAATTACGGGACAATAAATACGCAAGTTGACAATAATCAAATGCTAATTCTTGTTATACAGGTAAAATTCCGTTATAACGAATACCATTATAACGATTTTTTTTTTCAATCCCCGTAATAACAAACACACGCTCGATTTGTTTCGGTCGATCTAGTTATAAAGAATTTTTCGTTACAACGAATTTTTTTTATACTCCGTGAATTTCGTTATAACGGAATTTCACTGTATTAAAATTTTAAAAAAAAGTTTCACACTCTTGTATTTCCTTAAAACCATGTTGCAGGCAGTTGATGAGGCTGGAGAGTTGAGCACACGGCTAGACATGAATGACAAAATATACTTTGATTTACACGTGCCACTAAAATCGGTGCAAATAAACCTAAAAATCTGGCGTGTACATACACATATGACCATGTACCTACATACACATATGACCTACATACACATATGACCATGTACCTACATACACATATGACCATGTACCTACATACACATATGACCATGTACCTACATACACATATGATCATGTACCTACATACACATATGATCATGTACCTACATACACATATGACCATGTACCTACATACACATATGACCATGTACCTACATACACATATGATCATGTACCTACATACACATATGATCATGTACCTACATACACATATGATCATGTACCTACATACACATATGACCATGTACCTACATACACATATGACCATGTACCTACATACACATATGACCATGTACCTACATACACATATGATCATGTACCTACATACACATATGACCATGTACCTACATACACATATGATCATGTACCTACATACACATATGACCATGTACCTACATACACATATGATCATGTACCTACATACACATATGACCATGTACCAACATACACATATGATCATGTACCTACATACACATATGACCATGTACCTACATACACATATGACCATGTACCTACATACACATATGACCATGTACCTACATACACATATGACCATGTACCTACATACACATATGACCATGTACCTACATACACATATGATCATGTACCTACATACACATATGATCATGTACCTACATACACATATGACCATGTACCTACATACACATATGACCATGTACCTACATACACATATGACCATGTACCTACATACACATATGATCATGTACCTACATACACATATGACCATGTACCTACATACACATATGATCATGTACCTACATACACATATGACCATGTACCTACATACACATATGATCATGTACCTACATACACATATGACCATGTACCAACATACACATATGACCATGTACCTACATACACATATGATCATGTACCTACATACACATATGACCATGTACCTACATACACATATGACCATGTACCTACATACACATATGACCATGTACCTACATACACATATGACCATGTACCTACATACACATATGACCATGTACCTACATACACATATGACCATGTACCTACATACACATATGACCATGTACCTACATACACATATGACCATGTACCTACATACACATATGACCATGTACCTACATACACATATGACCATGTACCTACATACACATATGATCATGTACCTACATACACATATGACCATGTACCTACATACACATATGACCATGTACCTACATACACATATGACCATGTACCTACATACACATATGACCATGTACCTACATACACATATGATCATGTACCTACATACACATATGACCATGTACCTACATACACATATGACCATGTACCTACATACACATATGACCATGTACCTACATACACATATGACCATGTACCTACATACACATATGATCATGTACCTACATACACATATGATCATGTACCTACATACACATATGACCATGTACCTACATACACATATGACCATGTACCTACATACACATATGACCATGTACCTACATACACATATGATCATGTACCTACATACACATATGATCATGTACCTACATACACATATGACCATGTACCTACATACACATGATTATGTACCTACATACACATATGATCATGTACCTACATACACATATGATCATGTACCTACATACACATATAACCATGTACCTACATACACATGATTATGTACCTACATACACAAACAGGCGAGAGAGAAAAGGGTTGAGTGAGTGTGAGAAAACAAGACGTGGAGATTCTATTCTTTTGACTGTCAAAAACATACAATTATTACGCACACAAAAGGTGTGAGAACTTTGTTGAGCGATTCTGTTGAGGGTGTAACTTACTAACCTTCATAAATTTATGTTACAAGTTAACACATACAAATAATAATTTATATAATTTACCGAAATTATGACATTGTTATTAACATTAAAATTTAAAAAATTAAAAATTTGATTTTCTTTCAGTCGAAAGGATAAATATATATATATATATGTTTCTTTTATTTGCCACTAGGGCATCAAAAGTGGGACAAGTACAAAGGGTGGAGTTTACACAAAAAGGCGTCCTCAATAAGGAGGAGGCAATAACAAAATATAAAAATAAAATAAGATATAACAAAAAATAAAATTTTTAACAAAATCCTCAATAGAGAGGAGGCGCCTTGGGGGGTCGCACACACCCCCGAAAAAAGTGTGCAACCCTTCTCCTCAGGAGCACAGAGAAGGGGTGCTCCCTTGGTCTTTCATCTTCCTCACCTATAGTCTGATGTAGAGTGAAGGCCCATTCACACGGGCCATTCTCGCCACTTTCACCCATCTTTCATAGAAACGGCTGGGGTGCAGCACCTCTCTCTCCATCCTGATCCTTCTTCCGAAATGATATCGGAAGAAACGGACCAGTTGTTGGCCAGAGAGAAAGGTGCCCGACCTCAGTCCTTTCAGACGCGTCCACCATACAACCTCTTTCGCCATGGCTATTACGCACAGAAACACCGCCTCTGCTTCATCTTTGAAGGGGGGAGGCGGCTTGATCATTACAATAGACTCGGTGGTCAACCGGATCGGTCCCACCCTTGACAGCAGTTGTTCGACATAGCCCCACAGATCGGCTACGCCCGAGCAGTGTACCAATGCGTGTGCAACGGTTTATAAACACACACACACACACACACACATCTGTGTGTGTGTGTGTGTTTCCCGGGTTCAATCGGGGGTAACCACAGTAAGTAAGGTACTCAATACAAAGTAGAGTATAAATGTTTAATATAGAAATGGCTTCTACAGGACGAGAACTGTTTCATTCGAAGGAAATCATCAGGAAAGTCCATATATATATATATATATATATAATCTTTTGATCTTATATATTATATATATAGAGAGAGAGAGAGAGAGAGAGAGAGAGAGAGAGAGAGAGAGAGAGAGAGAGAGAGAGAGATACACGGGTGCGTATGATTGTGTATAAAAGATTATATTAATAAAAGGAATTCCAACTTTGTCTGATTTTTTTCTCGTTTTATTTACAATCCTTTAAAATTTATAATGGTATTAGAATGAAATAGTATGGTAGAATATTAAATGTTAAGTGTTAATTGAACAAATACTTTCATGCTTTCGCAATCTTCAGGTTCATAATGTGTGGTGACAGTCAAGTTTGCAATTTTCAACTGAAAATTGCAAACTTGACTGTCACCACACATTTTGAACCTGAAGATTGCGAAAGCATGAAAGTACTTGTTCAATTAACACTTAACATTTAATATTCTAATACCATTATAAATTTTAATGGATTGTAAATAAAACGAGTAAATCAGACAAAGTTGGAATTCCTTTTATTAATATATATATATATATATATATTAAAGTGTTAAACTATATATAGTCAATGATTATGTCAAATAATGAGTTTTACACTAGATTGGAAGCACTCTACGAGAAAAATAATTTTCCGGAGTTATTAATATTAAAATATAAATATTAATAAAATAGATGTTCTTTTGATCAATTACATTTTATTATACATATTTCGGATGTACAACAGTACGTCCTCATCAGACAAAATATATTTGTCTGATGAGGACGTACTGTTGTACATCTGAAATATGTATAATAAAATGTAATTGATCAAAAGAACATCTATTTTATTAATATTTATATATATATATATATATATATATATATATATGGGCTTTTATTAGTGTGTGTGTATGAATATATCGAAAGATTAGTTGCCTTTTCTGTTCTCACGTCTGTATATATATATATATATATGTGTGTGTGTGTATGTGTATGTGTGTGTGTGTATGTGTGTGTGTGTATACTCGTCGAGTGCTTGGCTGTACTGCTGATCGAACTTCTAATATGCTGTACTATTGTATATATATATATATATATATATATATATATATATATATATATATATATATATATATATATAAAGACGTGAGAACAGAAAAGCAACTAATCTTTCGATATTTTCATACACACAAACTAATAAACACAGACACAATTAGTGTGTGTGTGCACAGCAATCAGTCTGCGAAATTAATTATATTGAACAAAAATAATTATTCAAGTGTTGTTATCGACATAAGTAATAGCAGCAGCAGCAACAACAGACGATTGTGGAGTTGGTGCAATTTGGAGAAGAAAAATATATAGTGAAAGCAAAGATGTGTCGTTGTCGATTAAGGTGTGAGAACTTTACTCAAGAAGTTAGGTAGACAATCAATATTTTATATATATATATAATCATAACACATATACACACACACGTACCTACATACACACACAGAATTACAGCTGGTTATGTTAGAGGCATTTAAAAAACGATGATGATGATAGTGGTGGTAATTGCATCAGAGCCGCGTGTGGATGTTTATGACAGTTCTCTTGTAGAATTGTGTTATTTAACCATAGGTCTGTCCTGATCAAACATGCCCGTAATCAAAAACGTTCAAACCGTAACAAACCCGCCCCCTCTCTCTCTCTCTCTCTCTCTCTCTCAGGTATTGTGTATCCAGGAATATACTATTCAATGTGTCTTTCTGTTATTTTATACGATACAGTGACATTTGAGGGAGAGATTGTTTTATTTCTATGAGGTCGAGTGACCACGCAGAAGCTCCGTCGGCTTCGAATCAATCGGAGGAATGTGTTTCTGTGTTTACGGACTCTTAAAGTCCAAGCTAATGTTTGATAATGGCTAAGCCGAAGGACATTAACGATTAAGACCCCAAGCATGTTACAAATGTTAGAGACATACAAAGAAAAACGTAATTTCAAATACAGAGTTTATAAGCGATAGCTAATATATAAACATAATGGTACTCACCTTGGACGTATATAACGTCCAGATTTGGGAGAGAGAATCTAGAGGACTAGACGAGTCCTCCATTTTATGTATTGGTAGCCAGACTACACAACTGTTGTGTATTAAGCTTAAACGCCCGCTTGTTCTCTAATTACGGCTAACAGCGAATAAACATTTACAAGTGCAGGCCTGTACACAGAAAAAAAAACAATAGTGTGTCCGGATGAGAACAGCGAAAGCCGCTGTTACTGGCAGCCGCTGATGCCTGCACCGTTTAACATCGCTATTTTGATTGGTTCTCCCCCCTTTGCCGGAAGTAAAAGCCGCCGTTCCTTAATTAGTGGCAGCACCGGCACTCACTTTCACATTTTGACCGTGATTAAAAAGAAATAGAGAGAAAAAGAAAATATACGCTATTTTCAAAGTTTATTTATATATCTTTTGTTGTTATTTTGTTGGGGTATTTTTAATATCACGATTGCTAGACAATAGCATTGTTGATTAGAGACATCAAATAGCTAATTGCTGTATCACTGCATTTCCGACAGTGAAAGTGACGAAGGAGTGTCTATGTAATGGTGCAGAACAAATATCACATGTGACTTCGTTAAAAAAATCACCGGTTTTCGGCCTTTTCTTACCGATATTTACATTCATCATTTCCAAACTTTACTGTGCTGCTAAAGATCAAACTTAACCCCAATTTGATTTCGTATTTAATTATTTGTTAGTAATTTAAAATTCGAAATTGCCTCACATTTTTTTTTTGTTTTGTTATTTGTTGTTGTTTTTTTGATGGGGGGAATAACTAGGGTTGGTTATTTAGATAATTATTTGTTCTTATCATTTAGAATCTAATTTTGATTAAATTAAAACCTCTCGACTTACTATTTCAAGTAAACTAGTGCCCACTTTACTATTAAATTTTCATACATTAAGCGCCCCTTGGTATTTTCCCTAGACGTTCTTTTTTTTTTTAAACTTATCACAACACTCAGTTTTCTTTCATAAAAAAACCCTTATATTTCTAAGTTAGATTTAGACTTTGCTAATGAGGTTTAATATGACTAAAACATGTCTAGAGTTATCCCCGTCTTGTTACAGATCAACTCACACCCTGTGCATTTCCCATAACTTCAAAGTTATGAACCTGTTTCCAACAGTTCATAACTTCAAAGCTAGAAGGGGTTAGTAGTTTATGATGTGACGTTTGTCAATCAAAGTAGTCATTTTACTGAAAATAAATTGGCACAGTAACTGCAACTGTGTAAAATATACATGGCAGTGAACAGATTAAAAATGACATGATAATACAGTTTTTCAGTTGATAGAACATGTGGACAAAGTAGACCAAGGAAAACCTGGGATGATGTGGTGAAGGCTGTACTGATGCAGCTTAACCTCCCAAAAATGACAGAAAATCATTAATATTGTCCAAGAGAAACGCTATGGCTGATACAGCTTGACACCAGTGATGTCACATTTCATTTCTACAGCTGAGTAAACTACAGCAACGTAAAATGTTGCCTATACAAAAACGAATTATATATATCTGCTTATAATACAATTGTTAAATATCTCTTTTTCCATCTACTCACTTGGCTCACTAGTCTAGCAATCTATATGCATTGAGCACATTAACTTTCTCTCTTCCGGCTTGTAATCTGCATAACTAACCATTTTTCTCTTATCCTGATTAGCTTACTTGCTTTTTATTCTGTATATATATATATATATAATATATATATATATAACGAAGGAAATGTGGTAAGGAACCAGGTGGACCATAACGCACCAAAGTACTCAATACTTAGGGTAGTAGAGTGGGTAATAGGAACGAGTAGGACCCCGACGGCTGAGCTCAAGCCGCTTCGATGGCTAATTCTGTCCAGAATTAGCCGTCGGAACGGCTTGAGCTCAGCCGTCGGGGTCCTACTCGTTCCTATATATATATATATATATATCTTTGTGTGTTGATATCTTAACGATAGTTATAGCTCTGATTTATCTGAATTATTGAGCCCTCTGCCACTCATGTCGGATTTTGTTTATCGTAAATTCGTGAGCTGATTTTCCGATACTCGATTATTCTATTATATATATATATATACAGGAAGGGCATCCAGCTGTAGAAAACCCGCCAGACAGTCCACGCTGTAATGTGGCCATGTAGGCAACACGGTAAAAACCTCCCAGCCCCACACTGTAAATGTGGTTGGTGTTAGGAAGGGCATCCAACTGTAGAAAACCCGCCAGACAGTCCTATGCGAGCAAGACAACCACTCTTGCCTCAAGTGGGAAAACCCCCGTCCAAACCCATGCAAGCGTGGAACACGGACGCTAAACCTGATGATGATGATGATGATGATGATGATGATATATATATATATATATGTATGTATGTATGTATGTATGTATGTATGTATGTATGTATGTGTGTGTGTATGTATGTATGTGTGTGTATGTGTATATATATATATATATATATATATATATAAATATATATATATATATAGAGGCACATGGCTTAGTGGTTAGAGCATTGGCCTTGCAATCGAAAGGTTGTGAGTTCAATTCTCAGACCCAGGTGATGTGTTGTTTCCTTGAGCAAGACACTTTATTTCACATTGCTCCAGTTTACTCAGCTGTAGAAATGAGATGATAGGAACTGAGGTCCATATCATTCCACTGCAAAGTGGTCGTGGAGGTGCCACGGCAAAAAAGCACCCAACACTCACTGTAAATGAGGTTGGTGTTAGGAAGGGCATCCAGCTGTAGAAATCAAGCCAGAATCAGTTCCCGTTGCACCCTTAACAGCAGGGAAAAGCGGACGTAAAATGAAATGAATATATATATATATATATATATATAAATGGCTTCTACAGGACTGGAACTGTTTCATTCAGGAGAAATCATCAGGAAGCCCTATATTAAATATTTATACTCTGTTATGTATTGAGTACCTTACTTACTGTGGTTACCTCCGATTGAACCAGGGATAAACCAGATAGTTTATTAAATGAATTGTGGCTGTAGTATATATATATATATATATATTAAAATGACAGATAAAAGTTTAAGCAAAGAATCGCTGCTTTCCCCCTTAACGGGATCTTCTGAAGTCCCTATCATCTCATTTCTACAGCTGAGTAAACTGGAGCAATGTGAAATAAAGTATCTTACTCAAGGAAACAACACATCTCCCGGTCTGAGAATCGAACTCACAACCTTCCGATTGCAAGGCTAATGCTCTAACCACTAAGCCATGTGCCTCCACATGGCTTAGTGGTTAGAGCATTGGCCTTGTATATATACACACATACATATATATATATATACACACATACATATACAGTATATATATATATATGAAAAGATAAGGAAGTTTTCACTTAATGGTGGTAAATTTGTATATGTATGGAATGATTATGTAAACAATAGTGAAAGAACTGTTTACAGAGTTCTGGTTGTTGTTTAGATTACTTAATCAAATAAATCTCTCTTCAAATTTCTCTTCACTCCTTGTCTGTTTTTCCTAATAGAGTATTTTATACAATATATATATATACATATATATGTATATATATATAGGAGGCACATGGCTTAGTGGTTAGAGCATTGGCAATCAAAAGGTTGTGAGTTCAATTCTCAGACCGGGTGATGTTTCCTTGAGCAAGACACTTTATTTCACATTGCTCCAGTTTATTACTCAGCTGTAGAAATGCAAAGTGGACGTGTAGACGCCACGGCAAAAAAGCACCCAGCTGTAGAAATCAAGCCAGCATCAGTTCCCGTCCCACCCTTGCAAGCAGGGAAAAAGCGGACGTAAAATAAAATGATGATGAAATGATATATTTATATATATATATATATATCATTGTATATAGAAATCATCAGGATTCCTGATGATTTCTAAAGAATGAAACAGTTCTAGTCCTGTAGAATCTCATCTATATTAAAACTTTTATACTCTGCTATGTATTGAGTACCTTACTTACTGTGGTTACCTCCGATTCAACCCGGAATAACGTATATATATATATATATATATATATATGATTATGTCATTTATTTTATCTGACCTATTTAACTTGACTTGTTTTTTTGCTTAGGTGGTTTATGGCTTCTTGGCCACCTTCTCAGTTTGTATGGCCTTTATAACCTATGTTTATTGCTCTGGTCTTTTAGCCCATGGAGCGCTTGCCAGCATGACTCGGAATTTGCGTTACGTTTTGCTTTTTCTACCCACCGAAATACGATTCTCGCTGAATATATATTTATATATATATATTTATTTATTTAATATAGAAATGGCTTCTACAGGACTAATACTTAAAATTCCTTGTCCAATGACCTCCACCCATCCTAAAAATCACCTTCCCCTACCACCAGAAAACATATAAATACCACCATACCACAATGACAGTTGGCTTTCCTGATGATTTCCTTCAAATGAAACAGTTCTAGTCCTGTAGAAGCCATTTCTGTATCAAATATTGTACATACTCTATGTATTGAGTACCTTACTTACTGTGGTTATCCCTGATTAAACCCGACACACACACACACACACACACATATATATATATATATATAATGCGCAGAACTCATTGCTGAGTGCTATGCAAGTATTTTTATTGTTGAAGACCAGAATGTACCATCTCCACCATCTCTAACATCAAATTCCATAACAACTATGGAATTTACACCTGCAATGTTGCGACGTCACCTTAAGAATAAGCTCCCCTGGTCTTGATGGTGTGACATACCTGCTTCTCAAACGTGGCGGGGATTTCCTTTTGCGCCAGCTTTCTTTTTTCTTTCAATACTGTCTCAGCAATGGTGCTACTCCGGAGCAGTGGAAAACTGCCAGTGTCATTCCCCTGTTCAAAAAGGGCAACCGCATGTCACCTGTCAACTATCGTCCAGTCAGTCTTACTAGCTGTATGGCCAAACTGATGGAATCTTGTGTCAGAGAAACACTTTGGAACTTCTGGAGCTCTCACAGCCTCATCCGGCCATCACAGTTTAGATTTATCCCTAACTCCAGCTGCTGTGATCAGCTTATCGAGTTTCTTGAGGACATCACCCGGATCACTGACAGCGGCTCATGGGTGGATGTTGTTTACCTTGACTTTGCTAAGGCTTTTAATTCTGTGCCACACAAAAGACTTATGGCAAAACTCTCTGCAATGGGTGTGAGGGATGATCTTTTCGACTGGCTGAAATCCTTCATTCTCAGCCGAAAGGAAGTAGTCACGGTTCTAGGACAGCATTCTTCACCATATGAGATGTCATCTGGTGTACCACAGGGATCTGTTCTTGGTCCTCTTTTGTTTGTGGCATATATTAATGACATAGATGCCAACTTACAGAATGCCACGGTACTAAAATATGCAGATGACATCAAGCTGTACCTTGAAATCAAAAGGACTGATCCTGAAATTTACAACTCTTTCCTACAATCAGACCTGGACACAATGCAGCAATGGATCACAGACTGGCAACTGAAGCTGGCTGTGGACAAGTGTACCACCATGCATTTTGGAAGGAAAAATCCAGCGTCCACATACTCCCTCCACAACACTGACATCAAAAAGTCCTCTTGTGAACGTGACCTGGGCATTATTGTCAGCAACGATTTGCGTTGGACAAAGCATGTCTCTAAGATTGTCAAGAAGGCCGAGGGTGTCTTGGCATCACTCAGCAAGACCTTTGTTAGCCGCTCTCCAGCCATCTATTTAAAACTGTATACAGCTATGGTGCGACCACACTTGGAATTCGCATCATCAGTCTGGAACCCCTATCTTGCTCGGAACATTGACCTCCTGGAAACTGTTCAGAGACGTGCAACCAAGCGCATACCCTCCATCAGACACCTACCATACTCTGAACGCCTTGCTTCCCTGGGCATGGATTCATTGAAGCTCCGACGTCTGGCAATGGACTTGGTGAATACCCACAAAGTTTTTAACCATCTCGCCAACTGCAACCCTGAGCGCCTCTTTGATCTCCATGTGTCTAACACACGTGGACATGCCTACAAGATAAGAAAACAGCACAGCTCCCATGACTTTCGCAGACATTTTTTCACGCTCAGAGTTGCTGAAGCATGGAACAAACTGCCTGCGTCAATTGTTAGCTGCCGAGACACTGCATCCTTTAAGACACTCATGCTTCCCAAAATACGCCAAAACTACACCTGATGTACCCCTTCCATACACATGCACACATGTGTGTATCATGACTCGTGCACTGTTCATTTTACTGATGTTTGTGCATTGCCCTATGTACTGTACATGCACTTTTTTGATGAGTTGTGGTGCACCTGGGCACTGTGCACAATATTTCGTTATTGTTATTATATCATGACTCATACACTGTTCATTTTCCTGACATTTGTACATTATTCTATGTACTATACATGCACCTTTGATGAGTTGTAGTGCACCTGAGCACTGTACACAATAATTTCATTATTATTATTATTATAAAATATGTAGTTTAGAAAGCCACAACAATGCAGATGGGAAATCTCGAGGTAGGAAGTGAGTGAGAAATAGGAGAAAAGTGAATGTGTTTTGCAAGATTTCTTTATATTGTTCTACTCTGGGAGGGTCAAGCTGCCAATAAAAACATGCATTTGTTGATCTTCACTTCAATTTATTACAAATTTCCAGTTAAAAACATGATGGTGTAGGACAGAACAAAGGAGAGCCACAAAATATCAAATGAGTCATTGAGGAGATCAGAGAATGTGTGACAAAAGAGCTTTGACAATAAATAAACAACCATCCGCTTATTGAACAAACCAATCAGAAATTTGTAATAAATTGAAGTGAAAACCAATAAATGCTTGTGTTTTTATTGGCTGCACGGTCCGCCCAAAGTTTAACAATACATATATAAATATATATATATATATGTCATCATCATCATCATCATCATCATCATCATCATCATCATTTTACGTCCGCTTTTCCCTGCTTGCAAGGGTGGGAAGGGAATTGATTCTGGCTTGATTTCTACAGCTGAATGCCCTTCCTAACACCAACCTCATTTTACAGTGAGTGCTGGGTGCTTTTTGCTGAGGCACCTCCACGACCACTTTGCAGTGGAATGATAGGGATTCCAGTCCCTATCATCTCATTTCTACAGCTGAGTAAACTGGAGCAATGTGAAATAAAGTGTCTTGCTCAAGGAAACAACACATCACGCGGTCTGAGAATTGAACTCACAACCTTTCAATTGCAAACCCAATGTTCTAACCACTAAGCCATGTGCCTCCACATATATATATATATATACATGTATATTACAAATATATATATATATTACATTTGATGACATATATATATATATATCACACGACAAAGACTAAGGTCCTTGTAAGTAGACGAGAAAACAGAACCCAGATCCCCTCAGGGAAATGGCCTTGCTCAGTATGTAGGAAAGGTGTAGGTAGGAACTCCATTCTCTGCCCCAAATGCAAACAATGGGTACACAAGAGATGTAGCGGGATCTCAAGAAGCTTAATTAAGAATGTAGGCTTCACAGCTGTGCTGGGACAGCAAGCAGCAAACAGCCACAGGAAACAAGTGCCACCAATCTCTGGGAGGGCTCTGTAGAAACAGTAGAGAGCTTCTGCTACCTAGGTGACCGAATTAGCAGCGGAGGTGAGTGTTCAGAAAGTACAATAACTAGGGTAAGAACGGGATGGAAGAAGTTCAGGGAACTACTGCCACTGTAGCTGCAAAAGGCTTCTCCCTCAAAATGAAAGGCGTGTATCCGAACAGCAATGTTACATGGTAGTGAGACCTGGGCGCTGAAGACTTTCGTAGATTAGAAAGAAACGAAGCCTGCATGCTCCGATGGATGTGTAATAGTAATATACGCAAACCACAAAGTATAAATGAATTAAGAGAGAGACTGAGCATCAGAGGAATCAAATGCTGTGTGCAGGAGAGGAGGTTGCGTTGGTATGGACATGTGATGCGTATGAAGGATGACAGCTGCATAAAAAGGTGCAGAGCACTAGAAGTCAATGGAAACCGCGGAGTGGGGAGACCCAAGAAGACCTGGGATGAGGTGATAAAAGCTGACCTTACCCAATTACACCTCTCAAAGGCGATGACACCCGACTGTGACCTCGGCGTCACGCAGTAATACAGAGTACCCGACCTCCCATGGGTACAACCTGAAGCATATAGACAATATGCCCCCACACCCTCCCACTGCAAAGTGGTCGTGGAGGTGCCACGGCAAAAAAGCACCCAGCCCACACTGTAAAGTGGATGTGTAGGCGCCACGAAAAAGCACCCAGCACTCACTGTAAATGAGGTTGGTGTTAGGAAGGGCATCCAGCTGTAGAAATCAAGCCAGAATCAGTTCCTGTATGAGCAAGGCATGGTCAGCCGACCAGACACTGCCCACAACAGGACAACCCGTCTAACCCATGCTAGCGTGGAAGAACAGACGTAAAACGGTGATGATGATGATGATGATGATATTTAGTTATGTAATAAATAACATAAGATAATTATTTCATTTACCAGTGGTTTCTTGAAAGCAGATATATCTGTTTTCAGTCGTCAGAATGAATAAAACATGGTGTTTTTATTAAATATGGATTTGAAAACAAAATATAAGAAATATGAAAGAGCACTCTTTTTTCCTGTACATTTCCGACGGAATTACTTCATTTATATATATATATATATATTGTTATACTTGGGGAGGGTCATATTTGTGTAATATTGCCAGAATTAATAATATATATATTCAAATGAGATCGTGTAGGTGTCACGACAAAAAAACACACAGTCCCCGCTGTAATGTGGCCGTGTAGGCAACACGGTAAAAACCTCCCAGCCCCACACTGTAAATGTGGTTGGTGTTAGGAAGGGCATCCAGCTGTAGAAAACCCGCCAGACAGTCCTATGCGAGCAAGACAATCACTCTTGCCTCAAGTGGGAAAACCCCCGTCCAAACCCATGCAAGCGTGGAACACGGATGTTAAACGATGATGATGATGATATATATATATATGTATATATATATATATATATATATATGGGATTTGAAATCAGAATGTAAAGGCTAAAACCGGATCTCTTTCAATTTGTGCAGCATGTTCATGATAGGAGAGGTACTGAGCTATCAACTGATCCCCATCTAAGTATCTTCAATCTGAGACTCTTGATGTCAAGAAAATTCACAAAACTGGCAGGTCCAGTTTAACCTAGAAGATTTAATGGAAAGCGCTGACTGATGAAGAGGTCAGAACCAGGTTTGCAGATACTATTGCATCCAAATTCAGAGAACTTCCTGATTAAACTGACAACATTGAAATAGTGTGAATACTGTTGAGCTCAGTAGTTTCTGTTTTAGTTGTTAAATGATGTGAGTAAAAGCAGTTTGGTGTGGTGCTGGATGACGGAAGGACCCCTTGGTTCAATCAGGAGGTTAAAGATGACCTCCAAACAAAGAAGGTGGCTTACAAATCTTGGTTTTGGGAATGTCTTCCTTCTTTCACTCACAGTTCAAGCAAGCATGAAAAGTTGCAGAATAGAAAGT